>CAWUFW010003088.1:600000-990000 GCA_963921515.1 Calotriton arnoldi
TGTTGACTTAGGAGGCCATGTTACTTTGCAAATAACAGTTCAGAAGCAACTGGTGGCACCCCGTAACTGAAGAGTGTACAAGACTAACAAGCTGCATCTATGGGCTGCATTTATAACTAATTTATAATCATTCTCTTTCCCGACCCTCCATATTTAGACCCCCTCCTGTGAAGTCTTGCATCTTTTTTGTTATATAAATATAAAAACTACTGGCAGTCGCCAGTAGGTAGTTTCAGTTAGGACCTAGTTTCCATAGGAAAAGCATTATAAACTTATAGTAGTATAAAGTTAAATGGTTTAACGGGCTTCCTCATAGTTTCGCGAATCCACCATGAAGTTACACGGGGGCCCGCGCTGAGCGTCACAGAGGATTCGTGGAAAAAACCAATCTAAGTGGCCTTCGCAGGAAACATGGAAAGGGTTAAAGGAATATGGACCATTTACAAGTGGTATAACAAAAAAAACAAAAAAAGATGAAAGGAAGCCTGTGATTTGTTAACTAGAGCAGCTTAAGTAAAGCATATGGTGAAGGGTAGGCATTTTACCTGCTTTTCTACTGAGAGTGGAGGTGGTTTGCAGGAGTTCTGACTGGAGATTTCAAATGAAAACGGAGGTTACCGGACATAGAAATAAAAGAGAGAACAGCAAAGAGCTTTTACGGGTATGTTAATTAAGTTGCAGAATATAAAAGTATATTTAGAAAAAAAATTGAGAGTGTATGCAAGCTGAAAGAAATGTGTAGCTTCTAGACAGTATACTAGAAGGGACAATAGAAGAGTGCTTAGCTGAGACCATTAAATAAAAAATACAGTGAGCAGGAAAGGAGAAAGAGGACTTGGTATACTGAAGGATTATTAATTTTATTATGGCAGTATAAATGAATGTGTTTGAAAGTTGATGTGGGTGCTTGCTTATAATATGTAATTAGCATACACTCCTACAGTTAGGCAGGCACTTACGGACCCAGGTACATTCCCACAAAAACACTTATGTACCCATCACTCATATAGCCAGACAGTGACTGCCACACTTACTCACACACGCATTAAACCATGTGCACACCCATTTACTCACCTGTATGTCCAAGTTTGAATCTTAGTTTGCCCTTACAGTCTGTGTTGTAGTGGACCATAGAATCAGGGCCACTAAGGGTACTGGCTGTGAGAAGGAGGAAAAGCAGTAGAGAAATGACTGGGCAAAGGTTCCAGAGGAGAGAGGGGATCCCCCACAGAGAGAATTCCTTACTGGATTCGATGCATGAAGTAGAGTCTCCTTCAAAACCCAGTCCCATGGGAGCTTAAGGACAGACCGGCTGAAAGGGACCCGAGGCTGCAGCTGGACAGGTGGCTGCAAAGGAGAGAAAACCTTAGGCTGAGAGAGCCATGGAGAAGTAAAGGGTCTTGCTGGCTCATGAAGTGACTGTTAAGGAGATGGACTTGAAGGCCAAATAGCTGTTAGTAGTTTTGCTACCACCATTTTTGCTAGACTCTATATCTAGTGAAGAAGAAAAGGCCCATGTACCCTGAGACTTGGTGCCTGAATTCAAGGAGGGGGTGATATAGACAGGTTGTTTCAGGCATATGAAGTAGCTCTAGAGGTACAGAGGATCTCTGAAGAGGATAGGGGAGCTGGCCGTTTATCATGAAGGAAGCCCTTGTCAGTAAGTATGAATTCACCCAAGAGGAGTGCAGGTTGAAATACAGGGCAGTCAGAAAGTGGGTCACCAGTCCTGGGAGGATTTTGTGGGGTACTTTTGAAATGTTTGTAAAAAGTACTGTTGTTTTTTTTAAGAAGCTTTTTATAACAGTTTTATCATTTTTCTTTTTTTGCCCCGAAAGAGAACTCGGAGGAAGGAACTGGTTTCAGACTGAGAAAAAAACATGAAGATTCAACGGGGAGCTGAGAAAATAATTAAATATTTCTGCTGACAGTACTTTGCATATCTATGTCCATGGAAACACAGTACTTGCTGCTTTATGCTTTTGTGTCTGTTTCAAATTTAGGTGCATCTTTTACCCATAACAGCATATGAATATGGAGGAGCACCTCTTGCTTGGTACTCTTTTGCAAAAAGAAATCAGTAATTTCTCCAAGAAGTGGATTTTTTTGTTGCAGATGAACAGCATAGTTTCAAATCTGCGCTTAAAGTACCTGCAAACATTTGACGGATGCAAACAGCAAAGTTCTCCTGGTGTCTTGAATTTGAGATCTTTAATGTTAGTTAGTTTGTGTGAAAAAATCATGCAAGTCATCCCATGGATATTCTACACTGCTCAGAGTTAGAATCCATGTTTTTGTGGTACAATCTTTAGGATTATTTCCCCTCTCCCCCACTGTTCATTGATGATTCTTTCAATAGTACATCTAAGAGCAGTAGAAAAAGGGAAAATGCACCCATAGAGGATTATTTTACTGTGACAAATATATAGCATTTCGCACAGTGTAAACATCTCACTTCTATTTCTGAAAGCACGTGCTATTATAATGACTGGAGTTGATGGAGGTTCTCCCAAGGGTGCTGTACAGGTGGACTGTCCTACTGTACCTACTTTGTCCCGCATGATTTAGTTGGGGTGCTCCTTTCTGGAATTGTTTTTAAGTTCTTCCACATAGAAGTTGTCCCATGTAAATAATTTTTTAGTAGTGCCCTGGATAACTGCTTGCTGCAGGTATTGCAGTAGAGATATTTCTCTGTAATCTTTTCCCTTTATGGTGTTGCAAGATGCTTCAAAATATCACTTTGTTGTGTGCTTTCTGAAGTACTTGTGTCCAAAAATGTATTTGTAAATAGTTAAATAAGTTATGTTAGGTTTATTTGTTAATTGTTCAGTTTAAATTGTTTTGTAATGTGTTCATAAAATGTTTTTGTAAAGTTATAAAAATGTATATTAGTAATTATAGTTACTGGTCACATACAGGTACTCGTACATGAACTCGCACACCTACAGAGTCATTTACACAGGTACTGACACACCCACACACACTTCCACTCAGAGTCCCATACAGTCAGTCACATACCCATTTATACATGCAAACTGCTACTTAGATAGGCTCATACACCCATACAGTCATTCACACACCCACTCCTAGTCACTCACACACCAAGCCACACACCGATACACCGACTCATACATCCAGTTATACACGGATACACCCGCTCACACACCCGCTTACATAAACCAATAAAGCTACTCACAGGCCCAGTCATACACTGATAAACCCACACACAAACTGACACATCCATGCGCAGACCAATGCATCCGCTGAGACACCCAGACACTCACCGATACAGCCACTGAGAGGACAAGGCTCACACTGATGTAACCTGTGACACACACACAGGGTACAGCCACTTAAATACCCAGACACACACCGATACAACTACTGATACACCCAGGCACAATCTGAAACAGAAACGGACGTGCAGGCACATACCTATAAAGCCAATGACACACCCAGTCACATATTGATACAGCCACTTACAAATTGAGCCAAACACTGATACAGCCTCTCAAACACCCATACACATACTGATATAGCCAGTGACACACCCAACTACACATTAATACAGACACTAACACCCAGCCAAACACTAATGCATCCAATAAGACACCCATGTACACACTTGCGCACACACGGACACCCAGGCATTCACTGATGCATAGACTGACACACCCAGGCATACAGCAATGCAGACACTGACACACCCAGCCAAACACTAATGCATCCAATAATACCCAGAGACACACACTGACACACCCAGGCATACACCGACACAGCCAGGCATACGAAAATGCAGACACTGACACACCCAGGCATACACTGATGCATAGACTGACACACCCAGGCATACAGCAATGCAGACACTGGCACACCCAGCCAAACACTAATGCATCCAAACCACACCAAGGCAGGCACTCATGAATACACTAACACACCCAGGCACACACTAATACAAACACAGACAGCCAGGCACACACACATCCATACACCAACACACCCAATCACAAACTAATGAATGTGCTCACACATTCAGGCAGACACTGATACATACACCGACACATCCAGAGACACACCAGTGCAGACACTGACACACCTAGGCATACAGCAATACACACGGACATACCCAGGCACAGTGATACAGACACCGACACACCCAGGCACACACTGATGCATACATTGACACACCCCGATGAATACATGGACACGCCCATGCATACAGCAAAGCATAAGCTGACGCACTCAGCTTTACACTAATGCATGCAATAACACTGCATGCAATAACACACCAAGGCACACACTAATGCATACACTGACACACCCAGGGACATACCAATGCATACAGTAACACACCGAGGCATACATCAATGCAGACACTGACAAAGCCAGGCATACACCAAAGCAGATACGGATGCCCCCATCCAATCACTAATGCATCCAAAAACACACCCAGACACACCAAGGCATACAACAACGTAGACACAGACACACCCAGGCATACAGCACTGTAGACACAGACACACCCAGGCATACAGCAATGTAGACAGCACACCCAGGCATACAGCAATGTAGACACAGACACATCCAGCCAAACACAAATGCATGCAATAACACACCCAGGCAGACACTCATGGATACTCTAACACACCCGATCACACACTAATGAATATTCTCACACACTCAGGCAGACACTGATGCATCCACTGACACAGCCAGGCACACACTAATGCATACACTGACACACCAAGGCACACACTGACACTCCCAGGGACACACCATTGCAGACACTGACACGCCCAGGCATACAACAATGCATTCACTGACATACCCAAGCACACAGTGATACAGACACTGACACGCCCAGGCACACACTGATGGACACATTGACACACCAGTGCATACACTGATGCAGACATGGACTCACCCACGCATACAGCAAAGCAGAAACTGACACACCAACACACACACTGATTCATACACTGACACACCCAGGGACATACCACTGTATACACTAACACACCCAGGTATACATCAATGCATTCACTAACACACCCAGGCATATATCAATGCAGAAACTGACAGCAGGCATACACAAAAGCAGACACTGACACACCCAGCAAATCACTAATGCATCTAATAACACACCCAGACACACACTGACGCATACACCGACACACCCAGGCATACACCAAAGCACACACTGACACATCCAGCCAAACACTAATGCATTCAATAATACACTCAGGCATGCACCGATGCAAAAAAAAAAAAAAAACACAAAGTTAGCTTTTTGTTTGACCACATGGTGGGTCTTACAAGAATAGTTTGTTTTCTAGAAGGTTTTTTAACAGTTTAATTTATTTTTTAAATAAAAAGTGAATAGGGTAGTAAACAGGGTAGGATGGGATAATGCAAAGAAGCAACTGGATCAGTTTTCCAAAAACATTATTTTGTCACTGAAACCAACAACAACAAAAAAAACTAACAGTGGTGCTTCTTCACTGTATCCAAGAATGCACTCACAGAAGACATTTTTACAGCAACAGCATGTGGCATTTCGCAGTGAATAACCATGTCACTCAATTCTTCGCAGGCAGCTGGTATTCTAATGACTGCAGCTGATGAGGTTTCTCCCAAGGCTGCTGTAGAGGTTGACTGTCCTACTGCATCTGCTTTCTTCTGCATCATCCGGTTGTAGACCTTTTTGTGAACTGTTTTTGTCCCATGTGAATACTTCTTTGCAGTGTCTCTGCACAACTGCTTGCCGCAAATACTGCACTGCACATGTTTTGCAGTTACCTTCTTTTCCCCAGAAGGTATAGTAAAGTGCTTCCAGACATCACAGAAAAAGTGAGGTGGTGTGTCTTCCTCCTCATGCTCAACAGGTTGTGGATGCTACTCCTGGACGGAAGATGTAGCTTCAGCCATTGTGTAAAAGCAGAGCACCAATTGTTCTCAATCATCCTTCTAGAGACTTTACTGGAAAAGTAACTGGTTTTGGGTGTGGTTTTCTATGTGCATGGGTGGGGTCTTCATAGCCAATCAGAACACAAGGACTGGGTGGGGTCCTCATAGCCAATCAGAACACAAGGACTGGGTGGGGTCCTCATAGCCAATCAGAACACAAGGACTGGGTGTGGTTTTGTGTAAATTCGTGAACCCGGTGCTAGAATCGCGGATTCACGAAAGTTGTAAAATGGGTAACTTTGTTAAAAAAGATATAAGGTGGTCTATTTATACCTGTAAATATGTTCACACTGATCTCATTAATGAAAAGGGAGTGGTGCACATAGAAATAATTTTTTAACATTTTCGGTGAATCCACGGATTCAGACTTGCGGATTCATTACGATCACGTGATCGGGATTAAAAACCATACAGTTGTTGTTCGACTATATTTATGGACCCGCAAAGGTAGTGCAGTACCCAAAAAATAAAAAATTAGCTTGATTGCATAAAAAAAACTTCATAAACTTTAAAAGCAGAAACATCACATATGCACTTATTGTAAACATATATAAAGTATAGATATAAAAAAAAATGTCTACAGTTAAAAAAAAAAAATTTAAAATCTAAATAAATTGTAATACACTTAGTATTAAAAATAAACCCTACAAATTAACTAAAAAAGTAAACATTGGAGGGACATAAAACTTTGGAAATGGAACTTGAAAAACCTTTTAAATTCACTGAAAAAACAAAAAAGGTAACAAGGACATTATAGTTAGGAAATAGAATTTCAAAAAACCTTAGAAATTCACTGAAAAAACAAAGGTAACAAGGACATTATAGTTAGGAAATAGAATTTCAAAAAACCTTAGAAATTCACTGAAAAAACAAAGGTAACAAGGACATTATAGTTAGGAAATAGAATTTCAAAAAACCTTAGAAATTCACTGAAAAAACAAAGGTAACAAGGACATTATAGTTAGGAAATAGAATTTCAAAAAACCTTAGAAATTCACTGAAATAAACCAAAAGGTTACAGGGACATAGTTATGCTCAGTTTTCACACTGAAATTCAGATGCTTTAGTTACATGAGCTAACTATACCTTACGCCCCCGCAATGCACTGCTTATGAACTCACCTATTACATCACTCATGACATGGTTATATACACAGTTGCGGGGTGAACTGGAGAATACCCCTAAGATCCTGGCTCTGGTATGATAGCTTGCCGTAGTGAACGGAGGCGAATACACCCACCCCCGATCCATATGTAGGACGAACGGTGTGGGCATGGCCACAGAGGGCTTTTGTTAAGACGTCTGGAGAAGACCTCCCGGAGATGGTTGCCCATCCCCTCCCTGTCCCCCTGATCGTTGATGGACGCCGCTCGCAGGTATTATGGGTTGGCGGCACAGAATTGACTGAGTCTTCTCTCTGTGCACGGTCACCGTTTCCTTGCATTTTTGTTCTTTATATTTTCCCACTCCTTGTTCTAGAACTGGCACTTCACTTCTCCTCGAATACTATATTTTGTTCCTCATTGTAATGTATGCAAATCCCCCCCCCCCTTTGTTAAAACAAGGGGATATTATCGGAGAACAGCAACGGTGTAAATGGATAGTTACAATCAGACAAGACCGAACCAGAATGTTAGATATCGATAATGTGATTGTGCTATGTTTTGGTTTATTATAACATGACACCCTGCTGTAAATGGTTAAAAAGCAAAATGCCAATAAACAGAACTTTAAAAAAAAAAAAAAAAAAAAAAGTACTGCCATTTGTAAATATTGTATTTATATTAGTGTTGGAATTCAATTATATCTTCAGTGTCAACTGTTCATAAGTCATCATGTCACAATGTAAAGTGCTCAGAGGCCGGCCAAGATTTGAAAAAAATAAAGTGGTGGATGTAAATATGTAGAAGACTAAGAAAAGCCGGGCATCCAGCCAGTACCACAAAGAAATGACTACCGAAATGACACACTACATCTGGTACCTCCCTTCCTGCATGGAGGAGAGAGTTTCTTGTGCTTGAAGACCAGCGTGTGAAACTGGGTGAGCCAACAAAAGGCAGCATATCAACGTGCAGGCTGGGATGAAGGAGCCAAGTGTAGAAGAAGTGGAGGCTAGATGCCATTACCCTACTGGAACTGCAGACACTCACCTAAAGAACTTAATAAAGCAAGAAACATTTGTGAGGAGGCACTATTGGGAAGGAATACATTGCTCCATTTCTCAAATAGGGAAAGTAGCCATAGTATAATTATAGGTCTGCACTGCCACGTTTGATACATGCTTCAAGCAGCTAACAGACCTGCTGGTTACTGTTTCCTAAAGCAGTCTAATATATTGCAAGACTTCCCATAAGTCCTAAGTTTTTGCACACTGATGGGGTGGTTAGAACTGTCCTATTCTAAGCAGCTTGTAGGAAGGGAACATTGCTCTTGCACCTGCTGTTTTTGGTTCAGGGGATGTGAACGGACTAGACTACAGCTATTTTTGTTAATGCTAACTGCTCACGTTAATATTTTGAGTTTGGTCCAAAGAGTAGGCCACTGATCATAATGTATTGTGGCAAAACAAGAAGACCTGTTACGACTATATCTGCTGTTTAGTATTTACCAGTTTTTTGCAACAAATTGCTGCTCACACTATGACCCACCCCATTTCTCAAGTGTGGAGTTGTGAGTATCTCTCTATAGAGGTAGCAGCCACCCGGTGGCACAACTAACCAGAGGTCATGGGAAGCAAGTAACTCCTTATGGAAAAGAATTAGGGCAGTTTACTCCTTTGACATTTCAGACAGCAACTTCAGTGTCTCATGGCTACACTAGTTGTACGAGTAGCCTGACATGCACTAAACAAATACCCCAGCCAGACCAATGTGACATTACACTGGCAAAGCCCATTTGGGTCCAATCATGCTCAAAAGGATGGGGTGATCTGCCTTTATGTATAGGAAATTTTCCCCTGGCACTTTAGTAACATGCAAGGCCCCTGTGTTGGCGCCACAGGAAGTGGCTGTGTGAATGCCTGCTCCAGACCCTTCTGGTATGCCTGCTTACTTCCTGCTCTCATCCAAAGGGCCAGGGCAATATTTGTTTTGCTAAACAGCACACTTCACAACAAGATGTGGGTGGAACCAGTACGTAAGAACTCAGGCTGATGGAAGACAACAGCACTTGCCAGTGGCTCGAATCCTGGGCAGTGAAGCAAACAAGGCACTTCATCCCTTGCAGCCCACAAGAAAGTCAGTTGACCCCAACCCAATTAAGTCCTCTTAGGGGCAGGCAGACAAAGCTTCAGCCACAACAGAACAGAGCATCCACTCCCCCCTAAAGCCCAGGCCAAAGCCTTATTCATTTGCTAACTTGAAACATCTCATGGAAAACAGTTTGAGAGAATGACCACTCTTTACTTTTCAGGTCAGTACTTCATGGTACAACTCATCAAGATTATTACTTTGGGAGTACCATTACATTGCAAGATGTTACATCTGCAGTTCCTTTACATCACAGATGGGTGGAAAATATTTCTAATTGAACCTCCTATAATTTAATGTACATGTATATAATATACACATGTATATTACATACCTATATTGAGGAACACACATTACATACACACATGTATATCTGGATATATATATATATATATATATATATATATACATACACACACACACATATATACACACACATATACACACACACACACACACACACACACACACATATACACACACATATACACACACACACACACATATATATATATATATATATATATATATATATATATTTTACAGAAAGCTCGTCCAACCCTTCGTGCATACGAAAAGACGAGAGTAGACCCAATTCTTGTGGCAATTTTCTTTATTCCATAATCACCATGTCGCCATGACGCGTTTCGGCCGATCGACGGCCTTGCTCACATGTCAGCGCCTTGGGGCGGAGATTACCCTTTTAAAGTGACTGTGCGAATTTTTAGCAGCAATAGACATGGAAAACATACTTCAGTGTTTTCAACAATACCTGCTTAAATGCATTTGTGCCAGATATAATATCGGCTTTCATCAAGTACTAGGATAAAACAATATAAGATTCATAATGGCTAAAATACAGAGTAAAATACATGTTTAAATACATAAAATTTACTGTTTACCACTGTTTACCACTATTTGTTTATATCCTAGCAAATATACCGTCCATTATATTGCTATTTCTAAAATAAAGTGGTCAGTGCAAAAACATACCTCCATTCCCTATGTGCAAGTCTAAGATAATATAATTATGTGCAAAATGTGCATTTATAGTGCCTGAATTCAGTGCAAAAAACAGCTAGCAGCAAACGAATAAATATATATATTGGCTAATGTCGTTCTCTTTTGAGGTGCAATACCTTATCGCAACCATTGTAATTAATAGATTTTATATATTCTGCATTTGTCAAGGAAGCCTAAATTGGAGAATATCTGTTAATACCTGGTTGATTCCCACAAATGAGGATATATAATACATATAATATAAATATTATATCAAATCATTTCAAACCTATAAAATCAGATAAAATTAGGCTAAAAATAAAGCATTTATAACAATTTGTAACAGTAAAAGTTCCTATTAGTAAAACTTATTGCAAGTGGCTATTCCAATATGTTTCAAAGTTACTATCCTATTGTCCACCCTAATTTGTAAATATATATATATAAATATCCTCCTGCTTGGTTCCCTTGTTACCGGGTTAGTGCAGCGCTCCTCGTGGGTGCAAATCCCTGCGGCAGAACCAAGCCGCTAACAATCCATATACAATCCCTCCAGCCGAAGAGACAAATGGGACGCACTCTCTCAAACCTTTTGCATTTTTTATTTTTCCATATCCTTCATTCGCGGGATGCAGGCAAGAGCAAATCAGATCTACGCGTTTCGGTATGCCACGATCGTGAGCAAGGTATCGTCCCATTTGTCTCTTCGGCTGGAGGGATTGTATATGGATATATATAAATATATATAACTGCAATTCAATTCATAAATAGGGTAAAACATATAGGTGTAATTTGCCTCACATAAGACTAACTCTATGCGATTTACAATTTTCAATTGATGATAGTATGTCCACATTGATATTCAGTTGTTTCCTTTGGTAATCTACAGGTAGGTGTGCATGTCTTCACTAGTGTTAAGCCCTCCCGGATGCATCGTGTCCATTTCTAGGATATACCTTGTTTCCAAGCGCCTAAGTTTGGCCTCCCTATTGCCTCCTCTTCTGTTTGGTGGCACAGCATCTAAGACAAAATACTTTAAATGTTTTAGACTACTGTTGTGTTTATCCTTAAAATGCCTTGCAACCGGGTAGCTTGGGTCATTGTTTAAAATGGCGCTTGTATGTTGCAATATCCTTTTATGGACCGCCAATTTTGTGCTTCCTATATAATGTAGGTTACAGCTACAAACTAGTGCATATACTGCAAATTCTGTTTTGCAGGACAGATACTGATTAATCAAATGGGTTTGATCACTAAAGGCTGTTTTATATGATGTCATGTGTATTCCAAATTGGCAAGCCTTACAGCTGGAGCATCTATAGAATCCCTTTCTAGCTGTTAGCCAAGTGCCTGGTTCCAGATCTTCCGGACTGTTCTTAACCAAGGCATTACCCATTGATGCTGTTCTCCTGAATGTAATTGCTGGCTTTTTGGGAATTAACCCTCCTATAACTGGGTCTCCTAATATAATTGGCCAGTTTCGTCTTATAATGGATGTGATCTGTCCTTCCTGTTTAGAATACGCTAGTATAAGTCGTGTTGGCGCATTAGATGTAACCTCTGTCGCTTCCTGGGTTTTAGACCTGTATTGCAATAGATCTTCTCTGGCTCTACTTCTTGACTTCATAATTGCTGCATCTATTGTTCTAGATTTATAGCCTCTTTGGAGGAATCTGTTTTTACACTCCCTTTGTTTTTCCTGTGTGTCCTTCTCATCGCTACAAATCCTTCTGATTCTCAGCATCTCCCCGTAGGGGATGCTATGTATAAGATGCGGCGGGTGAGAACTGGATGCATGCAGTACTGCATTACCTGCTGTTTGCTTCCTAAAAAGTGATGTTGCCAGGTTATTATTTGCTATATATACTTTCACATCCAGAAATGTTATACTTTCACAACTAATGGAATAAGTAAATTTAAGGTTCAGATTGTTATTATTGAGGTCTGCAATAAAATCATGTGCACTTTGCTCTGAGCCATTCCAAACAATAAAAAGATCTATAAATCTTAGCCATATAATTGCCTGATCAATAAAAATGCGGGCAAATTGTTTCATGATGACCAGCTCCTCCCACCATCCCATAAATAGACAGGCATAACTGGGAGAGAAGCTGGCCCCCATTGCCACGCCTTGGATTTGTTGATACATTTGGTGTTTATACATAAATAGATTATTCTCTAGGCAAAACAACAATAAGTCCATCAACATTTGATTGTGCTTGGCAAATCTTATTGGCCTGTTGGCTAAGAAATACTCTACTGCTTTGATTCCATCGTTATTCCTTATACAGGTGTAAAGGGTAGATACATCAAGTGATATGAGCTGATAACCATCATGCCATTTGATCTTTTCGATTTTCCTTATAAAGTCACTAGTGTCCTGCACATATGATTTGAGATTTTTTGATTTTTTTACATGTTCTTGTAGAAATGAATCGATATAGACATGTTTTCCAGAGGCCCATCACAGGCCGAAATGATGGGTCTCCCTGGTGGCTTATTGACAGATTTATGGACCTTGGGGACAAAATAGATTACTGGTATCGTGGGATTTTCTTTTTCAAATATTTGTATTCTTGTAAATTCAAAAGTCCCAAACTTTTCCATGCTAGTAATTTATTAAAGAAAGTATCTTGTGCATTTTTGAATTTCTGCATGGAACTTTTTCGATAGCAGTCGGTGTCACCAAGCTGTCTTGCTGCTTCTTCCATGTAATCTTTAAGGGGCCATAGCACTACGTTGCCCCCCTTGTCCGCATTTCTCACAACAACCTGTTTCTCCTTATTCAATTTATCCATTAATTGTTGGTACTGTCTTTCATGATTGGTAATTTTACGTTTAGTCTTGTTGGTGTCCATATGTAGTTTTTTTATTTCTGCCACCAGATGTTCATTAAACAAATCCAGAGAATCACGCGGCATGATGGGTATAAATTTAGATTTTTCCTTGAAATCGGTCTTTGGTTTGGCACATGTTGCATATATTGGAGACAAGAGATCTTGCGTACTTATTTCCAAATGTTCACCCTGGTCTGTACTCGGATTGTCTGTCATAACAGTTTCCTCTCCCAGATTGTAAAGATCCTTTAGGACGGCCAGATCAGATTCTGCCAGATTATGTTTGCCTGCACCGGCCAATGTTACATCTTGAGTATCCTTATCTTCTGTGGACTCATGAGGTTTGTCTTTCAGTTTGTGGAATTTTCTAAGTTTTAACTTCCTGATAAACTTATAGATATCTGCACGTGTATTCGTGTAGTCGAAGTTGGATTCAGGGCAGTATGACAAACCCAGTGCCAGCAGCTGTTGGTCTGCTGCATTCAGATTTATATCTGTTAGATTAATAATAGTATTATCCGCAGTAGCAGTTGGGGGGGGGGGAGGGGGGGGGGGAGTAGGGGCCATCTCTATTTGCGTCTCCATTGTTCCCGTCCTCTCACTGATTTCTGGCTGCCATTGCTGCTTCCTTTTTCTGGCAGCCTTCCTTCGCTGCCGCCTGCTCTCTGTCCTCCGTTTTTTGCCTGTGTGGTTATTCGCGGTCTGAGGGTTTCTCTTCGACTTCTCCTCAAATAATCCAACTCTTCCCCCAACGTGGGTTTTACTGCTGCCAAGTCTGGTATATCCCTTGTCTTTTCTGCCTCAGATTCGCTCTCTAGGGCCGAGCTAAGGTCTGACGCGGATGTAGAAGTGGCGCCACCTTGATCCTTATTACGTTCTTGTGTGAATCTTGTATTCTTTGCCGTCACATTTCTGAAAGAGTCGAATTTTCGAGCAAATGTAAAGATCTGACCATTAGCATAATCGTCCTTATCTCTTGAATTTGTAAATCTTCCGTTGTTTAATCTTGTCTTCCTCTTTATTGAGTCTTATCATGTCCTCCTGTAGTTTTTTCCTTTGTTGTGGCTCACCCTGTAGTTCGATTTCCTCATTTAGGGCATCTATTTTGGCCTGGAGCTCGACCCGATCTACCTCCGCATACTTTACCAAAATTTGGACTAGCCGACGGGAGGAATCAAGATTGCATTCCGCCCACTCTGCCATCATACGCGGTTTGGGTGTGTCGTAGCTGGGGGCCAGCATAATTCTCAGCCCCCGCGGTATCCTGCCAACATCCAGGTATTTCTGGAGGGATTTTGCCTCCCACCACTTTGCAGTTTCCTGACGCATGCATTTTTCCAGAATACGGTAGTTTTCTTTTAAACTTTTGACCCCGGATGTCAATTCTATGGTGCTACATTCATTGAGCTGCTGTCCCTGTGGAGGATTATCCGCAAACATTTCCTCCGCTGCCGACTCGCGGTCTCTAAGCGCTGCGGCTGACATGGTGATTACTACTGTGATGTTATTTGTTGCTTATGCTCTCCCCACTTGTAAACTCTGACGGGAGAAGGACATAAGCGCACACCTCCCCACCTGTTATATGGATAACGCTATTCGAAGTACCTTGTGTCGTCGTTCGATGAGTCAAGCGGAGGTCTCTAACGTATCTATGCTCTCCCGAGCCTGCTTACGTGTCCGAGAACTGCTCCCGCTGAATACACCTTCCGACTGTTTCCTCGTCTTTCTGCGTACCAACAGGGGGTTGCCGTGGATTCCTGACTCGGAACAATTTGCTTGCACTTCCGGGCTCAACAGGAAAGCCAACGCTGCCAAAATGACGACGCCGGCTGCCTGAAATCCCCAGAAGAGATGACCTCCAACCACGGAACCAACTTGCGGAGAGGGGGTCCACACAATATATACATATACACACACACACACGCATATATATATATATATACACACACACACACACACACACACGCATATATACGCACACATATACACACACGCACACATATACACACACACACACACGCACACACACACATATACACACACATACACACACATACATATACACACATACATATACACACACACACACACACACACACATACATATACACACACACATACATACACATACATATACACACACATACATATACACACACACATACACACACACACACACACACACACACACATATATATACATACACACATATACACACACACACACATATATATATATATATATACATACACACAATTTGTCTAGAGATATATTAAATTGTAATTTAATGCAAGTTTAAAGGCTAAAAGTAATTTAATTTAAATGTTAAACTATATTAACATTAATTATTAAATGTAACTTAATTTGTTTTATTTATTAAAGTAAGTCTAAATTAATGTTATACTACCCATCCTTGAACCCGAAAAACCATTAATACCCATAAACCCTACCCACCCTTATCCCTAAAAAGTCTCTATCCCTAAACACTAACAATTTCCAACTCCTCACTACCCCATATATACTACGCCATCCCTAAACAATAAGAGCTCCCTAGTACTATATCTTCTCTAAATATCCTTGAACCCTGACAACCCCTTATACCCTTATCCATCCACCAATCCATTAACCTTAAAACTCCTTTCCACCCCATCCCTGAACACTCAAAAGCCCAAACCACCCCTAAAAACTACCTATCGCTGAATCCGAAAATACCCCTACCACCTGTAGAAACCAAGCCTTAAATTAAAAAAATATATTTTAAATATCCTAACTATATTTTAAATTATTTGTTCAGAAAATGAGAATTTGTCCTTATTAACACCATTTTAAATACTTACTACTTTATTAATATGACTAAATTTCATTAATATTAGTATTTTAATTAAATATATGTATTAATTATACCTAAATTATAAATAAATGCACATGTAATCCTCATCATTATAAGTGTATATAGTCATAAACATATGTACAGAAATACACATATATGACAGAAGAGGAAAGACAGGGAACAGTCAAAACATACCCTTAGAATTGTTAATTTGGAGAATGGCATAGGGGAAACACCTAGATCAACGGCCCAGACTAAAAGGTAATTTAGGTTGGCTTCACTCAGTGAAACCAGCTAAGGCGAAGTAAACCCAGGGGGCATAGCAATAATGCGAATTAGAAGTAGTTCAAAGAATCCACCTTCTGCAACCACCCTGAATTCTTGCTAGTGGATAACTCAAACCTCAAGAGTAACAGGAAATACAACTCTGACTTGATTTTCAACACAGGAAAATCCACTTTTGGTACAAGGTTGACTCAAATTTTAAAGTCTCTAGTAAACAGAATTTCTAAATGGTTGTGAGGCTAGTTGCTCAAAAGAATCAATGTCTTAGAGGCAAATTCACACTGAGCCTGTAAGAAACTTTTATGACAAGCACTTTCACATAGAAACCTTCTTTGGGTAGATATAGCTAGTAACAAACATTCTGTAGAACTCATTGATAACCTAGGATTGCCAATCTGTTTGCAATTCTTCATAGACCTCACACATTCAGGTGGTCATACACTGAATTTAGTTATTAATTGCAGCTTATGTGTCACAGATGTAATGGTTAACCCCTACTCATGAAACTATTCTCTGGTCTCGTTCACCCAAAGCTGAATATAATCACTTAGGTTTGAAACACATTTCCCTGCACACTCATACTTACTTAGTTTCAAAGGAAGATCTTTGATCATGTTTTGGGAAGTTCCCCCTCATCAGTGGACAAGGGGCAAATATGTTCCTAGTACCTCTCCATTATAAAATATTGCTCTCTCTTGACCTAGTGGTTCCTCATCAATTGAAACAAATCAGTTGAGAATGTGATCCAAAAGTGGTACAATGTATAATTGAAATAAAAAGATTGGGTTGGAAACAGGGGGATGCTGGAGAAAGTCCAAAATAGCTATTTCTTCATAATAGACAGTCAGGCTTCAGACCAGGGGAGAGGGACAGAAACCACAATAACAGACAGAGTAGTTGCTTTCCTCTCTTGACTTGGGGAAGCCTTAAATTGTGATTTTCCATGGCATATCTACTGCTTATGAGACTGCAGCTCATACAACAATACTGGTGCAGTTGGTAAAGTAGGCTAGAAGGGGGGAATCCAATTGTTTCACTCCTTATCAAATCACAGTTAGAAAACAAGAATATCAATCTTCTTCTGAGAATCACATTTCATGCGGGGTTCCATAGGGATCTCTCCTGTCTGCCACTATTTGGGCCAAGCGTATGCGGACAACATCCTTTATTCGATTAGGAAACCCACAAGCATCAAGGTCAAAACACCATTACTTGCTTGAAACATGGTTAGCCATCTGGATAACTTATAGTAAACTTTGTATGAAGACTTCAAAGAAAATATTCCTAAGAGTCAGAGACCCCTAAAGTCATAGGCTGCCATGCAATTTGCCTGAGGAACTAGGTGCCACTCCAACTCCTGGTTAAGTAGTAAGTAGCCTTTGAGTATGGGTTGATGGTAAACTTTTCTTTGGGCACCAAATTTGGACAGTGCTCTGAAGTTCAAACTTGTATATCATGTCCCTGAGAAAGAATATCCCTTTGCTGCAACTATACAATGGGAGTGCTTCACCAACCAGGGCGTCATAAAACAAAGAAAAAATTTAAAAAAACATTTGAGATGCAGTGAAGGGTTTAGTGGGAATCTTGAAACTGGCATATTGAAGCAATGGAAAGTCAACTAAGAAGTTGGGTCACCTACTAATTGCAAGCTGTGTGGTTTATTTTGACATACAATATGAAAATGAATGTCCTAATTTAGCCTCTCTATCGCTTTTGGGATACAAGTAAGTCTGTGGCTTTGCGAATCATGACATAAAATGAGTTGGAAACTATCCATATTGTAGGAAATTATTTCTAATAATTAAATCCCCCTGGATTTTTCGCTTTATGTATACCCGGTTTTGGACTTTTACAGTCAGTTAATCTCACCAACTGAGCCCCAGTCACGGTAAGTTCTTTGGAAATGGACACAGTGATAGTCGCCAGTTGCTGCCTATTAAGATAAGGCCATTGCTGTGCTACTATGGTAAGAGGCTCTGGGCTTGTTACACACAAACACGTGAGCAGGCTGAGCGTGTGAGACTACACTCTAGCTCAGCCCAGTACCTGCACACAAGTAACCTCTTGCAAAAGGGACCCTTCAGAGATTGGGGTTGACCTAGATAGGCCATTTAATGGGACTGGGCATTCACAGTGTAGGTCTCTAGTGCTTACTGAAAGGCGGTGTGCTCACTGCATTACACCTTTAGGGCAAAATCTGTGCCACCGCAAAATTTCGGCATACTTGGGCCTAGAGACACCGGTTAGGTATCAATTTTAGGGTAAACGTGTACACTAAGTACCGATCTGCTGTTACTTTAGTGATAAATGTACTCCTTGTGGTACTTTAAGAATTGTCTTTTTTTCCTGGCTTTGCCATAATTGTATTCCAGGCCTCTTTGAAGTTTTGGTTGAAGGGAAAAGGCAGCTATGTCTGTTTGGGGCAAGGCTGAGGCTCTTAGGGAAGGTCTTGCCATAAATCACTTAAAGTAATCATGTTAAAATGTCCCTGAATGATGTAAAAGAGGGTTTGGGTGGCACCCTAGGACTGAGCAGAGGTGCTTTCTTTCAGAACTTTCAACCTCCATTTAAAAAGCCCTGCACAAGGGAGATACTTGAGCAAACACTGGACATAGGGCTGCAACGCCAGAATATTCCCAGTTGGAAAGACGACACCCGTGGGACCTCCCAAAAGATGGAGTTTGGGTCTCTGAGGCTTCAGCTGGTATACATAACTAAGTGGGTCTCTCTGGGGAAGTGGCGCAGGTCCCTTTCTTCCCCCTGAAGAACAGTAGTGGGAATGGACCTCAGACTCTGCGGCTGGCGCTCAACTATGCTGACACACGGGGACCCACCAAGTACGCTATAGAACTTAGGGAGTGTGCCAGGAAGGGTGTTTAGCTTATTGGCTGTAGAGGGGATGTGGAAGTTGCCCACAAACAGGAGAGAGCATCAGGAGCCCAGGCAGAGAACAGGTCTGGCAAGGGAGCAGAATGATCAAACTTTCCAACGATTAGTAACCTTTAGAGACCTGGAGGCCAGAAGGGAATGCTCCTAGTGGCTAGAGATGACCACCAGGTCCATATTCAAGGCCTAGGAGTGCCCCATAAGCCCAAGTGAGGGCTCATTAATTTTCATATTGTTACTCATGGTGCCCCTGGAAGAGCAGGAGCGCCATCAACAAATTAAAGATTTGCGGGGGTGGGTTCACCACAGGTACATCAGCCTTAACCTCCCCCCCCCCCGCCACAGGAGAGTTTTTACAAAAAGTGTCCCAAGTCATCTCGGGGATTATATCCTTGACCCAGGGAGAGGTTTTACATGTTTTAAGCACTGACGGGGCATGTACTTTAATACATGCGCTCTCGTGTGCGGTACTTCTGTTGGTTTGTTCTGAAACTGCAACTGCAGCAGTGTAAAGGTAGAGGTAAGACTCTGGGACAGGTTATTCAATACAGTGCTTTATTGAAAATGCGGATGATTGGCCATGCAAAGTTTTATATTACGAATTGTACTATCCCCATTGGTTTTAAAGGTGTTGCAATGGTGGATTAAATCATGTTTTCTGCGGTCACTAATGTGGTGACACTCTGACAAAGCCGGGAGGTATTATTAATAATGACATCCCCTTATATGACATCTGATGTAGGTGGGGGGTTGTGATTATGGGTTGAGGCCTTGCTGGGGGTATGAACTGTTCTGAGGGTGTCACCAAAGTTATTTCAATCTACCTGATTGTATATATTTGTAATTAATGCATATCATTTAGTATTGTGTTATAATAAAGTACTTTTCCTTTTTATAACAAAAAACATTGACTGAACAATGATTTATTGAGTGTTGCTATTATGTACCAGCCCACACCACCTCCCCCAAGTAGGAATTAGACTCCTCTGCTTTGTTACCCTGAGAGAGTCAAGTGCTAGCAAATGGGGTATTTGGGTCCAAGTTAAGAGAATGTTGTGGGCGTACTACTTGTAAAAGAATCTGATTCTTTGCAACTAAGAGACCAAGGTCTTACACTATATATATATATATATATATATATATATATATATATATATATATATATATATATATATATATATATATATTCACTGAAAAAACCATAGGTTTCAGGGACGTTATAGTTAGAAATGATCATTTAAAAACCTTAGAAATTTACTGAAAAAACCATAGGTTTCAGGGACGTTATAGTTAGAAATTATCATTTAAAAACCTTAGAAATTCCTTGAAAAAAACACAGGTTTCAGGGACGTTATAGTTAGTTGGACATTTCACTCATACAAAACCAGAGAAATTCAGCTGTTATAGTTAGTTGAGCTAAGTTTAACTCGCGCCCCCGCAATGCACTGCTGATGAAATCACATATTACATCACTCATGACATGGTCAGTGACATCACTGATGACATCACTGATGACATCTCTGATGACATCTCTGATGACATCACTGATGACATCACTGATGACATCATCCACGTGATCCTCTGATGCACCTCCTCACAGCTTATTATAACCTTTGATACACCCACTCTAAAATACAGACTGCCATTCTCGAAACCATAGACACACCAATACCAGTTACTACATACCCACTCACTGATTCCTAGGTCTACACACACATCCACTCACTCACCCATATAGTCACTCATACATGCAGTCACTCATCAATACAGCCACTATCATATGCACTCATACACCTATACAGACACTCACACACGGCCACTCACCCATAGAGTTACTTACACAGCTGGTTAGTCATGCAAAGAATCAATCACACTCCCATTTACTCACCTATACAGTTATACACACCCCACCTCACTTATTCACACAGATACTAACACATACTTACTCTTTTATACAATCACCTACACAAGCACAGTCATCCACACAGCCACTCTCACAATCACTCACTCTCACATATAGTCATTTATATACTCCAACACTCACATATACTGCCTTTCACATATGCAGTTACACACACATGTACCACTGAGACATCCATTTACTCACCAACACAGCCATACACACACTCACCCAAACCATACAGCCCCTCACAGATGCACTCTTGAACCCATACACCCAGTGAATCACCCACTCACACATCCATGCAGTGAGTCACACACACCCCACCCACACAGACACTCAAGCACCCATAGATACTCAGACAAGCAATCAATAACCCATATAGACACTCATGTAGCTACTCACCAACCCATGCAACCGCTTACACACCAACAGACAGACTGATACAGACATTCACACAGTTTAGTCACTAACCCATGCATTCAGTAGGACACGTTTAATCACTCACTTATACAGTCAGTCACACACCTACTAAATCATCCATTCAGACAGTCATACACCCACTCATTCTTCAATACACCTTGGCCTATATATATATAAAACATATTTAAACTTTACAGAAACACACAGTCACTGGATGATGTCATCAGTGATGTCATCAGTGATGTCATTTGAGATTTCATCAGTGATGTCACTGTCCATGTGATGAGTGATATAGTATGTGATGTCATCAGCAGTGCATTGCGGGGCGCGAGTTATACTTAGATCAACTAACTATAAAGGCCGAATTTCTCTGGTTTTGTATGAGTGAAATGTCCAACTAACTATAACGTCCCTGAAACCTGTGGTTTTCTCAAGGAATTTCTAAGGTTTTTTAAATGATAATTTCTAACTATAACGTCCCTGAAACCTATGGTTTTTTCAGTGAATCTATATATATATATATATATATATATATATATATATATATATTCACTGAAAAACCATAGGTTTTAGGGACAGTTATAGTTAGTTGGACATTGCACTTCGTACAAAACCCGTGAAATTCCCCGTTATAGTTAGTCCAGGTAACTATAACTCGCGCCCCCGCAATGCACTGCTGATGACGTCACTTATTACATCACTCATGACATGGTCAGTGACATCACTGATGACATCACTGATGACATCTCAAATGACAGTTTTTTAAATGATAATATTTAGTTGTAAGATTTTTTACATGTATTGTTTTGATACTAATTTTCTACAGATGTTTCTGTTTAATTTACATATTTTGTTTTAAAAAAAATATTTATATATTTGTAATATAAATCGCAAAAAAATGTTTTCGAAAATATTGTAACAAATATTTTTTGTTTTGTTTTATAATTTGTTAATAAATGTAAAAAAATTTTTTTTTTTTTTGTGGAGTCGCGCACCGGCAGCGTACCTTACAAGATCAGTGCGCGAATTGTACCCGCCATTTTCTTAAAGTCATGAAGGATCCGCGTAGGGTGTGCGATGGGTGCGTGTATTATAGTTACGTGATATGCGTATGTTACGTGTTGTGCGCGATTAGTATGCGACCGGTTCGCGCTTCCTACGTTTACACATTCGTGACACATGCGCATTATACTACGCGGCTCTTGCGCGGACACGCGCCCGCGTGACGTCATATGCGTGTACGCGCTGTGTACGCGACTCCCGCGAATTTTTATATGTTCTAAAATGACATATATATGTCTTTAATACACATATTAGGGCCAGACATTATCTTACTTATGCATAAAAATAATATATTTTTACATGTAATAAAGTTATTTTACTTTTAAATGCAATTTCGCTACTTCGCGTTGGGTGCGTGCTGCGTGTGCGCACGGTACGCGGATCCCATGTGACTTGAAAAAAACTTTTGATTGGTTGATAACATTTCCCATTGTAACTATTGAAGGACCCCACCCATTTCCATCATTCTTCTTTGAGCTTCTTTGGAGACACATCTCTGCATTCAAGAAGAACTGGAATAGCTGAAATAAGAAGATGGCTTCTACACAACAGCAACAACAGGAGTCAGAACATTCTTCAGAAGAAGAATTTGTGCAAGAGGACCCACGTCCACAAAGGCATGTATCGGTGGTGTGGAAGTTTTTCACTTTTCCAGAGGGCCAAAAGAAGGTTAATGCCACGAAAGTCAGCTGCCGGATCTGTGAGAGGGTGCTGTCTAGAGGTAGTGCCGACAAGAAATATTCTTGTGGTACTGCCTCTATGTATAAGCATTTAAAAACAATTCACCCACTGAACCTGGCTCGGGAGGAGTCTCGTAGAGCTGCAAGGAAACAACAACCAGTTCCTTCTACATCTGGCACTCCTACACCTTCAACATCTCTGGACATACGTCCTGAATTTGCATTCTTAAAACAGCACTGTGTCAAGTGCAACAAACTGATCTCCTATGGCGAACAATCCGTGGAAGCTGTTTGTGCTGCACAGCGCAATCACCACTGTTACTTTTTTTTTTTTTTGTGTTTTCCAGGAATGAAATGTAATTCCTGAGGTTTCCTGTTTTTTTCCTTTTTTTTGTTTATTATTTCCTAAAAAAACACCAAAAAAAAATAGTTCAAAAAATACAAAAAAAAAAAGAAAAAAAAAAAAGTTCTTTTCAGAACTAACTTCTCTGGTTAAAGAAAGAACTATATTTGTATGTTAATGTGTGAAAGGTTGGTTGAATGTATATCTATAACTTAGAGAGTGCCTGGGTGAATGTATAAGTGTTTTGGTTTTGGCGCAACGAATGGCTTTGTGGGTGTTGCTGAATAAGTCAACAGAAGACTGCAAGGGGACTGACAGGATGTTTGCTGGAGTGTATGTATAGTTAGTGGGGACTTGAAAGTGTGAAAGACAAGTGTGTAGGTGGTTATAGAACTGCATGCATAGTGTATAGGGGTTTGAAACAGTGTATGTGCTAAGGCCTGGATCACTGAATGAGTACTTGGGTACTGACTGAATGATTAGAGTACTGCAAGGAGAGTGACTGGCTTAATGTATAAGTGTTTGGGTTTTGGCGCAGCGAATGGATTTGTAGGTGTTGCTGAATGAGTCAACAGAGGACTGCAAGGGTAGTGACAGGATGTTTGCTGGAGTGTATAGATAGTGACTGGTGATTTGAAGGTGTGAAAGACAAGTGTGTAGGTGGTTAGAGGACCACATGCATAGTGGATAGGGGTTTGAAGCACTGTATGTGCTAAGGTCTGGGTCACTGAATGTGTACTTGGGTATAGACTGAACAATTAGAGTAGTACAAAGAGAGTGCCTGGGTGAATGTATAAGTGTTTTGGTTTTGGCACAGTGAATGGCTTTGTCAGTGTTGCTGAATGAGTCAACAGAGGACTGCAAAGGGAGTGTCAGGATGTCTGCTGGAGTGTATGGATAGTGACTGGGGAATTGAAGGAGTGAAAGACATGTGTGTAGGTTGTTAGAGAACGGCATGCATAGTGGTTTGAAGCAGTGTATGTGCTAAGGTCTGGGTCACTGAATGTGTACTTGGGTATAGACTGAACAATTAGAGTAGTACAAAGAGAGTGCCTGGGTGAATGTATAAGTGTTTTGGTTTTGGCACAGTGAATGGCTTTGTCAGTGTTGCTGAATGAGTCAACAGAGGACTGCAAAGGGAGTGTCAGGATGTCTGCTGGAGTGTATGGATAGTGACTGGGGAATTGAAGGAGTGAAAGACGTGTGTGTAGGTGGTTAGAGGACCACATGCATAGTGGATAGGGGTTTGAAGCAGTATATGTGCTAAGACCTTGGTCACTGAATGAGTACTTGGGTACTGACTGAACGATTAGAGTACTGCAAGGAGAGTGACTGGCTGAATGTATAAGTGGTTGTGTTTTGGTACAGCGAATGGATTTGTAGGTGTTGCTGAATGAGTCAACAGAGGACTGCAAGGGGAGTGACAGGATGTTTGCTGGAGTGTATGGATACTGACTGAGGATTTGAAGATGTGAAAGACGTGTGTGTAGGTGGTTAGAGAACAGCATGCATAGTGGATAGGGATTTGAATTAGTGTATATGGTAAGGCCTGGGTCACTGAATGAGTAGTTGGGTACTAACTGAACGATTAGAGTAGTGTAAGGAGAGTGACTGGCTTAATGTATAAGTGGTTGGGTTTTGGCACACAAAATGGATTTGTCAGTGTTATGGAATGAGTCAACAGAGGACTGGAAAGGGAGTGTCAGGATGTTTGCTGGAGTGTATGGATAGTGACTGGGGAATTGAAGGTGTGAAAGACAAGTGTGTACGTGGGTAGAGAACCGCATGCATAATGATTAAGGTTTTGAAGCAGTCTATGTGCTAAGGCCTAAGTCACTGAATGAGTACTTCAGTACTGACTGAACGATTAGAGTACTGCAAGGAGAGTGACTGGCTTAATGTATAAGTGTTTGGGTTTTGGCGCAGCAAATGGATTTTTAGGTGTTGCAGAATGAGTCAACAGAGGACTGCAAGGGGAGTGACAGGATGTTTGCTGGAGTGTATGGATACTGACTGGGGATTTGAAGGTGTGAAAGACAAGTGTGTAGGTGGTTAGAGGACCACATGCATAGTGGATAGGGTTTTGAAGCAGTATATGTGCTAAGACCTTGGTCACTGAATGATTACTTGGGTACTGACTGAACGATTAGAGTACTGCAAAGAGAGTGACTGGCTGAATGTATAAGTGGTTGGGTTTTGGCACAGCGAATGGATTTGTAGGTGTTGCTGAATGAGTCAGCAGAGGACTGCAAGGGGACTGACAGGATCTTTGCTGGAGTGTATGGATAGTGACTGGGGAATTGAAGGTGTGAAAGACATGTGTGTTAGGTTGTTAGAGAACGGCATGCATAGTGGATAGGGGTTTGAAGCACTGTATGTGCTAAGGTCTGGGTCACTGAATGTGTACTTGGGTATAGACTGAACAATTAGAGTAGTACAAAGAGAGTGCCTGGGTGAATGTATAAGTGTTTTGGTTTTGGCACAGCGAATGGCTTTGTCAGTGTTGCTGAATGAGTCAACAGAGGACTGCAAAAGGAGTGTCAGGATGTCTGCTGGAGTGTATGGATAGTGACTGGGGAATTGAAGGTGTGAAAGACATGTGTGTAGGTGGTTAGAGAACGGCATGCATAGTGGATAGGGGTTTGAAGGATTCTATATGGTAAGGCCTGGGTCACTGAATGAGTAGTTGGGTACTAACTGAACGATTATAGTACTGTAAGCAGAGTGACTGGCTTAATGTATAAGTGGTTGAGTTTTGGCACACCAAATGGATTTGTCAGTGTTGCTCAATGAGTCAACAGAGGACTGCAAAGGGAGTGTCAGGATGTCTGCTGGAGTGTATGGATAGTGACTGGGGAATTGAAGGTGTGAAAGACATGTGTGTAGGTGGTTAGAGAACGGCATGCATAGTGGATAGGGGTTTGAATCAGTGTATATGGTAAGGCCTGGGTCACTGAATGAGTAGTTGGGTACTCACTGAACGATTATAATACTGGAAGGAGAATGCCTGGGTGAATGTATAAGTGGTTGGGTTTCGACACAGTGAATGAATTAGTACATGGTGCTGGATGGCTGATTGGAAAAGTACAATTACAAAGACTCACTAGCCTAGAAGCAGTTAAGTGACTACATACATTCTACAAATTTCACTACAACACTGCTAGTGTGAAAGCCTCACTCATTGTGCAAATTCATAAGCAGTAATTTAGTTGTACTACAAGGTAACTTAATTATATAAATAAAAACAGCAACAGAGCATCTTTCCAGAGATATCTACACCGTCCATCCCCCTTTCTTCACCAGTGTCCTCTCACAGACCATTTTTTATTTTAATACTTAGTTAATTTTTCATTCACAGTAATAGTTATAAAAAACACTAATTAATTTTCCCACTTGGTTTTTTAACTAAAATTTCTGAAAAATTATAAATTGTAGAATTAGGACCTGTAAAAGAGAAGAAAAAATCGTTATAATATTATATTTTTTATAACAAAACATAATTTTCACATTTTAAAAATTATTTTCTTTATCTTTTTTGCTGTTCTCAGAATACATTGAATTTCACTACAAATAGTGATTACAATGTTACTCATCACATAACAGCGGGCAAAAAAATAAAACAATCAATAAGATTGTTTTAAAAACCCAAAACTACTTGTAAAATATTTAAAATATACTTAACTATTTATGAATATTTCATAAAAACTTCCTGCTCAATAACATACCATATAATACAAATTACAGGTATATAAAATGCTCTCTCCTAAGAAAATGTTATAACTTGAAATTGTATACACAGTAAATGTTTTTCTTTCAAAATATATGCTGAGAGGATGTGCAAGAAAAAGTCCATAATTAAAATATATACTTTTCCTCTTGGCCAAATAGTTTTTTTGAAATCCTTTAAATTAAAATTGTCCAATAGTAATCATATTAAGAAATATCAATAAATTCTTCACAGGTTGAATTATGTTCCTAAAACTTTGGTTTTAAAAATATTAAGTAGGAATTTTGTAATTCTCTAGGCAAACGTTGTTTAAAATCCAATTGAGCATCATTACAATATGTCCATCCTCTATTGCATTTTTAATACACAGTGTAATGTCCAGATGTTGTAGAAGGACCATGATGGAAAATAATTGATACTGCTACAAAAGTCCTTCCAGATATAGATAGTTGACTTGCTACAAATTCTTTAATTAAAGTTTCCATTTTTCTTCCATCAGCTCTACAACGTTGTATCATTAAAATTATGTATTGTCCAAATCTTTGTATAAATAATGTTGATAACATTTTTGATTTGCATTGGCTACACTCCATGTTTTGATTTGCTGCTTTAACTAGTTTATTGAAAGACACTGTTTTACAGTCTGGTAATGTCAAATATATAAATCTTTCAGTATCTATGTTAGTTGTACATGTAAACATACAATTTTCACATTCATGTACCCATTTATAACGAAGGCCAAAAAGATTTTCAATTTGTATTCCCTCATTTTCTAATACTGTAAGCATATACATTAGAAATTCCTGAGCGTCTTGTTGAATATCCTGCGTAAATTGTGTACAACCAGAACATATATCCAAAAGATTACGAATATGAGAAACACTTTGTAATTTGCTTTTATTAGTGTTCAATTTTTCATAAAAACGATGCAATATGGAACAAAATCTTTTTTCACGATTTTCCATAATTTGCTGTTGCAAACTTTCTAGAAAAAATACTACATTGACCACTACATTAGCATAGCAGTTGATACCTGAACTGTTTTCTAACTGATACCCAACAATTTCTTCAATACTATCCTTTTTCTTTTTGCTTGCAATATGAACATTATCTTTATTTTTTTCCTTCTCTATAACTTCACTACAGATATTCTCATATCTTCTTTTTCGATGTACTACAGACTTTTCAAATACAGGATATTCACCTAAATTTGGAGTATACGCTCTTCTTAACCTATTATACTCTTTTACACAGTTTGCATCTGCAGTAATCTTTGACTCATCAAAATCAATCAAAAACAATCCAGATAAAGTTCTGACTCGGGACAAAGCAACATATGCCATACCTTCTTTAAACACGCTACTTCCTATGTTCACCAAAGCACTGTCTACACTCAATCCTTGAGATTTATGAATAGTGACTGCATATGCCAAAGAAAGTGGAAATAGCTTCCTACGGACATGCAAATCTTTAACAAGCAAAAAACGAACAGAACAACCAATTTTTTTTACTTCTTCAATTTGATCAAATTTAATTTTTAAAAATTCTATTCCATCTCTTTTTTGATAATTAACAAAATTCACAACTTTCCCCATTGCTCCATTAACTAAACCTTTTTCCACATCCAAATTACGCCGTAAAATTACTCGACAGTTGACACATAGATATAAATTCTTTTCTAAACCAGCAGTTTTAGATATGGATTTTTCTAAAGAATTCAATTTTTTTTTCAATTTGTCGGTCAAAATAATAGTAATTCCTTCATGCTCTATTTTATCAATGGCTTCCATTTTTTTGATTTCTTGATTTTCTAGCTTCAAAAGTTGTTCATTGAAAATAGAACATTCACGGAGTGTTGGCATTAAACAAATTATAGATTTACTTTCAGCAATTTTACTATACATTTTTTCTGGAACTATATTTTCATTTGGAAACAAATTCTTAAATAGTCGACTTTGCAAAGCTTGTTTGCCTTCTTCTGTGAGAACTCCAATTCTTATATCTTGAAGTATAGATCCATAATTAACATCATTTGCCTGTCGCATATTTGTAATGAGTTCTTTGTATTCAAAATAAGACCAAATATTAACGTTGCCAACACTTCCCAAAGACTTTCTGGTGTCTTCATGCACAAGTGTTTTAAATACTGGTTGTCCTTTTACAGGAGTAAGTTGCAGAAGATCTCCAAAAACGATAACATGTTTACCTCCAAATAAGACATCATATTCTGTTTTAAGAATTTGCTGCATTCTTAAGTGCACAAAAGCAAGCATTAAGTTTGAGACCATACTTACTTCATCAATAATTAGAAGTTTCATTTTCTTTAGCACTCTTGAAACTTCATAACAAGCTTCTCCTGATAGCTTATGATATTCCAATTTGTTTTCGTGCTCTACAGGTAGCATAAGTAAACGATGTAATGTAATCCCTTTAATGTTGTGTGCTGCTAACCCAGTTGGAGCGGTTACAACACAAGATAAATGTGAGTCAGTTGATTTCTGCAGATAACTGGTCAATACTTTAATTAAGAAACTTTTTCCTGTTCCAGCTTGACCACTGACATACATTCGGATAGGTTGAAATGATGTGCATGTGCATTCTTTCTTTTCATGAAGAAATCCATGGTCAATCTGTTGTGTCACTTGCTGATATATTTCTTTCTGTTCAATATTTAGTTGTTCTTCCAAGTTTCCTAAGTCCATAATATCTTCTTGAGCTTGATGCATTGCTGTTTCCACCTCATTCATTGCAATTGCTGCTTCATTTTGAACAATTGGTTCTCCTAGTGGATCTTCACTCAGTGGAGCAGAACTTTGACTGTCTTGAGAACTGTCTCTAGCAATCTCAGCTGCAATAGTAGCTTCTTGATCCATTTCATCGTTCAACATTTTCAGATAGTTAGCAAAAACTGGACATTCTATGGTATCTTTACAAGCATTGAAGGAATCTTCATAGCTCTGAAAATCCCCAAGTAATTCCAATTCTGTACGCCACGGTTTGAAGAGTTGCAAAAGTGCTAAATAGTAAAATTCCCTTTTCTGTTCAGTGTCACAACTCAGTTTTCTGTGATTAATCAAGTTTCCTTTCCTTTGTTTCACCAAACATCCTTCAGAACCAATAACTGCATATTTTCCATCGTTTGTTTTCTGTAGTATTCCGTTTAAAACTGTAGTATTGCAGCACTTCATATAGACATATGTTGTCAAGATTATGACTTCTATTTGGATAATATGTATCCAACATGTTTGTTTTGACAATATCTGTACTTTCTGGATCTTTTTCTGCTAAATATTCAATTTCTTGTACAGATTTAAGTACTCGATTTCGTGTTGCAGCAAGACCTAGACTCACCCAAATAATTGATCTTGATTTTGAGTATAAACTTGCAGATGATAACCGATCTGAGCATTCATATGCTCCAATTTCTCGATGGGATAACATCTTCAAACTGAAACTGTATAACTTCTTACTAAGACTCTTCTCATGAGCAATTTCTTCCCACATTTCTTTTAACTCTGTCTTTTCAGATTTTGTTATATAAGATGTGACATACCGGGCAACTGCAATGGAATTATCCGCAACATACTGAATATCCATATTAGCATTCCACATTGAGAGAATAACTGGATTATAATCATCAATATATTTTGATTCTTCACTTCTTCTTAAATTATATGTATTTTTGGGTGATTTTCTGTTGATCGTATGTCTCATAGCTGACATAAAACTGTTTACTCTTCCTTTGGATATTACAGGACGTGGAAATCCAAAACGACATTTGGTGTAAAACTTTTCCTTAGACTTGTACTTCCGTCGGCAGTATTTTCCACATCGATGATGTTGGAATCGTAACACTTGTTGTCTTAAGCTGTTCTCATCTGTTCTTTTTGGTATAGCACAAGTCGCATATTCCTCAATAAAAGACAAAACGGTATCATCCGAATCAGTTCCAAATTTAGGTGCATCCTTAATCCATAACAGCATATGTATATGAGGAGCACCTCTAGCTTGATACTCCTTTCTCCCCAAAAAATCTAAAACTTCTCCAAGAGGAGGATTCTTTTTATTGCAGATAAAAGACATCATAGCTTCAAACCTATGATTGAAATACCTGCATACATTAACAGGATCCAAAGAGCACAATTCTCCAGGTGTCTTGTATTCAATATTTTTTACATTTGAATTTGCCTCACGAAGAAATTCAAGTAAATCATCCCAAGCGTATTCAGCACAGCTTAGGGTAAGAAACCATGTAGGAGTTCCTAAGTTCCTCAGTATGCATTTAAGTTCTCCATGACGACGGTACCAATACTCATTAGTACCACGCTGACATGCCATCAAATTAATCAACTGAGATTCTAGATGATCGTCTCTCTCATGTACTTTATCCATAAATTGCTTTGCAGAAACATTTTGAAAATGTACTCCTGTTTTCAAAATGTGGTTGACTGCATAAGAAAGTCCTGCCAAGTCACTCTCAAACAAAAGATGAAATATATATGGGATACATTGTCGAAACCTTGGGTCTTCTGCATACAATCTTGTTGTCCGATATTCAGATGCAGGAATCTGCACTGGTCGTTCATCATATCGTCCACCTTTTCCAGTTGGAAACAGCTGCGGAAAACAACGAGCTTCCAAACTTTTCTCCCATACACTCATGGGAGTACCCTTTGCTTTCTTCATTTGGAATAATTCAATTGTATTCCCCATCACTTCTTTCGAATGAAGTGGATGTACACTATAATGTTCATAGATTTCTTCACTTTTGGTCATGTCCACTTTTTCAATTTGTCCATTTGACGTTTCAGTATCATCTCCTAAAAGTATTTCTTCTTGTTCCACATGTACATTTTTGTAGTAATCCTTGTTTTGAATCAGATATAATGTTGCCTTTTGCACTTTCGTAACATCCACTAATTCTTGCCAGATTTTCTTACTCTTAGTAGGAACACCATTAACTAGAATAAGTAGTGGCTCACTTTCTACATTCTCTCCACCAATAGTTTCAATATTTTTCTTTAAATCTAGAGGTAAATATACAACTCTTCCTTTTAATCCTCTCTGTAAATCTGTAGGAGGCAATTTACCTGTTTTAGGCTCCATACGAACAATAGCTTGAAATGGGTGCACACATTGAATCAGAATAGACTCATACGTATTTAAATCTATCAGTTCTGGAGGAATAGTTACCAACTCTAGATTATTATGGACAGCTCTAGCAGGCATTTTATTCTCGTTTAATTTGTTATAACAATATTTACAAATACGCTGATCAGAACCCAAATCAAAACAATCCTCTACGAACAAATAAGTTGCAAATTCCTTCCACTTATTATTTTCTCTTTCACTTTGTAAATACAGATCAACAGTCCTAGTCTGAATTTTATAGTGAGTTCGTCGGCAACAAATACAAGTATAATTTGGCCTTTCACATGAAATCACCTCAAACTTTGTAATTTCGTCTTCAAATTTTTTTGTAGTGGTATGTTGCACATTCTCCTCAACATTTTCCTGTATTAATGTGTCAGTTTCTGCACTCTCTTCTCCAGGACCAAAGTAACAAAACTCAATTTTTTCACAAACCTTTTTCACATCTGATACTGACCCACGCAAAAGAGCACTGTTCAACTCATTTAACATTAGTGCTGGACTTTTTGCATAATACAATCTTCTGACTAACTTTCGCATTTCAGAATGATGTACTGCTAACATCCTAAAATGATGAAAAACACTTCGACATACTTTTCTAGAAAGACAAGCAAGAGAATGTCCTTGCAAACCAGTATTTTTTCTCACTCTGCAAGGGTCTAGTCCTTGCAACATCTTAATCTTTTGCTTAACACTTTTTTTTAGCATACTGTCGTAAGAAATTGCGTAAAATATCAATAGATTTTTGTCGTATACTACAAATACTACTGCAATCCCAAGTATACACTGGGGCTTTAGGTCGTCTCCCTACAACTTCATCAGCTAACACTTCTTCTACATTTCTGGAAACGATCTTCTCTTTCTCAATTGGACAACCATTTCTAACCTCATAAGCTCGACCACTTGTATCAACTGTATGCAATAAATTATTGGTCTGAAAATAACTCTTCATTAAAGAAAGGCTCTGAACTTGAAGTGTGTTTCCATTCACCCAAAAAAATTCACAAAAATTAGTTCTGTTAATTACTCTTTTCTTCTTACTTTTATCCTTTAATAAATGGATTGGTTTATCTAGAGATCGAATTCTGTTTAAAACTAAAATGAATAATTTCCTTTTTAATGCAAAAGTCTTTTCAACTACAGTTTCAATATGCTTCTTTCGATAAAATACTGCTCTTTTTTAGATTTCCTCACATCTTTCAACAAATTAAGAACAACTCTATTATAAAAAATCTTTTTTCTGATTTCTTTATACTGACTCTGCCTTCTTTTACCATACATTGTGTTTTTTTAATGTAAATTCCCATTTTTTTTTTGTTTTTATTCATATTCTTTTTTGTGGTCGAACGATTTTCCATATTTTCCACATTTTGCACACTGTTTCTTGGCTTTGAAAGTTTTTGAATAAATTGTTTTGTTCTCTTACCAGAAGACTTATTGTTTTTCCCCACATGTTGTTGCTCATCCAATATTGTGTGTTGATTTTTCTTCAAATAATAGCCCTTTTTGTTTCCTTTTCTCTTTTCGTTTTTTTTAGCCATGATAAGTTTATTTTAATGATCCTAATGAATATCTGTAAAAAATAATTTTAAATACATTAATTGAAAAAAATATATAAATTATACTTTTCTATTTCTAAACAAATACATTGTATATAAAAAACATGTAAGCACTTTCTTTTCTAATGACTAATTAAAGGTGTGAAACAGAAGTGTGTAGGTGGTTAGAGGAGTGCATGCATAGTGGATAGGGGTTTGAAGCAGTCTATGTGCTAAGGCCTGGGTTACTGAATGAGTACTTGGGTATAGACTGAACAATTATAGTAGTACAATGAGAGTGCCTGGGTGAATGTATAAGTGCTTGGGTTTTTGCACAGCAAATGGATTTTTAGGTGTTGCAGAATGAGTCAACAGAGGACTGCAAGGGGAGTGACAGGATGTTTGCTGGAGTGTATGGATACTGATTGGGGATTTGAAGATGTGAAAGACAAGTGTGTAGGTGGTTAGAGAACCGCATGCATAGTGATTAAGGGTTTGAACCAGTCTATGTGCTAAGGCCTGGGTCACTGAATGAGTACTTGGGTACTGAATGAACGATTAGAGTACTACAAGAAGAGTACCTGGGTGAATGTATAAGTGTTTTGGTTTTGGCACAGCGAATGGCTTTGTAGGTGTTGCTGAATGAGTCAACAGAGGACTGCAAGGGGACTGACAGGATGTTTGCTGGAGTGTATGGATAGTGACTGTGGATTTCAAGGTGTGAAAGACATGTGTGTAGGTGGTTAGAGAACCGCATGCATAGTGTATAGGGGTTTCAAACAGTCTATGTGCTAAGGCCTGGGTCACTGAATGAGTACTTGGGTACTGACTAAACAATTATAATACTAGAAGGAGAGTGCCTGGGTGAATGTATAACTGGTTGGGTTTTAGCGCAGCAAATGGATTTTTTGGTGTTGCTGAATGACTCAACAGAGGACTGCAAGGGGACTGACAGGATGTTTGCTGTAGTGTATGGTTAGTGAGTGGGGAATTTAAGATGTGAAAGTGTATGGATAGTGACTTGGGAATTGAAAGTGTGAAAGACAAGTCTGTGTGTGGTTAGAGAACCGCATGCATGTTAAGATGTGTAGGTGGTTAGAGAACTGCATGCATAGTGCATAGGGGTTTGAAGCAGTATATGTGCTAAGACCTTGGTCACTGAATGAGTACTTGGGTACTGACTGAACGATTAGAGTACTGCAAGGAGAGTGACTGGCTTAATGTATAAGTGTTTGGGTTTTGGCGCAGCGAATGGATTTGTAGGTGTTGCTGAATGAGTCAACAGAGGACTGCAAGGGTAGTGACAGGATGTTTGCTGGAGTGTATAGATAGTGACTGGTGATTTGAAGGTGTGAAAGACAAGTGTGTAGGTGGTTAGAGGACCACATGCATAGTGGATAGGGGTTTGAAGCAGTATATGTGCTAAGACCTTGGTCACTGAATGAGTACTTGGGTACTGACTGAACGATTAGAGTACTGCAAGGAGAGTGACTGGCTGAATGTATAAGTGGTTGGGTTTTGGCACAGCAAATGGATTTTTAGGTGTTGCAGAATGAGTCAATAGAGGACTTCAAGGGGAGTGACAGGATGTTTGCTGGAGTGTATGGATACGGACTGGGGATTTGAAGGTCTGAAAGACAAGTGTGTAGGTGGTTAGAGAACCACATGCATAGTGCATAGGGGTTTGAAGCAGTCTATGTGCTAAGGCCTGGGTCACTGAATGAGTACTTGGGTATAGACTGAACAATTACACTAGTACAAAGAGAGTGCCTGGCTGAATGTATAAGTGTTTTGGGTTTGGCACAGCAAATGGCTTTGTAGGTGTTGCTGAATGAGTCAACAGAGGACTGCAAGGGGAGTGACAGGATGTTTGCTGGAGTGTATGGATAGTGACTTGGGAATTGAAAGTGTGAAAGACAAGTCTGTGTGTGGTTAGAGAACCGCATGCATAGTGCATAGGGGTTTCAAGCAGTCTATGTGCTAAGGCCTGGGTCACTGAATGAGTACTTGGGTATAGACTGAACAATTAGACTAGTACAAAGAGAGTGCCTGGGTGAATGTATAAGTGTTTTGGTTTTGGCGCAGCAAATAGCTTTGTAGGTGTTGCTGAATGAGTCAACAGAGGACTGCAAGGGTAGTGACAGGATGTTTGCTGTAGTGTATGGATACAGACTAGGGATTTGAAGGTGTGAAAGACAAGTGTGTAGGTGGTTAGAGAAATGCATGCATAGTGATAAAGGGTTTGAAGCAGTCTATGTGCTAAGGCCTGGGTCACTGAATGACTACTTGTACTACTATAATTGTTCAGTCTATATCCAAGGAGAGTGCCTGAGTGAATGTATAAGTGGATGTGTTTTTGCGCAGCAAATTGATTTTTAGGTGTTGCAGAATGAGTCAACAGAGGACTGCAAGGGGAGTGACAAAATGTTTGCTGGAGTGTATGGATACTGACTGGGGATTTTAAGGTGTCAAAGACAAATGGGTAGGTGGTTAGAGAACCGCATACATAGTGTATAGGGGTTTCAAACAGTCTATGTGCTAAGGCCTGGGTCACTGAATGAGTACTTGGGTACTGACTAAACAATTATAATACTAGAAGGAGAGTGCCTGGGTGAATGTATAAGTGGTTGGGTTTTAGCGCTGCAAATGGATTTTTAGGTGTTGCTGAATGAGTCAACAGAGGACTGCAAGGGGAGTGACAAAATGTTTGCTGGAGTGTATGGATACTGACTGGGGATTTTAAGGTGTCAAAGACAAATGGGTAGGTGGTTAGAGAACCGCATACATAGTGTATAGGGGTTTCAAACAGTCTATGTGCTAAGGCCTGGGTCACTGAATGACTACTTGGGTATAGACTGAACAATTATAGTAGTACAAGGAGAGTGCCTGGGTGAATGTATAAGTGGATGTGTTTTTACGCAGCAAATTGATTTTTAGGTGTTGCAGAATGAGTCAACAGAGGACTGCAAGGGGAGTGACAGAATGTTTGCTGGAGTGTATGGATACTGACTGGGGATTTTAAGGTGTGAAATACAAATGGGTAGGTGGTTAGAGAACCGCATACATAGTGTATAGGGGTTTCAAACAGTGTATGTGCTAAGGCCTGGATCACTGAATGAGTACTTGGGTATAGACTGAACAATTAGAGTACTACAAGGAGATTTCCTGGGTGAATGTATAGCTGTTTTGGTTTTGGCACACCAAATGGCTTTATAGGTGTTGCTGAATGAATCAACAGAGGACTGCAAGGGTAGTGACAGGATGTTTGCTGGAGTGTATGGATACTCACTGGGGATTTGAAGGTGCGAAAGACAACTGTGTAGGTGGTTAGAGAACCGCATGCATAGTGTATAGGGGTTTCAAACAGTCTATGTGCTAAGGCCTGGGTCACTGAATGAGTACTTGGGTACTGACTAAACAATTATAATACTAGAAGGAGAGTGCCTGGGTGAATGTATAAGTGGTTGGGTTTTAGCGCAGCAAATGGATTTTTTGGTGTTGCTGAATGAGTCAACAGAGGACTGGAAGGGGAGTAACAGGATGTTTGCTGGAGTGTATGGATACTGACTGGGGATTTTAAGGTGTGAAAGACAAATGGGTAGGTGGTTAGAGAACCGCATACATAGTGCATAGGGGTTTGAAGCAGTGTATGTCATAAGGCCTGGATCACTGAATGAGTTCTTTGGGTATAGACTGAACAATTAGACTAGTACAAAGAGAGTGCCTGGGTGAATGTATAAGTGTTTTGGTTTTGGCGCAGCAAATGGCTTTATAGGTGTTGCTGAATGAGTCAACAGAGGACTGCAAGGTGACTGACAGGATGTTTGCTGTAGTGTATGGTTAGTGAGTGGGGAATTTAAGGTGTGAAAGTCAAGTATGTAGGTGGTTAGAGAACTGCATGCATAGTGATTAAGGGTTTGAACCAGTCTATGTGCTAAGGCCTGAGTCACTGAATCAGTACTTGGGTACTGAATGAACGATTAGAGTACTACAAGAAGAGTACCTGGGTGAATGTATAAGTGTTTTGGTTTTGGCACACCAAATGGATTTGTCAGTGTTGCTCAATGAGTCAACAGAGGACTGCAAAGGGAGTGTCAGGATGTTTGCTGGAGTGTATGGATAGTGACTGGGGATTTGAAGGTGTGAAAGACAAGTGTGTAGGTGGTTAGAGAACCACATGCATACTGGATAGGGGTTTGAAGCAGTCTATGTGCTAAGGCCAGTGTGATTCTAGAAAACCAAAACTATTCCCTGGGCTTTAGCAAAAGAGACGCACTAGTCTGGAAGAGGTTAGGAGACTGCATACATTCTACACATTTCACTACAGCATTGCTAGTGTGAATGCCTGAATAATTCTGCGGATCCATAAGCACTGACTGAGTTCTAATACTAGTGCAACTTCACAATAGGATAGGTTTTTAAACAGTTATATGTTAGCAGAGACATGAAGTAACCACATGCTTCTGTCACAATGGTTACACAAGTGCAGACATACTCACAGTGTGATTCTACACAAGCCAAACTATTCTCTGAAATTTATCAGAAGAAACTCACTAGCCTGGAAGCAGTTAGGTGACTTCATACATTATACACATTTCACTACACCAGTGCTAATGTGAATGCCTGAGTCATTGTGCAAATCCATAACCAGTAACTAAGTTCTACTACTACTACAACTTGACAACAGGTTAGAATTTTAAGCAGTTATGTGTCAGCAAAGACATAAAGTAATCACAAGCTTCTGTCACAATGGTTGCAGAAATGCACACATACTCACAGTGTGATTCTAGAGAACCAAAACTATTCCCTGTGCTTTAGCAAAAGAGACACACTACTCTAGAAGAGGTTAGGTGACGGCATACATTCAACATATTTCACTACAGCATTGGTAGTATGAATGCCTGAATTATTCTGCAAATCAATAAGCAGTGTCTGAGTTCTAATACTACAGAAAGTAGACAACACGATAGTAGAATAAATAATTATTCAACTATTCCTTTCAACTCATTTAAAAATATATATATTACTATACAAAGGGGCAATTTACAAGGCCCTTGTGCCATATTTGCGTCACTTTTCCCATGTTAAAAGTGACGCAAAAGTGGCGCAAGAGGCTTCTAAAACTGGCCCATACTATTTTTAAAACAAACATCAAATACAATAAAAATAATTAAACTATACATCAGTACATTTAATAATATATTTCAAAAAAGACAGTTTCCTTAAAGTATGAAATCTTTTTTAAATAAACATCTAAAATATATAACTCACCTATTAAATAAATCTGTTCAATTAAAAATCTCACACACTCAGTCAGGATTTTCTTTTTCGCACAGAATGTAGATAAGCACACTCTCCAATATAAAATCAGTAATGGCAAACTTTCCCTCTAATTTTTCATACATATACACATGACTTTCCAGTGTTTTTCAAATTGTAAAACGAATTTCCATTGGTCATAGAGAATAATACTTTTCAACTGACATCTTTCCCCCTTGTTCTGAATATCAGTTTCCATAGCAACAGCTCATGCAACATTCAACTTAGCTGCCAGGTCACAAGTTCACCACACAATGTTGCAAATGACAACAGCAGGTGTGGTTGGCTTTGCAAAGCATTCACTAATCCTTTCTGCTGTACCTTGCAAACTTTTCATTATAACCAATAAAAAACATGCTTTCTAAACCATGAAAAATGCACCCTATATTAGAATGTAGAGTGTTCTTAAACAGCCAATCAAATCTCTACTTTCTTAAAAACAGCATGTTGTCCACCATTTTAGATAGATTTCATTTTCCCTCCTACCTACCTCAGGTACAGACATCTTTTTATTACCTACATTGATCCCTTCAAGATGCTTTCAGTGTGGATTGTGGGACACAGCTATGTTTTCTGGTGCAAAAGGTATGCTGAAAGCAGAGGTATTGACAAAGATTTAGCTTTGCCAAATGTAGACATTAAATGGATTGGTCAGAGAGGATTAAAGTGGCACCAATTGATGCCATTGGTTAAATCCTTTTTGCATCTCCAACACCCTGACCTCATAATTGTGCACTGTGGTGGCAATGACCTAGGCACTTTGACTGGGGTAGGTCTGGAAATGCTTATGAAGGACACCTTTGCAGAATTCATGTCACTTTTTCCCCAAACTGCCTTTGTCTATTCGAACATATGCCAAAGACAGAAATGGCAGTGGTCCAATCATTTTTGTCCACAGTTTGAGAAAGCTAGGAAACATGTCAATAAAGCTGTTTCTGCTTATCTCAGAGATTATAGGATGGGGTCCATTTTCAACAACAATCTGCGTTTTAATATAGATGGCATCTATAGGAGAGACGGTGTTCATTTTACAGATGAGGGTAACCGAATCTTTCTCATCAACTTTAGACTCTGCATCGGTACTTACTTGTAGGTACCATAATGTATCAATAAACACAAGGGCTCTTTTTAGAGCCACCCAAGATATAAACATATATACTTCATGTATATTTACTGTTTTTCAAAAAATATTTGGGGGATTCGCGCACCCAACGCGTTCACCTTGGAGTCGCGCACCCAACGCGTTTACACCAGGGGGCCGCGCTGGGAGTCGCGCACCCAACGCGTTCACACTAGGGGCCGCGCTGAGCGGCGCGCTGGGTGCGCAACTCCTTATTTTCCCGTAAAAAGTTTGATAGCTTCTATCACTAATTTGTATTCTCCCCGGGGACCCCATCCCCCGGGGTTTATACATAATGATGGAGACCGTGAGGGGAGCCCCAATGCCCCCACGGTCCCGCCGGCTCCACGCGTCCTTCGAGAGCCGGCATTGCTTTCCCACATGGGGAGCTGCCGACATGCAGCTCCCCGTGTGGAAAAGCAATTTGCTTTAGATATTGGAAGAGACTCTCTTCCAATATCCAAAGCAGTTTGCTATGGCAGGACGGGAGCCGCGAGGCTCCCGTCCTGCCATAGCAAACTACAGTGTCCCGGGGGTAGGCACCCCGGGACACTGCAGGAGCCGGCCCTGGGGGGTGGCGGTCCCCAGGGCCATCAAAGGCTCCAGGAGGGGGGCCGCGCGGCCCCCCTCCCTTAAATTGCACAGCCCCGGGAGGTGGTGGTCCCCGGGGCTCTGGGGGTCCGTAATGGACCCCCACATTTATTTTATAGGTGCCCCGGGGAGGTGGTGGTCCCCGGGCGTGTGGGGGCTGGAGCCCCCCACACAGGTTTTTTTAAATTAAAAAGAAGCCCCGGGGGTGGCGGTCCCCGGGGCATGGGGGCCCTTTGAGGCCCCCCACCCATTAAATTATCCCCCCCACCATGCCCCCGGGACTTGGGCCACCCGGGGCCAATTAACATCGAAGCGCGGGAGACCGCGCCTCGATTTTTTTTTTTCTCTGCAGGATTCGCGCACCCTGAGCGCACCCAACGCGTTTACACCAGGGGGCCGCGCTGGGAGTCGCGCACCCAACGCGTTCACACTAGGGGCCGCGCTGGGCGGCGCGCTGGGTGCGCGACTCCTTATTTTCCCGTAAAAATTTTGATAGCTCCTATCACTAATTTGTATTCTACCCGGGGACCCCATCCCCCGGGGTTTATACATAATGATGGAGACCGTGAGGGGAGCCCCAATGCCCCCACGGTCCCGCCGGCTCCCCGCGTTCTTCGAGAGCCGGCATTGCTTTTCCACATGGGGAGCTGCTGACATGCAGCTCCCCGTGTGGAAAAGCAATTTGCTTTAGATATTGGAAGAGAGAGCAGGTTTCCCTGCTCTCTCTTCCAATATCCAAAGCAGTTTGCTATGGCAGGACGGGAGCCGCGAGGCTCCCGTCCTGCCATAGCAAACTACAGTGTCCCGGGGTAGGCACCCCGGGACACTGCAGGAGCCGGCCCTGGGCGGTGGCGGTCCCCAGGGCCATCAAGGGCTCCAGGAGGGGGCCGCGCGGCCCCCCTCCCTACATCAGCACAGCCCCGGGGAGGTGGTGGTCCCCGGGCTTCGGGGGTCCAAAACGGACCCCCATTTTAATTTGTTAGTGCCCCGGGAGGTGGCGGTCTCCGGGCGTGTGGGGGCTGGAGCCCCCCACACAGGTTTTTTTAAATAAAAAAAGAAGCCCCGGGGGGTGGCGGTCCCCGGGCTTGGGGGCCCTTTGAGGCCCCCCACCCATTAAATTATCCCCCCACCATGCCCCCGGGACTTGGGCCACCCGGGGCCAATTAACATCGAAGCGCGTGAGACCGCGCTTCGATTTGTTTTCCGGCAGGATTCGCGCACCCTGAGCGCATCCTGCCGATTTTTAAAAAATTATTTATTTATTTTTGCCCAGGGGGTCCTTGTGGGACCCCCTGAGCAAACCTAGGGGGTCAGGGTGTTTCTACCCTGCCCCCTTTGTGCGCTTTGCGCACTTGTTTCTGTCCCTCGGTTCTACCGAGGGACAAAATGGCTGCCAACATTTCCTGAATCGGAATGTTGACAGCCAGCTGACAGCCAATTAACATGCAGCTCGTGATCGGGACGGTGCGCGCAGGGTGCGCTGAGGGTACGCGGACCCTACTCGGCCATAGATATCACTAACTTTTTACTTTTCATTTTCTCAGCAACTACTGAACGGATTTACACCATTTAACAAAAAGGGTTCTTTCTGAACCAAGAACTACCTCTTTGCCAAATTTGGTGTAATTCCGTTCAGCAGTTCGGGCTGTAGCCGTGTCTAAAGTTTCCTATGGAAAGTGCATGGAAACACGTTTTGGGACCCCCTTTTTCTCGGCCCCCGCTTGACGAATCCCCCGAGACTTTCAGGGTAGGAGCGGACCGGAGCGGGCCACAAAGTTTGAAAATTTCGCGAAGATACGTCAACCGGCAAGAGAGTTATTTCAAATAGAATGTCGCGGATTTCCTATGGATAATAGGTTGTAACTATAACTATCTACTGGCGACCGCCAGTAGATAATATACATATATATACATATATATACATATATATACACATACACACTTACATTTGCAGTCACACAAACAGAAAGATTCAACAAAAAGATGAATTGCACACCCTGTAATGAAGACCTCCCAACTCCTAGGAACCACTCAGTATTTTTTCCTGTTAAATAAGTGTTGAAATAGCCTATACATATTACGTGTATTCTTGACCAGTAATCAGTGCTTGGGTTCTCAGATGCTTGGCTATTACCCATTGGATGGATCCATTCGCTGTGAATAAGCATAGTATTAACACAAACATGTTCCATTTGAAACTATATTTATAGTTTTCAATTTAGCTTTCAAGTATGAAAATAATATATAGAGCTTTAAGTGTAGTGGTCATAAAGCTACATATTCATCAATAAAGGATGCTGTTACATGTGTCACATTATTCAATGGAGACAGAAAAAGCCACTACAAGGGAATCATGATCGCTCTCAATGCTCAATTTTGCAATCCATAACCTAAGTACATCTTTTCCAAGTTGATTAGGACATGCACTTTAATATTCACTTTTGGCACATTTTACAAGCACACCGTCACTTTAGGATGCGTATATATGCGTTTTTTGCATAATACTATTTTAGGAGAAATGGCACAAATGTGGTCGCAACATAGGGGTAGCATAGTTACCCATGTATAAACTAATAAGTGCTCATTTAAAAACCTATTATTTAGTTATGGCATTTAAGCCTGCAACAAATGGTATTTTAAGTGACGGAACACATAACGAATATGGTGGTTTTAGATAGGGATATTTAGGGGTTGATACAATAGCATTTCATTAGCCATAAAATGTAGAATAAGGATGTTACAATTGAAAACATGTTTTGATATGATATGATTCTATGGGCCGTTTATATAAACTGGGATTCTAACCAATGAATTTTATTTTAAATACGATCTCAAGAATGTACAAATGTAAATTAGCATTTATGCTTAAAATCTTTGTATATAAAATGTCTTCTATGTCTATGGCATAATTGATTGCACTAGCACTTTAAAAACGGTAGCACTGTCTGAGGACGTGTCATGTGATCAAGGCCGTTTTCGGCCGAAACGCGTCATGGCGGACAAATTGGTGGAATAAAGTAAGAAGAAATTTGCACTTATCGCTGGGTCCACGCTCGTTATTTCTGGTGGCAATGCAGAAGTGAATAAGAGTTTACCTCATATGTACCGGATTGACTTCCTCCGGTTCGTGGACCCCCTCCCTGCGAGTAGGCTCCGTAATAGGCAAGTCTTGGTCCCGGAAGCCCTGAACTGGCAGCAACATCGCGGGCTCGTGGTGTGGCGCAGGCGGGGACCCCCGGGGCACTTTTTGGATCTGAAAACGGAAACGACGGAGCCCCCTGTAAGCAACGAAGCCAAAGCGTGCAGGCGAGTGTGGTGGGTCTAGTGTGGAGTAACGGACTTTCGGTGGTGAACTCGGCGGAGTAATCATCAGAAGGAAGGAGCCACACGATTATCCACTGGACACACAAGGTACGCAACTAATTGCAACAAGCGGGTTGGGAGGTGTGTAATCCGGTTGCTCCCTTGGACACTTGTCGAGGTGGTGAGCATACATGAACGGCAAAAGGAAAATACATAAGCCACCATGTCCGCTGACATGCTCAGAGACCGTGAATTAGCCGCAGAGGAGATGTTCTCCGACTCTCCCTCGGAACCACTAGGTGCCAGCAAGGATGCTAATGATGAACCAAGCAGCAAGATGAAGGGATTGAAAGACAATTACCGAGTGCTGGAAAAACTAAAACGCCAAGAGCAGTCAAAGTGGTGGGAAGCGAGGTCATTGCAAAGATACCTGGATGTGGGACGAGTACCTAGGGGACTCCGCATCATGATCGCTCCCAGCTACGAGGCACCAAACCCACTCATGATGGCAGAGTGGGCTGAATGTAATTTGGAGTCGTCTCGTAGGTTAGTGGTGTTATTGGTAAAATATGCAGAAATAGACCGAAATGAGCTGCAGACCAAGATTGAAGCACTTGAAAATGCAATTAAATTACAAGGTGATCCCCAAAGTAGAAAAAAACTACATGAGGAAATGGTAACACGACTGCACAAGGAAGAGGATAAAATAAAAACAAGAAAAACGTATAAATTCAAGAGGGATCGTGAGGACTATGAAAATGGCCAAATATTTACGTTTGCCAGGCGATATGATAATATGAGAACAGCAACCGCCAGTAAACGTATGCAGGGCCATAATCAAACTGCAAGAGGGCAACAAACGACAGAATCAACATCACTTTCTGATTTAAGCTCTGCATTGGAGAGCGAATCTGAAGCTGAAAATAGCAGACCAAGGTCTGAGGCATGTAATATTAAACTAACTCCGGGGGAAGAGTTAGATATTTTAAAACGGAGCCGAACAGACACTGAGATCTCGCAACAACGGGATAGCCAAAACAGGGATACCCGGAGGAGAAGGGGGAGAAGGCAGGCCCGGAGGGACAGGAGAGAATGCAAAGAAACGAGGTCGAGGGAGAGGGACACGCAGGTAGAAAGTGATCCATATAATTTTAACCCCTCCAATCCAGGTTCATTGCAAACTCAAGAGGCAAAAACGATCATCAACTTATCTAATATAAACTTGACTTTAGCAGAACAACAGCTTTTATCCTTAGGTTTGTCTTATTGCCCAGAATCAAATTTTAATTATACACAGACAAGGGCGGACATATATAGATTCATTAGGAAACTTAAACTAAGGAAATTCCATCAGCTAAAAGACAAGCAAGGTGATGTGGATGATACAACTCAGTCTATCAGTGATACAAATTCCCCTAATCTATTAGTCTCCGACTTTGGGTTATTGCAAGATCTGCAAGATTTGGAAAGAGGAGTGGTCGATAATGCAAGCTCTGAGGTGATTCCTCAGGATATGTCAAGGATAATGTCCTATCAACAAGAGGCACTGGTGACATGTGCAATTCCTGCCACTCCTTTCAAGCTGAAATCAAAGTTTGTACCTATTATGGCCAGCGATTCCATTGATGTGTTTAATGAACAGATAGTGGCCCAAGTAAAAAAGCTCAATGTTATTATTAATCGAACACAAAGAAACATCTCTATTCAAGAAAGACAGTACCATCAGCTTATCGCAAAACTAAGAAAAGAAAAAAACAGTCATTTGAAATTCCGATAAAGGCGGGAACATTGTTTTATGGCCACTTAAAGAATACCTAGAGGAAGCACACAGTCAATTGAATGACAAAGATTGTTATAGGAAGAGTTCGCCATTGAAATTTAAAAATGGCCAGGAACTTTTTTACTCGCAGCTACTTGCATGGAAAAGTGCAGGCCTCCTAAGTTGGGAAGAATTCAAATATCTTAAAAAAGAGCATCAGACCATTCCGACATTATATTTTATCCCAAAAATTCACAAGAATGCTGATAAGCCACCGGGAAGGCCAATAATAGCAGCCTGTGATGGCCCTTTGGAGAATGCCTCAATTTATATTGACTTTTTCCTGCAAGAGTTTGTAAAGAAATTGAAATCTTTTGTACAAGACACAGGGGACTTTTTAAATAAGATTAGAAATTTACAATGGAGACCAGAATATGTACTTATTGCTCTAGATGTATCATCTTTATATACGTGTATTAGGAATAGAGATGGAATGCGAGCTGTGGAGTACTTTTTGTCTAATAGGCCTATTAAGTACGCACAGCATACGAAAATGCTACTTACCATGTTGCTGTTTTGTTTAGAAAACAATTTATTTTTATTCAACAACCAAATGTATCAGCAAACACAGGGAGTAGCAATGGGGGCCAGCTTCTCTCCCAGCTATGCATGTTTGTTCATGGGCTGGTGGGAGGAGTTGGTCCTCATGCAACCACATGAGGAAATTTTTGCTGTAAATATAACATGGATGCGTTTCATAGATGACCTATTTAGTGTATGGAATGGAGATGAACAAAGTGCCGCAAACTTCATTGAAGAAATAAACAAAAATGACATTAATTTACATTTTACCTCAACCATAAGCAGGAACATGGTGACATTTTTGGATGTACAGATTGAGGTGATTGATGATTGTCTGACCACTACATTATTTAGAAAACCAACAGCAGGGAATACACTGCTTCATGCCTCAAGTGCACATCCCCCCCATTTAATCAAGAGTATTCCGTACGGGGAGATGCTTTGTATCAGACGCATATGCAGTAGTGACCAAGAAACCCATAAAAAGCAAGCTGAAAGTCGGGCTCGATTTTTAGCAAGGGGTGATAGGTCAGTAATAGTAGATACAGAAATAAGAAGATCTAGGGAACAGGCAAGAGAAGACCTTCTATTGAGATCTAAGAGGTCAGACAAAAAATATGAAGAAACTCAAGAACATACAAGACTCATTTTATCCTTTTCCAGGCAGGAAAAGCAGATAAGGTCGATAGTTAGGCGTAGTTGGCCCATAATAAGGGATGACCCAGTGATAGGCAAGTCACTACCATCTAATCCTATGATAACATTTCGATTGACCAAAAGTATGGGTGATATGCTAGTGAAGAGTAGCCCGGAAGCACAAGTTACTAACTTGTGTAACGATATATCTGTAAGAGACAGTAGTTAGTGACAGATTCCTTACCTTAGAATATCCCCAGGCGTCAGGCTGGATCCGGAAAGTTTTTGCGTAGCAGTACCCTTGCGCGTCGGTAGGCGGCGTCGTGCGGCTCCGCGTCCGTCGCCGTGATCGCCGGGATGACGTCGCGGGCAGTACTTAGGCGCCGCCCCTGCGCGCTGACGTCAGTTCTGTACACGACTTTCCGCGCCAGGAACGCAGAGCCATGCAAGAAGCTGACATAGGTGTCTGAAAAATACTAGGGCCCTGAAAGGGATGTCCTTAACCCTAGAAATCAGTTCGCAGAACGGGAGGATGGGTGGGCGGTAGGAATCTGTCACTAACTACTGTCTCTTACAGATATATCGTTACACAAGTTAGTAACTTGTGCATCTGAAAGAGACACGTTAGTGACAGATTCCTTACCTTAGAATAGATACCCCAGCAATACCAACCCCGGTGGTGGGTCTGCGAACAAAGATCAGACAAGGAAGTCCTGGAGGACAGAACGGCCAAAGAAGCCGTCCCTCCGGACCGGACTGTCAAGGCAGTAATGCTTTGTAAACGTGTGCAGCGAGGCCCACGTAGCTGCCTGACAAATAACCGGCAGCGGAACACCGCGGCCCAAGGCCGTGGTAGCAGCCGTTGCCCTGGTGGAATGGGCACGCAGCCCAACAGGAGGCTCCTTCTTAGCCAAAGAATAGCAGGTCTTGATGCACAAGGTAACCCAGCGGGAGATGGTTCGTTTGTGCACCGCCCGACCTTTTGGCGCCCACGTAGCCAACAAAGAGCTGGTCATCCACCCGGAAGTGTTTTGTGCGGTCGATATAGAAGGAGAGCGCACGTTTTGGGTCCAGACGGTGGAGCCTCTCTTCCTCTCTGGAAGGATGCGGAGGCGGAAAGAAGGTAGGCAAAGTGATGGTCTGCCCAATGTGGAAGGCAGTAACCACCTTTGGCAAGAAGGACGGACGCGTCCGAAGAACAACCTTGTCTGGATGAACAGACAGAAAGGGAGGTTTGCAAGATAGAGCCTGGAGCTCACTCACCCGCCGAGCGGAGGTGATGGCCACCAGAAAGGCTGTCTTCAGAGTTAGAAGACGAAGAGGACAGTTATGTAGAGGCTCAAAGGGAGCGCACATTAAAAAGGTAAGAACCAAGTTCAAGTCCCACTGAGGCATCACAAACGGAACAGGAGGGAAGAGGTGAGTAATGCCTTTTAAGAACCTGTTAACAACAGGGGACTTGAAAAGGGAGGGCTGATCAGGGAGCCTGAGGAAGGCCGAGATAGCACAAAGATAACCCTTGATGGTACCCAGGGCAGAACCCTGTTGGGCCAGTGAAAGGAGGAACAGAAGAACCTCAGAAAGAGGGGCAGAGAGGGGATTCACAGCCTTTGCTGTGCACCATGCCACAAATTTGTTCCACCTGCAGGCGTATACCACCTTAGTGGAGGGACGCCTGGCTGCCAGAATCACATCACAAACTTCGGGAGGCAAGTCGAAAGGAATCAACTGCCGCCGCTCAATCTCCACGCAAGCAGGTGTAGACTGGACAGGTTCGGGTGGAGGACCGTCCCCTGCTGCTGCGACAGAAGATCCTCCCGAAGAGGCAGACGGATCGGGGATCTACGCTCATATTGAGTAGCTCGGGATACCAAACTCTTCGAGCCCAGTCCGGAGCCACAAGAATGACTTGGGCCCGGTCGTGCCGAATCTTCTTCAACACTCTGGGTAGAAGTGGTATAGGCGGAAAGGCGTACAACAGACCGCAACTCCACTCGCGACGAAAAGCGTCGCCGAGCGAGTGCCGCCTTGGAAATTCCAACGCGCAGAACTGATGACATTGCGCGTTCTCTTCGGTGGCGAATAGATCTAACCAAGGCTCTCCCCACTGTAGAAAGAGTCCTTGCGCCACTTCCGAGTGAAGACGCCATTCGTGATCCATCATGCACCTGCGGCTGAGTTCGTCCGCCCTGTCGTTCAGGGAACCTGCCAGGTGTTGAACCATCAGGAACATGCCCTGATGTTCCAGCCATGTCCAGAGGCGCAGAGCCTCCTGACAAAGGGTCCACGACCCCACCCCGCCCTGTTTGTTGCAGTACCACATGGCGGTGGTGTTGTCGGTGAACACCTGCACTACCTTCCCTTGACAGAGGGAAGGAATGCCTTGAGTGCAAGTCGGATCGCCCGGAGCTCCAGAAGGTTGATATGGAGCCGGGACTCCGCCGGAGACCAGAGGCCTCTGATCTCCGCCTCTCCCATGTGACCACCCCATCCCAGAAGGGACGCGTCCGTCACAACTGTGTGCTCTGGCTGGGGAAGGGAGAGGGATCTGCCCATGACCCATTGCCGGTTCGAGAGCCACCACTGCAACTGTTTTGCAGTCCCCTCCGAGATCTGGACGTGATCGGACAGGTTGCCCTGGTGCTGCGCCCACTGGAACTTCAGGTCCCACTGCAGAGCCCGCATATGCCATCTGGCATGAGTGACCAGCAGGATGCAGGAGGCCATGAGGCCCAGCAGCCTCAGGGTCATCCGTACCGAAACCCAGGATAAAGGCTGAAAGATCGGAATCATAGCCTGAATATCCCGGACTCGCCGTTCGGGAGGATAGGCCCGAAACTGCGTCGTGTCCAGAACTGCTCCGATGAAAAGGAGCTGTGGAGAAGGAATCGGATGCGACTTCGGCACATTGATGGAGAACCCCAGCGAGTGCAGGAGTTCGGCCGTAGTCTGGAGGTGGGAGACGACTGCCTGGGACGAGCCCGCCTTCAGCAGCCAGTCGTCGAGGTAGGGGGAAGACTGAAACCCCTGCCCGGCGCAGATGAGCTGCGACCACCGCCAACACTTTCGTGAACACCCGAGGGGCACTGGTAAGGCCAAAGGGGAGCACGGTGAACTGAAAATGCTCGGGGCCTACCGTGAACCGGAGGTAACGCCGGTGGGCCGGCAGGACGGGGATGTGGAAATATGCGTCCTGCAAGTCCAACGCTACCAACCAGTCTCCAGGGTCGAGGGCAGTCAAGACCTGAGCTAGGGTGAGCATCTTGAACTTCTCCTTCCGGAGGAAGCGATTGACGTTCCGGAGGTCCAAGATAGGACGCATGTCCTCCTTGTCCTTTTGGGCACCAGGAAGTAGTGGGAGTAGCAACCACGCCCTACTTCTGGGGTCGGAACATGCTCGATGGCCCTCTTGGCCAAGAGGGCCGTGACTTCCTTCTGCAGAAGTACCAAGTGATCCCCTGACATGCGGTGGAATTGAGGTGGCATGGCTGGGGGGGTGGTCTCGAAGGGGAGGGAGTAGCCCCTTCGGACAATGTCCAAGACCCACCTGTCCGAGGTGATGGTACGCCAGTGGGGAAGGTGATGGCGGACCCTGCCCCCTACTGGCATGCTGTGCACCTGAAAGGAGGGCTTGGAGGCCGCGGACGGGTTGGAGGTGGTGGCCTGACCCGCACGCTGGTTGCCCGATCCGCCACGGCGGAATCCACGTCCTCGGCCACGCGAAGACGCCTGCTGCGCGGGCCGGTGGCTGGGCTGCTGACGTGACGGGGCGCCCCTACCGTGGCCACGATAGGGGCGAAAAGCAGAAGTCAGCGGAGGGCGTGTAGCAGAAAGGCCCAGGGACTTGGCAGTAGCCCGTGAGTCCTTAAAGCGCTCCAACGCATGGTCTGCTTTGGACCCAAAAAGACCGACTCCATCAAAGGGCATGTCCATGAGAGTATTCTGGACATCCCCTGAAAACCAGTGGTTCTCAGCCAGGCGTGGCGTCGCAGCGCCACCGTCGTTGCAATAGACCTGCCCAGCGAGTCGGCGGTATCAAGGCCACATCGTATGGTGTATTTGGCCGCATCCCTTCCTTCCGCAATGGCGCGGGAAAGCAGTGTCTGGACCTCCTCAGAACACTGGGGCAAGACAGTCGCCACCGAATCCCACAAGGAGTGGGTATATCGGCCCAAAAGACAAGCGGTGTTGATGGACCGCAAGCCAGCACTGGAGGAAGAAAACCCTTCTTCCCAAATTGATCCAGGCGTTTGGATTCCCTATCCGGTGGGGCGGTAGGGAAGGCGGTTTGGGAAGCGGAGGCTTGGACAACCAAGCTCTCAGGAGTGGGGTGGACAGAGAGAAACAGGGGGTCGCCCGGAGCTGGGCGATGGCGTCGGGACACGTTCCTATCCACAGGAGCCCCTGTGTTGGGCTTGGACCAGGCGCCCAAAAGAAAGTCAGTGAGGGCGTCGTTAAACGGCAGCACAGTCTCCGTAGAGGAGGCTGCCGGCTGAAGCACCTCTGTCAAGATATTAGTCTTGACCGCCACAGTAGGGAGTTGGAGACGTAAGGCCCCAGCCGCCCTACGCAACACCGTTGCAAAATTGGCTCCCTCCTCCGTAGCCACGGGAGGAGACAGCATGCCAGTGTCAGGGGAAGTATCTAGACCACTGGCATCCCCTAGACCCTCTGTCCAGTCCTCATCGTACTGACACTGTTGTGTCAGAGGGTCATCAGACCCCTCCCAGTCCTCCTGGTCCTCCTCTGGTTCAAAATAAGGAGGAGGAGGGACATTTGGGACCCAAGGTCCCATCGGCGCCGGAACCGGCGTCGAGCGACGTCGTTCCGGTTCCATGTCCGGAGCCGGAAGGAACTGGGGGACGACGCCGCCCGGAGCCCCAGGCGGCGTCGAGAACGGCACCGGAGACATCGGCGCCGGCGGAGGTGTCGTTAGGTCGACCGGCGTCGATGGGGGTTGTGGAGCCGGGATCGAGGCCGGAGCCGGGATCGAGGCAGGAGGCACGGGCGACGCCGGAGCCGTCGGCGACGCCGGAGCAACCCCATCAGGGCCCGCGGGGCCCGAAGGCGCACCGGAGGGACCTTGAGGCCCGAAGAGGCGGGCCATGGCCGACAGGAAGTCCTGTACTTGGGCCGGATCCGCACCCGAACCCGGGAAGGACGGGTATTGCGGGTGCGACTCCTCAGGCATGTCCGGGGCCGCGGGGGCGGGGACGGTGCCGGGAGGGGCCTCAGCCGAGTCGCGAGACCGGCGAGGCAAAGTCCTAGAGCGACGATGCTTTTTGGACTTTTTGTGTTTGGACTTACCGGACGAAGAAGACTTCGATGCCGACGACCGGTGTGGACTCCGCGATCGACCCCTGGACCTCTCACGCGACCGGGGCTTGCGCGGAGCCGAATGCCGGGCCTCGAGGAGCTTTCGAGACCGCTCTCGCAAAGCTTTCGGATTGAGGGCCCGGCAGTCGGAACAAGACTCCGTGTCGTGGCCTCGGCCGAGGCAGAGGAGACACTCCCGATGCGGGTCTGTGATGGACATCATCCGAGCACAGTCACCGCAACGTTTAAACCCGGGCATCCTGTAGAAAGTATTAAGTCCAGGATGATTTAATTAAAGTTTATTTGTCAAATGCAGCACAGCAACATAGAGCAGTCTGATCATCATCAAGGCTCAGTGCAACTGACCCTTCAGATACAAACCATTCTAATCAAGGATTCTTAGTGGAATCAGAATGTGGAACACACAATGACCTGGTATGCATAACAAGGGTGAAAGATGAGATATAACATATCTCCCTTATGTGAAAAAGAAAGAATAGTAACATGGAACAAAAGAAAGAGGGAAGCCAATGTCTATTATCTTACAAAATCTAATAATTTCACCGGTAAACATCTTGAGCGACTAGAATCCTTAACTCTAGAAGAAACAGAGTCATTGTGAGAAAACATAGAATCAGTGACATTTTGTGGTACATGATGTGAGGTGGTACGCATTCCCAAATTTGAACTAAGATCAGAATTGCTAATTTTTTTTGATTCAGTTGTGGTCCTACAACTCTCCGGACACTTAGCAACCCGTCTGACATTCCATAACTTCCCATCTTGAGTGATAAGACTATTCCTAAAAGTCTTAGTGATCTTTATGGGTTTACCAAACCTGCTCATACACTTACCAATAAAACCTGGATTCCTAACTCTCACCCAGTCTCCAACTTTAAAATCATGCTCCTTGGTATTCCACCTTTTATCATACCACACTTTGTGCCTAGTTTGTTTTTCTTTAACTCTTTCACCAGTATTGAGCAGATTGTGGTCATTCCATATATTTTTCTTGCACTTCTCTTTAAACCACCATGGGCATATATTTGAAGCAGGATCCCTGCCCTTCAAAAGGCGGAAAGGACTAACTTCTGTTATGGTATGTGGAGTAATTCTATACATCCATAATCTTTCCCTCAATAAATTTCCCCAATCACCTCTCTGTTTCACAACATCAGAAATGTAACCCTTCAACACCCGGTTGAAGCGTTCCACTTGACCATTTTCATGTGGAGCATAGAGAGATGTGGTAACATGTCTTATGTTGTGACATTTAAGATATTCTTCCATATCTGTTGAAACAAGTTGTACCCCATTGTCTGTCACAATGGTTGAGGGACAACCTTCCCTTGCAAAAATTTCTTTGAAAAATTCCAAAACTCTATCAGTGGTAGAGACTGAAACCAACTTGACTTCTGGCCATTTTGAATGGTAATCGACTAAAACTAAAGCATATCGTGAATCAGATGGAAGATTCATAAATGGGCCAGAAATATCAAAGGCCAATTTCTTCCAAGGTTCTTCTGGCCATTCTGTATTCTTAAGAGGAGGAATATTAAGTTTAAGCATCTTTTCACTGGAAATACATACATCGCATTCTCTCACTGTGCGATCCGCCATGCGATCCATCCCTGGCCACCAAAAATAAGATCTTATTAAACGTTTCATAGCAGACATTCCTGGGTGAGAATTATGAGCTAATTTAAGAATTAAATCACGCACACCACACGGTGGCACACACTTACCATTTTTGTAAACAATGTCTCCTTCTAATTCTAACTCCTCTGCAACATTAAACATGGGCATAAGTTCTTCACTGATATCCTTTTTCCTTGGCCAACCCTCCAAAATGTATTTCTTAACAGTTTGCCATAATGAATCTTCTTCTTCACTGGATTTCCATTTCTCCTCTGAGATTTCTGAAAACGCCCCTACAACCACATCCTGAATAGTGGTAACAATTTCTGAATCATCCCCCTTTTTGGAAAGGTGTACCTCACACGGATGACGTGACATAAAATCAGCAGTAACATTTTTTTTCCAGGCACAAACTCAGTTTTGAAACAGTATTCTTGTAATCTTGAAGTTAATCTTGCAATTCTTGCAGTAGAATTCCATCCACCACCAGGTGAAAGTATATTAACTAAAGGTTTGTGATCCGTCCTTAATGTGAAATTGCTACCCCATATATAATTCCTATAGTGTTCAATTCCCCATACACATGCAAGTAACTCTTTTTCAATGACAGCGTACCTTCTCTCTGTCTCATTTAAAGTTCTCGAAGCAAAACACACGTTCCATTCCTCATTGCCACATTTCTGCGACAAAACACCCCCTATGCCATACAAACTCGCATCCACTGTAATAATACAGTGTTTGTTCATACAGAAAGGTCTTAAAGTGGGAGCATTCACAATATCTTCTTTGATGGTGGTAAATGCTTCTTCTTGCTCTTTACCCCAATCAAATACAGCTTTTTGCCTTAAAAGTTTCCTCAATGGCTCCATTTTCGTGGCAAAATGGAGCAACATAGATCAGACTGCTCTATGTTGCTGTGCTGCATTTGACAAATAAACTTATTTTTGGTGGCCAGGGATGGAAATATCTTATTTATATCAAAAACCAAGCTAAGTTTTTCCAAAAAATATTGTTTAGAAATAATAGTCCATGGGGATCCAGAATCAGCCATGAGACTTAAATCTACATCAGAAACTTCGACGACACACATAGGAGGGCTCCTAACAGGCATATCTTCTGAATTTTTCACATTAGCAACATGTTCAAATAATGATACAATAAAGCCCTTGTTCTGTGAGGTATCAGTAGGTTCACCATTATATGGCATAACACCAGGTCTCTCTAACGTACATGAAACCCTACTTCTATTTTGTGGAATAAACCTCCTTTGATCTCTACACATATTAGTAAAATGTCCTAACCTACCACACTTTCTACATTCTCTGTTGATAGCTGGACACCCTTCGAATGAAGCCAAGTGAGTTTTGCTGCCACACCTGTAACAAACAAAACCCTTGTCGTTTTTATCAAATCTCCTAAAATTATTATAGTTAGAATTGTGAGAAGTGTACGAATTCGAGTTAGAAGAGTTTGAGTTAGAAAAGTCACTCTTCACCTGATCAGAACGTTTGACTGCACAAACTTCTTCAGACTTATCAGATTTGTTATTTAGATTCTTTACAGTATGCATCCATTTTCCTGTCTGTTCAAAAGCTTTGGCCGTGGAAATAGCTTCTGATAGTTTAGGATCGCCCATCACCCATAACTGTTCTTGAGTCTTTTTGCATCTCACATGGACGATAATCTGGTCCCTTATCATTTCGTCACTCATGTTTCCAAAATTACAATGTAGACTTAAAGTTCGCAAAGATGTTAAAAAATCATCAAATGACTCATTTTCCTCTTGAATCCTCGTATAAAACTTGAACCTATTCAAAGCTATATTGCTAGTGGGTTTAAATCTTTTCTCCATCCTGAGCAAGGCCTCATTGTACACATTAGTTGCTTCTCCACCCTCTGCAATAATAATTTCAGGTAATGCTCTGAAAATCATCTGCCCCTCTGAACCTAGGCAATGTAAGAAAATACTCTTTTTCTTTCTGCACCCATTCTGTCACCGTCAATAGCCTTCATGTAATTGATAAATTCTTCCTTCCATCTAGACCATTGTAATGGAGGATCACCTTTAGATTGTAAAAATTTAGCAGGAGGTTCAAATTGCATTTTTTTTTTTACTGAAGGTAAATGAATAACATTAAGATGATGTTATATTTTTTAACAGTCTAAGTATTTTAAAGTTCCTTTTTTTTTTACAAGTATCGTGCTCCCTTGTATCTTAAATTGCTTCCACTTACTTGAAGTCCCAACACGATGCACACGCTTGTTAGGGTTAAAATCGCGAGTTGTAGATAACACGAATGATTTCCTGGTATGAATTACTCAGCGCGTAATGGTTGCTATGCGCGTTGTCAAGGACTCTTAAGATGGCCGCCCCATTACGTGTAATGCGTGTGACACGTCTATTCGTCACGCGTTTTCTAATTTGTGACGTTGCGTGAAGACGTAGTTGAAACACACATTCATGGAACTCCGGAGAGAAGGATTGAACAATGCTGTCTTCCAGGACTCGTGAAGGCCTCAGCGCGCTTGCCACAGGTGATTACTTTTGAAATAATGCACTCGCACAATGGTAAACGCTTACCGTGTATCTCTAAAGCGCAAAATTTTCCAAAATTCACCAAGAGCTTGCGGTTGGGCGTACGCTGATCCGGTCTTCTTCTTTCCCATCCTCGTCGCCAATTGTAGAAAGTATTAAGTCCAGGATGATTTAATTAAAGTTTATTTGTCAAATGCAGCACAGCAACATAGAGCAGTCTGATCATCATCAAGGCTCAGTGCAACTGACCCTTCAGATACAAACCATTCTAATCAAGGATTCTTAGTGGAATCAGAATGTGGAACACACAATGACCTGGTATGCATAACAAGGGTGAAAGATGAGATATAACATATCCCTACGACACCTTGAAGTCGATTGGAAAAAACTGTGAAAAAATTCACCAAAAAAGTTAGTCAAAAAATGACTAGGGCACTGCTCTTCCCGGATCTGCGCTTGCTGGCGCGGAAAAAGAAGAACTGACGTCAGCGCGCAGGGGCGGCGCCTAAGTACTGCCCGCGACGTCATCCCGGCGATCACGACGCCGGCGACGGACGCGGAGCCGCACGACGCCGCCTACCGACGCGCAAGGGTACTGCTACGCAAAAACTTTCCGGATCCAGCCTGACGCCTGGGGATATTCTAAGGTAAGGAATCGGTCACTAACGTGTCTCTTTCAGATGATCAAAGCAGGGGCATGTGGTTAACTGCACGAAAAGGATTTTTTAAGTGTTCCACATGCAAGGCGTGCCAATATGGTTTTAATACGTCTACTTGCACAACTGCTTTTAACAATAAAATACAGGAAATTAATCAACACCTGAACTGCAAAACTGTGTATGCAGTTTATATTTTAGAGTGCAGCTGCCAATTGAAGTATATAGGAAGCACCAAGTTACCTGTGCATAAGCGAATTCTTCAGCATATCAGGGCCATTTCTAACAATGACGCCAATTATCCTGCGGCAAGACATTTTAAATTATGTCACGATAGTAATTTAAAACATTTGAAATATTTTGTCAGATTCAGTTCCTCCGCAGAAAAGAGGAGGGGATCGTGAGTCAAAGCTGAGACGCCAAGAAACTAATTATATATTACAGTTTGATTGTAAACATCCAGGAGGTCTCAATACGAGCGAGGATTTATATACTTTTTTATGAAACAGTGTTATAATATTATCCTGCAGTATTGTATAGAACATTTGATATTACAGAATCATGGTGGAGAGAGAGATATATATGAATCGGATGTTACAAACTAGGGACTGTCACAGGATAAGCTGAAAAATCTATGTTATATATTAGTTTTATGTATGTTCTGATCAGTCATCGTCAAATACCAAACAGAAAATATATATAGCATCCAATGAGTACAATTCGTGAATATCAGAATTGAACCTCGTGTCAACTGATTTACTAAATTAGTTCTATGAATTTTAGGATATTTTATAGGTATTTGCTATTTAACAGTTGTTTTTAGGGATTGTATTTAATTGATGTTATATTATATATATATAATGTGTATGAATTATTTATGAATTTGTTATGGGATCAACTGTGAATTAGACAATAATGTATAATGTGTCCTTCATTGATTTGCACTGGTCAATCATTAGCACCTTATTTTCTTTAACCTAGATGCAACCAGAGTATAATAGGGTCAGATATTTAGATGGTTAAAGAAATAGTTAAGTACAGTGTTGTCAGCAAATGACAACCTGGAAAAAAGTTTCTATAGGAATATGCTGCTAAAATTACAATTAGGTTTAAAATAGCTAGCAACCGATAGAAAAATATTATTTTAGCACATGCACTTTAATATTCACTTTTGGCACATTTTACAAGCACACCGTCACTTTAGGATGAGTATATATGCGTTTTTTGCATAATACTATTTTAGGAGAAATGGCACAAATGTGGTCGCGACATAGGGGTAGCATAGTCACCCATGTATAAACTAATAAGTGCTCATTTAAAAACCTATTATTTAGTTATGGCATTTAAGCCTGCAACAAATGGTATTTTAAGTGACGGAACACATAACGAATATGGTGGTTTTAGATGGGGATATTTAGGGGTTGATACAATAGCATTTCATTAGCCATAAAATGTAGAATAAGGATGTTACAATTGAAAACATGTTTTGATATGATATGATTCTATGGGCCGTTTATATAAACTGGGATTCTAACCAATGAATTTTATTTTAAATACGGTCTCAAGAATGTACAAATGTAAATTAGCATTTATGCTTAAAATCTTTGTATATAAAATGTCTTCTATGTCTATGGCATAATTGATTGCACTAGCACTTTAAAAACGGTAGCACTGTCTGAGGACGTGTCATGTGATCAAGGCCGTTTTTCGGACGAAACGCGTCATGGCGGACAAATTGGTGGAATAAAGTAAGAAGAAATTTGCACTTATCGCTGGGTCCACGCTCGTTATTTCTGGTGGCAATGCAGAAGTGAATACGAGTTTACAATATATATATATATATATATATTTACTTACATTTGCAGTCACACAAACAGAAAGATTCAACAAAAAGATGAATTGCACACCCTGTAATGAAGACCTCCCAACTCCTAGGAACCACTCAGTATTTTTTCCTGTTAAATAAGTGTTGAAATAGCCTATACATATTACGTGTATTCTTGACCAGTAATCAGTGCTTGGGTTCTCAGATGCTTGGCTATTACCCATTGGATGGATCCATTCGCTGTGAATAAGCATAGTATTAACACAAACATGTTCCATTTGAAACTATATTTATAGTTTTCAATTTAGCTTTCAAGTATGAAAATAATATATAGAGCTTTAAGTGTAGTGGTCATAAAGCTACATATTCATCAATAAAGGATGCTGTTACATGTGTCACATTATTCAATGGAGACAGAAAAAGCCACTACAAGGGAATCATGATCACTCAATGCTCAATTTTGCAATCCATAACCTAAGTACATCTTTTCCAAGTTGATTAGGCGTGGTCTATTCTACAAGACTGATAACCTATGCAGCATAATGGGTGGACACATATGCCTGCTGACTATTTGAGGTTAGTAGTGAGAGGTACACTTGCGATTCCACAAATCAATTCTACATTGCCATTATAGCACCTCTAAATGTGTCAAAACTGGCCATCTCACGACTTACATGATGTTTTGAGTGGCATTAATAAAAGGCGCAGTAATAAACTTTAATAAGTATGGATTCAACCAGGGTGGACCCAAAAAAAACCTCAAATACATGACTGACAAAAATGTAACAAATTATGCTGAACATAAAAATTAATAAAAACTTTAAAAGGGATCATGTTTTAATTTAATTTAAATTGGTAAAGTGCACTAACTGGAGGATAATATAAATATACAAAATGCTATAAGTGGGGCATCATCGAAACCTGGACATATGCTAACTGGGGCATTACAGATTTGGCAAGATTTTCTAAATGGGCCATGATTGAGAACCTTAAAAATTTGCGCACCTGGGCAATGTGAAAACTTGCTAAATGAGGCATTATGGCAGCTAAAAAAAAAGTTGCAGTGGACCAAGACAAAAAGAAGAATGTAGATAAAAAACAACTAATGGACTCAGCAAAAGGCACTGTGAGGCCAAAGGTTGATGGTCTTTTCCTTTTCAAGCATATGTGAGAGGTAATCATACCACTTCTAGAGCGCATGGCTACTTCTTACGAAGTGTCCTAGCGCTAATGTGCTGACTACAGAAAGAAGAAATTGCTTACCGACGTAAAGGAACTTGGGCATATCTGAAGAGCCAGGTTTTCAGCTTTTTTTTTTTTTTTTAAAAGATCATTTCAGAGGGGGCTAGCCAAAGTTCCGCAGTTAATAAATTCCAGATTTTTGGTGCCAACGGACTATAAGCAGAGCCACCAATTCTGGCTTTTTTGAATTTAGCTATGATGGCCTGTTTTGCGGCAGCCGACCTAAGCTTTCTGGCTGGAACATATGGAGAAACCATAGACTGTAGGTAAACAGGCCATAGCAAGAAAGAGCCTTGTAGCAGTAACAGATAGCCTTAAAGGTAATTCTCTATTTCACATTCAGCCAGTGCAATTTCTTCAATGTGGCGCTGATTAAGGCTCATTTAAGGAGTCTAAGCAGTGTCCGCGCTGCCGCGTTTTGGACCTCAGGAGGTGGTAAGGGACCAAGGCTGTAGGGCTACCAAGCATTGAACCAGATATTAAGATGCTTGCCCAATACCAGGACCTCTGTCTTTCCGGCATTCAGCTTTAGGCAATTAAGGTCCATCCAATTAGCATCATCTGACAGACACGCACAGAGAGATGAGGCCATGAGCTTGCTGTTCTGAGTTATGGTGATGACAAGTTGTGTGCCATCAGCATAAGAGATAATGGTAAACCCACAGCGCTCAATGACCTCAGTCAAGGGGCTAGCATAAACACTGAAAAGAGTAGGACTTAATGAAGAGCCCTGTGGCACTCCTTGCTGCAGAGAACAGATCGTCGACTGAAATGGTTTTTGTACAACCTGGAAAATGCGTCCATGCAGAAATGAGGTCAGCCACTGCAATACTTTGCTATCAATGTCGCTGTTCCAGAGCCGCTGGACCAGAATATTGTGGGATACAGTGTTTGTTTTTTTTTAACGTTTCTTTTTATTAAGAACAAGGTATCACAGGTAAAAGCAATGTACATGCAAGCCTGTCAGCAGTACATCAATCAACAGTAATCCCACTATGTATGCGTATCACTAACAAGAGTAATACATTGCACCTCATGTCGCACTGGGAGCATGTGACTCCGAGTCGTGCCAATGTCTAGCCAGCGGCGGATCGCAGATCTCTCCCCTGTAGGTGTTCCATTTGTGCCATATCTGTGTCCACTTGTTGGGGAAGCCTCTTGATACATATACTGTTTTTTCGGTAAACATACAGTGGTCCAGATCATTCTCCCAAAGACTCAAGGACGGCTTTTCCTGCGCCCCCCACAGCCTTGCAATATTCCGCTTAGCAATCATCATTCCCAATGACACCCATATTTTCTCCTTGGTATTTAAGTCAGTGGGGCCCCAGATATTTAAAAGACACAGCTTTATATTGCAATCAGTCGTAACTCCCATCGCTTCTGTCATACACCTCGCCCAGTATTCCTGGATTTCTTGACATTCCCAGAGCAGGTGTATGAACGTGTCTTCTTGCCCACATCCCTTGATGCAATCTGCGTCAGTCCTATAGCCCATTTTCACTAGCGTCGGCCCTGAAAGATATTCTGTGAAGTATCTTAAGCTGGACGAGCCTGAGCCTGGAAGAAATAGCTGTTTCCCTAGGCGAGGCAAGAGCCTCTAACCCTTACCCGTCATCCAGCCCCGCTATGTCGTGATCCCATTTGGTTCCGAGATGGAGGAGGGGGTCAGGCATGTTGTTAACAAGCTTTTTGTAGATTAGTGAGATTGCCTTTTCAGGAAGGAGTCCATCTAGTATTCTGTCTTCTAGCGGGGATGACTCTGGTGGAGTCTCTCCCTTAAGTATTGCCGCCTGCAGTGCATGTCTGATCTGGAGGTATCTGAATCGTTCCGAGTCAGCTAGCTCGTACTCTTCCTGCAATTGGGCAAATGAGATTTAAGTGTACAACTACCAAGAACTTTAAAGCAGGAATGTTTTAGGACTCCAGTCAGAGTACCAGACGAAACTCTAAATCTTCCATATGTATTTCAGCTCGGCAAACCTTGCTGAATCTTTTAGCTACACAAAAGCATAGGCAATCAGAAGACATCAAATCACTCCTGTATCACTAACTTTGACATTTTACATTTTAATAAACAATAATTAGTCAAACCATCCATTCCGTCTTACTGTCCCCTAAAAAACCCCAAATTTCCAGGGTCCACAGTTCTTCGGCTTTCAACTTAGTTTACAAACAAATGTTCATAATCCACTGTGCATACAGCATATCATTCTATCTCAATAATATACCTGTTGTGATTAATAATCAGAGCAAATAACGTTGGAGGCATTACATTTGGAGATTAATCAATCAAATTCACAAAGATTTTCTACATTGTGCAGAAAGGGTCCTAGTCTTGGAAAAGTAGTATAGTTCTATGGCGTTCATTCTAATCCATTACTACAACTCCCTCTGCCATGCACCAAATTCAGGAAAATTAGTCGATTTCCAATTAAATGTAATCATGTGCTTAGCTAATAGAGTTTATTTTTAGGTGCACTATATTGGACTGTACTCAAATGATGTACTATCAACATAGTTGATTTTTATGCTGTATTTATGATCTGAGGATATGCCATGAAACAAGTGTTTCCCATCACTCTACGTTTATATAAATAACTTACTTTTAAAACTCTACGCGAGACAATACATATAGCGCACTTTGCTGAAGCGTAAACAAATGTTTACATGGACATATAAAAAGGAGAGAGCGAGAAAGGCAGTGCTGCATGCATGTGAAAGACAGTTCAGAGTATGTCAGAGAGATAATACAGAATCAAGTAGGCAGATCTAACTGAGAATGTAAAGAGTTCATACAAGACACGCGAGAGAATTGAGTAAGTGAGAGAAATCTTACAAGGGTATATACAAGACAAAGTACAGTACATACGAGAGAGAGAATACCATGAGTAGGAGAGCTAGCCTGCTTTTAAGACCACTATCTCATCTAGACCATGGACATCTATCACAAACACACCTGTTGAGGAGATGTGAAGGTCACGGAGCTTGGAACCTCATAGGCAATCTGGAGAGAGCCCCCACCCATATCTAGCACTCCGACTGTCCGCCTCCGAATCAAAGCATCTTTCTCAGTACCTATTGTGACAGCAACCACAGCATCATCCTCTGAAACCAAAGAGATAAGAATTAGACACTATCTAAGAACATGCAGAAGGACTCCTGTTTAAGGCTTAGCGATTCTTCTCTGACAGTGCCACATGCAGGAACTCAGGAAAGACCCACAGGTAAAAGGCACAGTGCAGAGAGTGAGGAGATAGGATAATTGATGCATGTTCAACCACAAGGCAAGTGCTCTGAGCAAGACTGTTAAAATGTATGTGCTCAGCTACTCAAGAAAAACGTTTATGGGTGCAATGAGTTTAACAAATATGGTTTTTGATCATTTACTCAGCAAAGAGCATTCATATGCATTTAACTATCTTAAATTGAGATCTAAAACAACTGAGCTTACAGTTACCCCTTAATTCATCCGGGATTCGTCATGCATACACAGAGTTATCATCATTCAATAAATGACAGAGACCGATTAGCACCATATCAAGACAACAAATAATTTCATTAAACTTCTGCATTAACACTGTAAACAAGCCCTAAATGACCCCTGTTCCCATAGCGCCATAGGTGTATATCTATCATCCATGCATCAGAGATACTGAAAAACAAGCTTCGAACAGAGGAATCAACGGCACCGATGGCCAACCTTCAGGGTCCATGCATGAGCAGCAGTACACTCTCCCAACATATGCATCAGCTGCACTGGAAGTCAACAATGAAGCACTATCGACCCAGCACGAGAAACCAAGGATTCATTCCATTAGTCAGGCATATTGTAAAGCAAATTCAGGCTATATATCGAAAGGTGTACTTGGAAGCAAAGCTTGGCACATCACCAAAGCTTTGGCCTGCAGATGGCAAGAAGAAATATGGACCAAGAGGCGTAATATGCAGCTTTGCAAGTACATAAACAGCATTTGAAAGAACAGCTGGGACCCATGACCTGAGACAGGCACCAGTGACAGACCCTGGGGCACAGGGAGAACAAAAACCTAAACCAAAGCTTGGTGTTCATGCGGTAACAGAATCTGTTAAGAAACCCTTACAGGTTATAGATCAACAACAGCAAAAATGACTCCTTTTTACAATGACAGCTTCTTAGCTCCCATCATTCAACAGCACAGAAGACAAAGTTTGGGTAACATGAACCGCAGCACATTTAGAGTCCCAGTATTGGGTGTACGGAGTCATAATACCATCATACACCATGGCTGCTTTAATTTAAAAAAAAAAAAAAAGCTAAAGTCAAGCTGGAATGTCCAAAGTTAGCTAATGGAGAACCAGAATTGGGTAAGCCAAGGAAGAGAAAAAGCTTCATTGTTACATGCTCAATTTGACTAAGCCCAGAACCTGATAATAGTTAGTATTGCAAGGATGATAGTTAAAATGGAAATGTTGCCTGTACAGTTAGTTGCTTTAATTTGTAAAAGCTACCAATCACTGGAAAATTACTTTTTTTAGCGATGCAAATGCAAAATTGTTTGCAGATCATATTAGAAACCCTTAGCGCAGCGGCACCATGTTTATTTCAGAGTGTAGCCTCCACTGGCAGAGGTTGATGATGGATTATCGAAGAGCCAATCACCTATGCTGATCACTGAAAGCGCAGTGGGTGCCGATATCAGACCAGAGCCCAGCAACTTACTTGAATTATTTTATATTTCACTTTTCCTGGTCTCTATTTCCCAAAAAAAGGTGAATGATTACAAGCTGACTCTATTAAGGAAGGGAGCACCTCCCCAGGATGTAAGATAATAATGTTATAAATGAATGGGTTGTTGCCTACGTGGCTGTTCTGCAGACTTCCCAACTTATGAGATACTTCTGGAATGTCCCACCTAAGATATGTTGCTTGAATGCATAAGCATATCTTCTGGTATAGGTGCCATCTGGCTATCAGAACATTGTGAAAACTAAGCAGCAATCTAATGTGCAACAAAGAATTGGGCAGGTCTGTTCCCAGGTAATGAAAGATTATGTAGAGATAAAGAAGCTGTAAATCTTTTGTCCTAAGAGGAGCTTATCTTATGTCAGGTTACATTGCAGGGTCAACAAACAGTTTGATTGGAGAGTTGTGTTTGCAACTATTGAGGAATTCACACAAATCGTCTGTGTTCAAGTAAGTACATGCAAAGCAAATCACTCCGAGATTGTCTCAAAGTAATTTTGAGAGGAAAAGCAAAGAGAAAAGGAATAGGAGGTTAATAAAACTAAGCTGAAAGAAGGACATCTGTGAGATTGATCATATTATAGAAAGATGTACAGACTGGTAGGTCTATGGATTGAAGTGGCCCTTTGCCAAAGTGTGAACAGCCTGCATTAAGATAGAGAACTTACGATGCAAAAAATATAAAAAAACAGAAACTCACGTGAGCCCAAACTATGGATTGCCAAAAACTACATCTAACATATCTAGAATATGCTGCACAAGAGGCAATAAATTCAACTCCACCACTGTTACTTACCATCCTCAATGTGATCAAACCGCCCCAAGACAAAGTTGATGCTGATCCAGGCATACACACCTGAAAAGAACAACAGGACACAAATTGAGACTTAAGTGACATTCAAGGTATCTAAGTCAGTGGCTCTGCACAATGCCGGTCATATGAATGATATTCCATGATTAAAACAATTACACAAAAATAGAACCTTTCCAGCGCTCATAATTGCATCATATTCCAGAAACATCAGGATTCATTAACACAAATCTTGGTGAAGTGTTGGAGAGTGTTTAAGGTCTGGGTCACGAAAGCCTGAAAGTGCACATTTTGAAAATGATTGAAAGTCACCATCTCATTGCCCCTCCATGAACATTATTACATATTTTTGGGGGGGGTTTTTGTTTTGGGATAGTGCTTACGCCTGTTTCCGATCACTACATCTGTTGGAGGGAAGCTAAATGGTTTAAAGAGAAGAAACATTGGTGAATGGAACCAGATCCCGGCGCTTGGAAATTACATTGTGTATGCAGGTGTTGACAAGCCTCTATTCAGTCCCAGATATTTGAGGAACTCCTGTTTTCCTATGTAGGTGTGATGGGAGGCGAGTGGAGCTTTGTGTGTGAAGGGATTCTACAGAACATCTGAATGGGTTTTTGAAGGCGGATCAGAGATATCTGGTGGGCTTGTAAGAGCAGAACACGTGGAGAGCTAGCCAGCGTCTGAATCCATTTGTGAAGGCAGAAGGTTGGTGACAGCCCGAGGACAGGTGGGTGAGTGCAAAACCACACATACATAAAGCAATTCCACACTTAAGAGTTTTCATGTGTATATGCACTGAAAATGTCCTTTGTGTTACCTATTGCTGCAAAAGAATGTTATACTGAAAGGCAGTGCAGTAGGTCAAGGGGGGGGGGGGGAAACAACCATTTGCTAAGCACAATAGGATTGGAGGGCACAATTTCTTCACCAGATAGAAAAATGATTCAATATCTTTGTTGGCACTATTTAGGACAGTGATCAATACCACAAAACTTTGGTTATGCCCACCAAGCAAAGCCTTGCTTTCCTGTTCAGAAACATGTACATAAAGCTCATTGTGTGGCAATGGTGCAAAATGCAGCAAATGCTAAATCGCCACACATAAGACACCAGGGAACCAACACTGAGCTATTCGCTGGCTTCAACTGTACCCTGGCATCAACGGGCACCTTTGCAGCATTTACAGAGCACACACATACTAAAGTGTCTCTTGGCGGTGGCTCAAGAGACCTGTGCGTCACCTTTGCGAGATACATTGAGTGTGAAGCAGTACAAACCAGTCTCAAGGCTAGTGGGGAGGGTTAGACCAATGTACAACAAGAGCAATGGCATTACATAGAGCAGCATTGCATGAAGGCCAAATTCTTCTGAGTCAATACAGCCACTGTCTTTTTAAAAATGGAGGGCAACTCTGGCAGAAACCCTTGATTTGGTAGATGACAGCTTTGGGGAAGGGCACCCTGACAAATAAGATTTGAAAGTAGCCCAGGTATAATCTTCTTGTGCAGTGGATTCCCTTATACTGTGGTTCAAGTTGATAAAGGAGCTATACAAATGCTACCTAAAGTGTTGGTGAATCACAACCTTTCCATTTAAACTATTAGAACTGAATGGTGGAGGGGGTCTCATTCTCAGCAGTATGGCTTGCAGCTCACTCGACATGAGCTCTTTAAGAAATTCATGTGACAAGTGTCAAATGTATGGAATAATGTTAACAACAGAATGACAACTATGAACTTCAATTATCGCATGGTGGTGGTCAACCTGGACCCACATATGGAACGAATGTGATTGGACTTCGAGAACTGGTCCCACCTGAATCTGTCTCTCCGGGGCTGGACGCAAGCGGTGAAAATGGTCACCCTGCCCATTTCACTTACGTGCCGGGGATACTTCCCCAATTGGTGCCCTTTCATTTGGGGGTTCGACAAGACCTCGCCTGGCATCCAGAAGCCTATAGCCCATGGGTTCGCATGAGGCTTGGGCCTGCCATCTTTAGAACATTACTATCTAGCCTTGCATTTGGTGCAACTGGTGTACATGCACCCCCGGGTCCAGAACCCACTGTTGTGGGTCGCGATAGAACCCAGTCTCCAGGAGGGCTCGCCGGGGCTGTTGGCCCTTTATCTTCCTGGTCCCACTGCCACTGGGACCTCCAATCCCATGCCGACTGCCATGCTCGCTGCCTGAAAACAGGCACACAAGCTCTTTTCGGTGGACGCACACCTCCACGACAAAGCCCCCCCCACAGGAATAATACTAGCATACACATTGAGGGCACTGTGCTTGACTGGGGCCCCTGGCACAGATCTGGGATTCTCACCATCTCGCACCGGACTTCTAATGGCACACAAGTCCTTCGAAGCACTGCAGGACGAATTTGGCCTCTCACACTCCGCGATGGTGCTACACACCACCACTACACCAGTGCCTATTGAGCAAACTCTGTCCCCAACCCTGCTCCATTACCCGCTCTCCAGTACTCTCCAACACCTGGGGCTAGTTTAAGGGAGTGATGTCTGGTTTTTATAACCTCCTAATCCACCACCTCTACTCCCTGCTGCTATTGGTCAGCCTCAGGGCGACCTGGCAGGCTCGCGTGCAGGTGGAGTATGACGAGGAGGACTGGGCGTAACGCCTGGAGGGACTGGACTGGGGAGTCCGGGAGGCCAGGATGAAGCTCTGTCTTTTCAAAATTCTTCAGGGCTGACACTGGACCCTGGCCAGTCTCCAGGTTGTGGGGCTGCTCTCCCACTCAGCCTGCTGGCAGTACCTCGATGTGCCTTGCTACACTGAACATATTCTGCTGGATGGTCCTGCCATACTACCATTCTGGATGGTGGTGGTGTCTACCCTCCGGGAATCTATGGACATGCCCTTGCAGCTCTTGAGGCCCTTGATGCTCCTCCATGATCTGGCAGACCTCCCCCAGCTGACCCACCATGTCCACTGCTTACTCGTCACTGCTCTCACGCCTGCCAAAATCTGTATTCTGCTACACTGGCGCTCCCTGCAGTTGCTGACACATGAGGAATGGCTCACAGGAATGTACAAGACCGCATCCTATGAGAAGGTTAATTACAATCTGATGGATAAAGCCGATCTTTTTCTTCTTACCTGGTCCGCCTTTCTACAGGACGACCACCTTCCCCTGCCTACCCCTCTCTCTTTTTGTGTCACCCTGACTTCGGACTCCTGTCTCCCGATTCCTCCATCCCCTCCCTTAGTCACCCGCCTGTCTGCCATTGTCTTCACCCCGCTCCGCTTTGCTGTAGTAGGACTCTGCCTTCCTGGCCCACCTTCTCTTCTCCCCCCTCCCAACTTCGTCATTCCGCCTCCCTGCTGGAGATTGTTTTGGGTAAAGTCAAGCAACACAGACCGGGCAAAGTACCCTTCACTGAGTGTCTGGGCAGCAGGAATATAAAGCTTAGAAAAATTGTGAAAATATGACCAGGTGGCCATATGGCAGATGTCAAACAGTAAACACCTCTTGTCACAGCCGTGGAAGTAGCCATGGCCCTGGGGGAGTGGATTCAAATGCCAACTGGAGGTTTTTTTCTTGGCAGAGGCATAGGAGATCTTAAAACAAATAAACTAGAACATAAAACCTATTATGAAATGGAGCACTTGTTCATTGCTTTGTCCCTCCTGGCTCTGGTGAAGCCCACAAAGAGCTGATCACCCACTCTGTTCTATCACGTGTGGTCAATGTAGTAAGACACTGGTAGAAAACCTTGAAAGGTGGTCATACTGAGAGGGCCTAGATTTCGCCAAACCAATTGGGTGACCACTGTCTCTAGGAAGAGAGTTTTCATATTCGGCCAAGCCACTGTGCATCAGCTTGAGTGGGGATACCATATGGAATGTTTACACAAAAATAAAATTTCGCTAAAGAACAATAAATTTTGTGGGAGGAAACAAGTAAAGCGAACTGTTCACAAAATGCACCGATAGTAGTTGGTCAGGACAACACATGACAGGGGAGCCAAATAACCCTTGAAAGGTGCCATTGCTAGGCTGTGCTGGATAAGGGTAAGCAGGAAGCGGAGAATGTCTGAAAGACTGAACTGAAATGGGTTCAGACATTTCAACTCGCTCCTCTGAACAAATGTGTTTCAGTGATAGCAGTAGGTGGGACAGTGGACAGTGATGATAGAGCTGCATATCGGCGACACCCCTGCATGTAGGCGCCAGTTTCTTTCTTGACTCTGTCCGTGCATGGGGAATGGGCCCTCAGTCCTTCCAGAACCAGGTTTGTCTGGCACACTGGGGAGTTTTCAGTATTGGAGTCATTAATGCTTGCTTGCATCTCTCTAGCACAAGCAGTATTAGTGGGACTGGGGAAAAGCGTATGCAAAACTCTATTGATAGGGCATTCCGTAATGGCCGGCGGTATGGGTATCTGGATGCAAAGCTTCAGTATTTTGCAATATCTTGAGTTGCGAAGTGATCTATGTATGGTATGCGCCACTCCCGAAAGATTCTCTCCAGTATTTGTTATTTTAGTTCCAAGTTGTGCAAGGCCTTTGTCTGCTCACCCTATCCTCCCCTGGATTCCCTCCAAGTTGGTATATCACTTCTAGTGTTATCTTTCTCTGAATGGCCATTTCCATATGTACTGTGCTAGTTTGGACAGCACGCGTGTCCTTGTCCCTCCCCGTTTTTGAGGTAGTATATGGTGGTTGTGTTGTCTGTCTGGATTTAAATTGTTTCCCCAAACCCACACACTCCCCCATTCCAGGCCTGCATCTGAAAGGCTTTAAGAGATAAGAAGACTGTCTTTAGTTCTAACAGATTTATTTGTTTCACTGCCTCTCCCGAGCCCCATAGGCCCCTTATGTTCAGTTTTTTCCATTTGGGCTCCCCACCATGCATGTGATGCCTCCACTCTGAGGGTTACAGAGGGAGATGACTGTTTGAAAGGCACGCTCACTGTGAGGTTCTTTGTGTTCCTCCACTGTATTTCCTAGAGTTCTCTCTCTGGGACTACCACTAGGTCCTTCCACCTCCCTGTTGCCCGTGAGTACTGCCACTACAGCTACTCCTTGCAGGGAGTATTAGGGGTCTGCTAGATACCATTACCCCCTCCATTAACTTCCCCACTTTCAGAGGCTGACCTTTTTGGCAAAAGCAAGCTTGCTCTGTCGGGGTCTAGATCCTCTTTGCCACTGGGAAGGCTTTGGCTTCCCTAGTCTCGCTCCCGGAAACGTCTTCTCCCGCTCTGGAATCGGGGATGATTTCTCTAAGCTTAGGGGAAACTCTAGCATGTGAAGTGCCTTCATCACCACATCTATGCGGTCCTGGCACTGTCTGAATGACTTTACCTTTAACACCTATTCACCCAAGTATGGGTATACATGGATCCCCAGTCTCCTGAAGTGTGTTACCACTACAGCGAGGTATTTTGTGAAATCCCTCAGTGCATATTTTATCCCAAAAGGGCGGTACCCTGAACTGGTATTATACCTGGTCTACGGTGAACCTTTGGAACTTCTGGTTTCTGCTGTTCATCAGCATTTGCAGGTATGAGTTTGAGGTCTATGGTCACCATATTGCCTCCTTTTCGCAGACATGGAATGTCCTCCTGTAGTGTTGTCATACTGAACTTCTGTGTCTTGATGAATTCATTTAGAGCCCACACATCTAGGATGGGTCATGGACTCTTGTCCATTTTTTATCCAGAAAGTAAACAGAGTAGATTCCTATTTTCCCTTGTTGGCACTTTCTCTATTGCCTTCTTGTTAAGAGATCTGTCACCTCTTGTTGCAGATGCAGCAATTCTTCCTAGCTGCAGGTCTTTATCTGTGGCCTGATCACTGGGGATTTTCGTATCAGTTCTACACAATAGCCATGTTGGAAAAATATTAGGATCCACTTGTCGTAGAAGACAGTTTTCCACTTTTGAAGAATCCTCTGATCCTGCCACCTAATGGTGTTGTATATGAAGGGCACCACTGATTCATTGGTACCAACCCCCATGGGCCGTTCCTCTCCGTCTGGCTATCTCTCGAAAGGGGTGTTTTAGAATAGTGGGGTATTGCCACGGTCCTAGTGAGCTCTGTGTGCCAATTTGCAGTGAGAAAGCGGCATGAGAGGTAGTGGGTTGTGACCCTCCCATAGTACCCTATTGGGTACTCCCTTCCTTGGCGAGACTTGCAATGTGCCCCTGAATTGGAAGGCACCCACTGTCTTTGTACTTGCAATGTGCCCCTGAATTGGAAGGCACCCACCGTCTTGGTCATTTTGTTGTCCTTCATACTTTGCAATGAATCGTCCATAGTATTTTTCAAGAGGCTTACCTCTATGAGGGGCATGCTTTTCACCGATGGCTGAATCTCCTGCTTGAAGTCGGACACCCGTAGCCAGAAGTGTCTTCTTAGGGTGGTGCCACAGGACAACTGCCTGATGGCTGCGAAAGCGGCATCTAATGTGGACTTCAGGCATGTATTGGCAATGGTTTTGCCTTCCCGAATTACCTTTGCCCACTTTTTGTACTGCCCTGGGTGGTGTTTCATCAATATCATCTCCTCCAATTGCTGATGACCATATGTACTAAATAGCGCGTTTGAGTTGGGAATGTGCCATTGAATGGTGCTGCCTTTTCCATTGTGTGTCCCACCATTTCCATTCTCTTACTCTCTCTGCTAGGTGGAGGCCACATGGCGGTCGGTGCAATGACTTTGGCATGATGTGGTGACTACAATGGAGTCAGCTGTTACATTGCTTTTGATGAGGTAGGATCTTGGGAAGAGTGCTTATATTTCTTCTCCACCCAGGGCATTGCTTCCTTAGATATAGAGGGGTTCTTGAAAGCCACTCGTCTCTGATCCAAGACAAATCAACAGCTTTGGGACGCACCAGTACTTCTTGTGTGAGTAGCAACAGTGTTTCAAGAATGAAACATGACTCCGCCTGCTCCTCCTCCAAGTGCACTTCATATGTGTCCGTTGCCCTTTTGACTAGGTTGTTGTACACTGCCATGTCATTGTGGGGAGTGGGGCTCGAAGGTTAGTGTCAATCCCTTCTTTGAGGGAAATCAGTGTCCATACTGCCACCCAAACGCGGTTATTCACAGTCCGTGGAATGGCTCTTGCTCAAACTGATCCTCTTCCATTTCCCTTTCACATGCAAAGATTTCCTCCTCTTGTTCCTTTTGTAGTTCTGGCATGGTCAGAGGCTTCAGCTCTATATTTTCCTCTTCCCTAGCTTTCTCCCTTTCAGTTTTGTAGAGTTAAACTTCTTGCTCCTTACAAGGGCCTCCATATTGGCCGTAAAGCAGCATTTTTCTTCTTTCACCGTTGAGAGCTTTTTGTTCAGCACTGAATTCTTCCTCTTTGGCTTCAAATTCTCTCTCATAAGACTCCTTGTCCCTCCTGTCCTCTTGATTGCCTTTTGGAGTTGAGGCCAGTTCTGAGGGTTTACTGCCAATGGTGTCTTGACTTTGACCCGTAGGGTTCTTTATCCTTGTTCTTCCACTCGATCCCAAGGGTATTCAGTCTTGTGATAGTCTTCGAGGACTTTCAGTCTGAGGATTTCAGCTCAGCCTCCCTGCACCCCTGCAGTTACCAGGCACATTCTTCATTGCTCACCTTAGGGTTTCTCTTTTGTGTATTCTCCCGCTGGACCTCAACAACCTCCTCAGCGTGACAGTCTTCCTCTTGGGCCAACTCAATCTTTTCAGGGTTTTCCTCATTGCTAAACAGCCATGAGTCCTTGAGCGAGGCATGTTTGTGCTGAGACTGGCATCCCGTTGTGTGCCCACCTGTAAATCCTTTTTCTACAGAGTCTTGGGTGAAAATTTGGCTCATGTGGTGCAACCATTTGAGCGGTGGTCCTTCGGCAGACAAAAGTTACACATCTTGTGGCTGCCTTTCTACAGAACTTGTGCTGGTACTTCAAACTGAATCTGAAAGGAGTATGCTTGATATCAGTTGTTCATTTTCTTATCTACGTGGTAGAGGTACTAGTGTAGAAGAATGCCAACTTCTGTATTCTTCAGTGCTTTCCTTGTCTCCCTTAAAGTCAGTCGACGGTTCCGTTATTTTCTCCTGATTCTCAGGTGTTTTTTCAGTTTCTTTGTTGAGAAAATGTCTTGTTTGGGACCGAAGCATACAGATGCAATGGCCAAAAAATAGAAACTGAAGATTGCTATTACACCGGGGGGCATACGTCTGACGTCATGCAATGTGGGACATACCACAGAATGGTCAATGACCACTTTCACAACAAAAAAAAGAGAGAGAAGAGTCTAAAAGAGATGATTTTGTACCCAAACACTAGAGAGGATTCACGCTACAAAACTCCATGTTTTCTTACATCGTTCAAACTAACAAGACAGACAAGAAAAACTTTCCACTTTTCTGGTACACGTGATGTAACCGCAGTTGCAGGGTAGATTACCTTGCAGGGATCAGTCTTAGAAAGAAGAAGGGAAAAAAGCAGCATTAGCTTCCATATGCTTCTATGACGGGGTATTGTTTGCACATTTTTGTAGCAAAGCATTAGCAGAGCGCGAGTGCCACCCCCTCACTCCATACAACATAATTATTGATAAAGGTATACAAGATACTGGTGCAGTGCGGGGTTAGACACATGGACCGGGTGCTGAGCGGAGATGCTGAAGGTCTAAATCTCCCACTGCTGACCAGGTGACAGCATAGGGTTATGTGGAGAAACTACCCATGGCTTGGCATAATTTAGGCTCAGCAAATCAACACAGCCCCATAGTTTAGATGGCTGACAACATTTAGATATTTTGGGTAGAGGATAGGAAAACAGGTTAGGGATGTGTGATGAAATATTATTGAGGCATACCTAACATTTGCCTTGATATGCATATGGTCTGCTGAGTTGTTTATAATAAGAACAATCATTCTGATCAACTTTATTTGTAGACAAACACTGCGAAATAAAGAAATCATCATTTGATAGTAAAATACCAACCAAATGTGTGACCTATGTGTTAGATTTCGGACTCCCAAACTCCCCATTCAACACAGGATAACTAACTAGAAGAGAAGTGAAAGATACCTGCCAGTTCCCCTTTTCTGGAAAAAGTGAATATATTTCCTTTTGGGCTAATTGGATCCACTGGGTGTGACCTCAATTATATTGGGGTAAACACAACAAAAGTACTAAGAAAATAATACAGACCTAGTATATGAACTTGAGTCTTGTTGGGGTCAAGTAGAAGATGGATACGGGACACTCAGCGTTCAATCTCCAGGACAGTATTTTTGAAAAATATTCCCACACTTTATCTATTCCTTGGAGCCTTAGCATGATCTGGGTGCCACTATAGTAGTTGTAAAATCAGTGCTTAATCTTTTTTAAATATTTTTATTGATATTTTTGAGAAAGGCATAATACAATATAAACGAGGGAATTCGCACAGTTACTATCACGCAGAGCAATACATGAAAAGGAAAATGTCACTTACCAGTAGACATCTGTTCTTGGCATGTAGAGCTGTAGATGCACATGCTTTGCATACTCCTGCCATCTAGTGTTGGGTCCGGATGTTTGCAAGTTGTTTTTGTTCGAAGAAGTCTTTTCCAGTCACAAGGTATGGTGACTCCTCCTTTCGGTGATAGTGCACATGGGCATTGACTCCATTGTTAGATTGTTTCCCGTCGGAGGGTGAGAACAGAGTTAGTAGTATAGAAAGAGATGACCATGCGTATGTATGTAATAAGTAATTAAGTAAATAACTGTAACTGCAACAGGTATAGGTACCCGGGGAGACGGGTGGGCACGTGAATCTACAGCTCTACATGCCAAGAACAGATGTCTACTGGTAAGTAACATTTTCCGTTCAAGGCATGTGAGATGTAGATCACATGCTTTGCATAGACTATACAGCAGTTTGCTCCCAAAGAGGTGGCTAACCTGTAGCTGTTACAGTTGTTTGAAATAGTGTCTTAAGTACTGCCTGGCCTACATTAGCTTGTTGTCTCGCTAACACATCTACACAGTAATGTTTAGTGAATGTGTGCTGAGTAGACCATGTTGCCGCTTTGCAGATGTCTGCAATGGGAATGTTCCCTAAAAAAGCCATTGTAGCCCCTAGTTTGCGGGTGGTATGAGCCCTAGAAGTGTTTGTAATGTTCTTTTTGACTTAGCATAGCAAGTTTGAATAAATTTTACAATCCACCTTGCAATGCCAGTTTTTGAAATAGCATTGCCTTTATGCGGTGGAGCAAAGGCCACAAATAGTTGCTTTGTGTTACGAAAGGGTTTTGTCCTTTCAATGTAGTAAAGTAAAGCTCTCCTAATGTCCAATGTGTGAACAGCCATTTCTGCCACTGAATCTAGTTGAGGGAAAAAACTGGCAACTCAACAGATTGGTTTATATGAAAGGCAGATGCTACTTTTGGTAGAAATTTAGGATTGGTGCAAAGAACCACTTTGTCTTTGTGTAAGCGAAAAAAGGGTTCTTCAATAGTTAATGTCTGTAGCTCCCCTACTCTCCTCAGCGATGTAATGGCAATGAGGAAAGCAACTTTCCAAGGGAGAAATTGTAACTCACATTTGTGTAAAGGTTCGAAGGGTGGACCCATTAACCTGGTAAGGACAATATTGAGATACCACGCTGGTGCAGGTGGAAGTCTCGGAGGAATTACTCTTTAGTCCTTCCATAAATGCTTTGATGACAGGCACTCTGAAAAGTGACAAATGCTGTTTGTTTTGCAGATATGCAGCAAGATGTAGTCATATGGATGTATAAGCTAGATTTGAGCGTTGTAAGTGCAACAAATAGCAAATGATATTTTTTACTGAGTCATCTAGTGGGTTAATATGGTTGTTATTGCAGTAAATACCAATCCGCTTCCATTTGGCTGTATAGCAAGCCCTGGTAGTAGGTCTTCTGGCCTCTTTAATGATATGCATACAGTCTGGTGGAAGGTTTAAATAACCAAACTCTATGACTTCAGGAGCCAAATCGCAAGGTTCAGCTCCTTTGGATTTGGATGCATTATGTTTCCATGGCTCTGAGTGAGGAGACTTGGGGTGAGGTGTAGTTTCTGATGTGGAACTACTGAAAGCTCTAACAGGGTTGTGAACCAGGGTTGAGGTGCCCATGTGGGAGCAAGCAGGATCAGTTTGGGACGTTTGCCTCAGTTTCCGAACCACTAATGGAAGGAGTCGGAGAGGCGGAAAAGCGTAGGCAAAGATTCCTGACCAATTTATCCATAGGGCATTGCCTTTGGACAATGGGTGAGGCTACCTGGCGGTGAAGCTTAGGCATTTTGCGTTCTGGTGAGTCGCAAACAGATTTATTTCCGGAAAACCCCACATTTGGAAGAATGGGAGGAGAACCTGTGGATGTAGTTCCCACTCGTGGATCTGTTGTTTTTGTCTGCTGAGCAGGTCTGCTATCTGATTGCTTTCTCCTGGTAGATGTTCTGCTAGGAGATAGATGTTTTGATGAATAGCCCATCTCCAAATGGACTATGCGAGGCGTGACAGTTGGAAAGTGTGTGTCCCCCTGTGTTTTTGTATATAGTACATTGCCGTCATGTTGACTGTACGGACCAAGACAGCTTTGTGTATCAGGTGGGTCTGAAATGCTTTGAGTGCCAGGAATATTGCAAGCAGTTCTAGCTGATTGATATGAAGCTGTTTCTGCTTCTGACTCCAGAGCCCTTGAACAGTCAGAGTTTGGAGATGTGCTCCCCAACCGGTTAGTGATGCGTCTGCTGTTAACACCATCTGTGAAATCAGGTCGATGAATGGCCGCCCTTTGGGCAAGTTTTGTGGGTTCCACCACTGCAGAGAGCAATAGGTGCGGCCGTCCACCAACACTAGATCTTTTAGCTGACCCTGTGATTGATTCCACTGATGGGCTAAGCATTCCTGAAGGGGACGCATCTGGAGTCTTGCATGTAAGATGCCATCATTCCGAGCAACTGCATGAATACTCTTGCTGGAAGGGAGTGGTTGGTCTGAAACTGAGACCAGAGCCTGAATATTGTTTATACTGGCTGCACTTGGAAAGGCTAGGGCTTTTTGAGTATCCAAACTGCCCCCCCCCCCATCCCCCTCCCCAAGTATGTCTGAGACATGGAGGGTTGCAGATGTGACTTCAACAGATTGACTGTAAAGCCCAGGCTGTGTAAGAGGCGTAGAGTCCTTTGTGTGTGTTGGAGACACTTTTGGTACGAGCTGGCTTTGATGAGCCAGTCGTCCAAGTACGGGAAGACATGTATATTTTGTCTTCGCAGGTGAGCTGCGACTACTGCTAGGCATTTTGTAGACACTCTGGGAGCAGTGGTGAGTCCGAACGGAAGCACTTTGAATTGGTAGTGTTGTCCCGCTACCACAAATCTTAGGTATTTGCGATGAGTGGGATGGATTGGAATGTGGAAGTATGCATCCTTTAAGTCCAGAGTGGACATAAAGTCGCCTTGTTGTAGCAGAGGAAGCACCTGTTGGAGAGTGACCATATGGAAGTGATCAGAATGAATGTATAGGTTTAATTCTCTGAGGTCTAATATAAGCCTGAGAGAACCGTCCTTTTTGGGAATCAGAAAGTAAAGAGTATACTCCTGTCCCTTGATATTGTAATGGGACGGGCTCTATATCTCCCTTTTCCAGAAGAGATTGAACCTCTTGTTTGAGTAGGTGCATATGTTCTGGAGGTAGTTTGCGTTTTCGTGGTGGAATGTTTGGAGGGTTGTTGGTAAGCTCCAGGCAATAACCAGATTGGATAATTTGTAAAACCCATTTGTTTGATGTGATGGTATTCCAGACTGGGAGAAATTGAGTGAGACGTCCCCCGACAGGTGCTGAGTGATCAGGGGAAGAGGAGACAAGTCACTGTTTATTTGTGGCTGGGGAAGTAGGGGGCGTTACCTTTCCCTCTTCCTTTGTCATTGTTTTCCCGAAATCCACCTCGAAAATAACCTCTTGTAGAGGGTGATTGACTGTTGCCTCTATATGATGTGGAGGACCCGTCAGTAGGCATGGTCTTTGAGCCTCCCCTGTAAAAGGAGTGGCGAAAAGAACCACGATTGGAGAGTGTTTGCAGAGCTCCCATGGATTTGGCTACCTCAGTGTCTTTCTTCATTTTTTCTAATGAAGTGTCCTCTCAGGACCAAATAAATGTTCCTTATTAAAAGGTAAATTTAAAATGGAAGCTTAAACTTCCAGTTTAAATCCGGATACCCTGAGCAATGCGTGACGTCCGAGTAGGATGCTGGTGTTAATAGCGCGTGAAGCAGTGCCTGCTGGGTCTAGAGCACACCTGATTGAAGTGTTGGAAATAAGCTTCCCTTCCTGGATGAGGTCATGAGCTTTAGTTTTATGCTCATCAGGCAGATATTGGAGCAGATGCTCTAACTCATTATAATGAGTTCTGTCATACCTCGCTAACAGTGCCTGTGTATTAGCTACGCACCAATGATTAGCTGCTTGCGCTGCTACTCTTTTGACGGAGGCATCTATTAATATAGATTCCTTATCAGGAGGCGGGCGTCTCCTGTTTGAGAATTAGCTTGTTTACGAGCATTTGATACCACTAAAGAATCTAATGGAACCTGACCACGGATGTAAATTGGGTCTGTAGGTGCAACCTTATATTTCTTGTCAACTCTAGGTACGAGAAGGTGGGAATACGGGATCAATAAACAATACCGTCGAGGGTAGTGAATTGCACACCGAGGGGAACCCGAGAACGGTGTCGAACTGGAGCGCAGCAATTCTTTTTTAAATTCAATAAGTTTTTATTGGTTGTTCGAAGCAAAACAATCTATAATACATAGAGTACAAAAAAAAAATACAGAAGAAAAGGTACTAAAGGCAAAAGAAAATACAGCACAGTTCAAATCTTAGAGAACATACATAGAGACAAAATAGGTGAATAAACCATCAGCACTGCGTCAGCAAAATAACATGTGAAAATAACAGATGGCACATGGGATCTATTTTAAGGCAGAAACAGATAGCATAGAAGGCTATTTCAATTGGTATATATCTAGTGGTTGCAAGACTTTCGGCTTAATCTCAGAACAATGTCACCCGCGCGAGATATAGACGGTGATTAGAGGTTAAAGATCCTTGATGTATGCCCCTCTAGGTGACATGATAAAGATGTCGGTCATGAAGGGTCTCCGTACGGTACTGTGTAAGAGCGCAGCAATTCTAATGGTACCTGACCCCTGATGTAAATTGGGTCTGTAGGTGCAGCCTTATATTTCTTGTCAACTCTAGGTGTGAGAACCCTAGCTCGCACTGGGTCTTTGAATACCTCATTTGCATGTTTTAACATACCCTTAAGCATAGGCAGTGTATGTGTAGTCCTTTGTGATGCACTTAGTGTCTCAAATAAGAAGTCTTCCTCAAGAGCCTCCTTATGGAGCTGTACTCCATGGTACTGCGCAGCTCTTTTAACTAACTCAATAAACCCCACATTATCGTCTGGAGGAGAAGGCTTAGATGGATATAGGTCTGGATTGTCATCATTATTGGGATCAGTGTTCTAATCGATCCATGGCTCTGGACTCTTGTCCTGTGGCACATCCCCATCTTTGTCCCCATCTTCATCTCAATCCCTATCATCTTGATGATCTGGGGATTGTGGGTGTTATGAGTAAGTTAGGATCAATAGGTGAAGAAGGTGAAAGAGGAGGTGGAGAAGTGTTAGTACCCATACTCTTTCTCTTCAGAGGGATATGGTAAGAGTCCTCAAATTCTGGCTTTCTTTTTGCTGGCAGCTTTGCATAAATTGTCCAGTTTTAGGGTTAATCACAAGTTTTTCGTTTGGGGTCCGTTTTGGCAGGCGGAACATCCAAACAAGGCTCCTTGGATGGTGGAGGAGCGGTTTTGTCTTTTAGGGCAGAATTTTCAGTGTCGAAGATTTTGGTGCAGATGATTTCGTAGCAGAGTATTTCGGCGCTGAAGGTTTCGGTGCCGAAGGGTTTGAAGGATCACTTGGTTTGGACTTCAGTGCAGAAGCTTTCGGTTCGGTACCCGGAGGAGGCCGACTCGGTCCTGAGCTGGAAGACTTTGTTACGTGTTTCTGTGCAGGGCCCGAAGGCGGGCGTTTGTGAAACTTTAACTCGGTGCCGACCTTGGCCCAAAGGCAGAGGAGGGACTGGAGCCTTTTTAGAGGGCACCTTTTGGGCAGGGGAGTATCTTTACTCACTGTACGTTGACCCTGTGTGATGTCCTCCTCGATGTCGGAGTCTTCCTTGGACATGTAGCTGTGTTCCTCTTCCTCCTCGGCTCCTTGCGCTTCGAAGATTTCTTGGTCCTAATCTTCTCCAAAGAGATCTGGAGCGGAGGCGCTGTGTTGCTGGTACATTTCGTGACGACAAGCCCGATGGTCACAGAGCGTCTTCTTTGATCGAAACGATCGGCAGGCTTCGCAGTTTTCTTCGTTGTGTTCGGGTGACAAACACAAATTGCACACCTCGTGCAAATCGGTGCGGGGCTACTTCGATTGGCACCCAGGGCAGAATTGGAATGGAGTCCGTTCCATCTACTGCGAGCTAGCCCGACGCGGCTAGGCCCAAGGGCCTTCCACGAGACTTTTGATCAAAGTTTTAGGAATCAATATGATACGTGAAGGTGGGAATACGCGATCGATAAACAATACCGTCGAGGGTAGTGGATTGCACACCGAGGGGAACCAGAGAACGGTGTCGAACCGGAGCGCAGCAATTCACGCCGGAACCCGATGGCAGAAAAAAAAAACAATGGAATCGATGCCTATGCGCACTATCACCGAAAGGAGGAGTCACCACGCCTCGTGACTGGCAAAGACTTCTTCGAACAAAAACAACTTGCAAACATCCGGACCCAACACTAGATGGCAGGAGTATGCAAAGCATGTGATCTACAGCTCACATGCCTCGAACAAACAGTTTTAGAGTAATATACACATGTTTTCCCCCTCCACCAGTTTTCCTGTACTACATTTATCATCACTACAACTCCGGGGAGTGGGAGTTCCCCATGTCCTGCTATTGTTCTTCTAGTACTGGTAGGGGAATGCCTGACTCCAGTGATTAATTTTTAAACTTCTAAGAGCAATGGCCCAAAATGGTTTAGTAGATGGAAGCTTTCCTTCCACCACTGGCACCACCCACTGCAATCATGGGCGTCACCATCCACTATCTTCTTTACTAGCACCAGATGAGCCTGCAAACATGATAAAATATGAAAATGGTAGGACGAGAACACCCACCTTAAACAAATGGGTACAAGAAGGTGAAATGAGCTAGTTTTGTTTTGTTTTTAAAGGGGATTCAAATACTCCAATTGGGAAGCAGCACAAATTATGTGTGCAGCAAAGAGAGCATTGTTAATAAAGAAGAAAGTAAAATTTTAGTATTTAGTAGGACTATCCTACAATCAACATGATGGCTCAATGACTGTTGACTCAATGACTGTTGATAAACAGAAGTACTTTGAAAAGCCTTTCTCACATTTATTATCATGCAAATCACATTATGAAAATGCTTCTTCTCAGGAAATGTCAATAATGAGACCTGCAGAGCTTTAATACTCAGTACACTGAGTATTGACTATTCCCAAAATAAGAGATTACTTTGAGAAGATGAGGATTGCGCTGCGCAGGTCTGAGTTCCTGTGTTGATGGAAAAATCAGGTTATATCCCCTTAAATGGTATTGCTCAAAAATAGATTTTGGAGTGAGGGGAGAGGGACATTGCCAGGAAGGCAGCACAGTAGCATCCGTGCGCGCTACAAATTAAAATAACATAGCATAACATAGGTGTGAGCACTCTCTCTCCCATCCCAACCAGAAACCAGAAGCGCTGCTTTCTGAGTTTTTCACTGAGATGGACAGTGCATCCAGATAAAGCTTTGCGCAACCAATGGACACAAGAGACAATGGAAAAAGATAGGAATGAGGGGGATTGAGAAGTCTTATGGGGGCCACCACGCAGAAACGGCATGGCATCTACTACATTGCAAGGCCCAGAGGTGGAGACAAAAGGGCATGCCTGATGAATGCGGCCTACGCAGAAAGCACTACTGTTGGACAAAGAGAACACTGGTGAAGCAGTACGACACAGAGTTCAAGTGGGCTGACAAAACCAAATGGAGCTGGGTGAGTGAAAGCAGACGTGGTCAGCGAAGATAAGTTGGATGCCGCTGCAGATAGTTTACTCAGAGGAGATGCCACTCGATGGTACGTGAAAAATAAGATGTGGGGCTAAAGTCTGCGCCTCACCAGCAATATAGGCGGGCATTTCGCTCGCTGGTGCTAGGGGGGACTAGAGAGGAGATGTGAACTGGAACATGTGCCCTTCACAGGTAATCAGATGCTGGGCCCGGAAAGACTGCAACTGGAGTGCCTGAAGAATCAGTGATGTGATGTGCCAGCACTTCAGAAGATAGTACTGCAGAGGGTGGGGTAGGCACACAGCAACCCTTGAAACACACACTGTGTATGGGCGAGAAACAGTATATATGCTCTAAGGCAAATGAAAATGACTTTCTCCTATGAAGAAGAGAAAAACAGGCTCCTGGTGGCCAGCAGTAAGCAACTTGTCTGGAAATATAGCGCTTTGAGAACAGCTATAAAGGTGAAAATACATCAAGCAGAGACAAGAAAGTGATAAAGGTTCCCAGTGTAGGTAGCGGGCTCACTCTACAAAGGAAAGCTTGGGCCTGCAAAATCCATGAATGAACTCTAAAGGGTTAGGAGGAATAACGGAAGGAGAGCAGCCCAGTGAGTGCACCATATAGTGCAGGAAGGGGCCTGAAGGCCACCACTGAGTAGCAGGGATGGTCCCTGCACGGATACTGGACCAGACCTATCCACAGCAGAGAGCAGGAAGTGGCTCACCGTACCGAGCAAAGCAAGCAGGATACGCCAGGTATTGGGAGTACCCAAGTATGCCATAGAGGCACCGACAATGACAGCGATGAAAGGAAAAAAAAGATGAACTGAACAAGGAGCTTCTGCGAATACATCGAACTTGTGTAAGAAGAAAAGGGGCAAATGAACAAACTCCAGAGAGCAGTCACAAATCCCTAGATAAACCAGTAAAGTGCCAGCCACAAGGCAATTCTTAGAGGACCTGTGAGAGGACCTGTGAGAGGACTCTGCCTACTTCGAAGTGAAAAATTCTGAATCTCGTTTCATTAGAGAGATGTGAACTCACTACGGGAAAGAGCGGTCTCAACCCAGAAAAAAAAATTTGTTAACCGGTCTGAGTAACCGTTCTTAAAACAGAAACACATTAAGATACATGAACAGTACATGCACGTTCGTGGAATGGGCAAAACTAGGTCGTAGGAGAATAGGAGAAATGTTTATTAAGTAAGACACTCGGCCTTTCAATAACCTGACAAAACAAAATACACTATTGCACCACTGAAAACGAAAAAAAGATATATATCAACCCTCGATTAGACCGTTGGGCTTCCAGACCACGAACAGCTTTCGAATTATGGTTTATCACAAAATACACAAAAAAATTAGTATAAGAGGTATGCAGACTTCTGTTGTGCTCTGACTTGGTGCACTGCATGCCAGGGCAAAGATAACAGGAAACGGGTCAGCCGGCCAATAACCGGCATCTCAGATTACCTTCAGTATGCCGGGGCCAACAGAACACTCATGAACACAGCATCATATTGTATTGTAACTGCATTTATATAGCGCTTACTACCCCTGACGAGGGGTCGAAGCGCTTTTTCGGCGAGTAGCACGCTACTCCGGAACCCATAAAGGATTAGTGTTGGGTTAGTATAGTGAAATATGCAAGTAATTTGAGTGGTGGATAGGTTAGTCAGTTATTTGGATTCAGAAGGATAGCGGAGGGATAGAAGAGGGAAAAAAGGTTTGCATTCATATAGCACTTGTTACCCCTAATTCACCCGTACTCACTCATTGTTTCAAACTCACTGGCCGTCATTCAGCCTTACCCATTCTGACTCATTTGTACTCACTCATTTTTACTCTGACTTGCTCATATATTCTCACTCACTGGCACTCACTCTTAGTCCCTCATTCTCTCTAACTTATTCTCACTCATTCCAACAATTTGTTTTCATACAGATGTATAGGAGCATCGCAAGGAAACGATGAGCACTCCTTACTCTCGGTCTGGTGAAGAGGGGTGTTGAAGAACAGAGTTTATAATGAGTGGGAGCACCTGTGGGAATAGTCACGCCTATGTGTAAAGTTTTAAAATAAAAACATTTGAACCATAAAAAAGGGTCTTTAGGCTTAAAAGAATGATGTAATGGAGGTTGTAAGAACAGATTCTAGCCAGGTGTAGAGGGCTTTACCAGACTTAAAGGCCTGGTCCAACAAGGGAGCAGGACTATAATGGCCAAGATAGGCCGGTTAGGCTACTACAACATTACGCCTCATGAGGATAGAATGTCCTCAGTCACACCATCCGCCGCGCAGAACTATCTAAGCTTTTCACAGTTACTTTTGTGTATGTTTAATGGTTGCAGCTGTGCTCATGGCTACAGTAGTGAACAGTCAAACATGGACAATAGGAGTTGCGAAAGCAGGCAGCAGGCAACCAGATTCGCCTTTCGCTCTGCCAAACTGCTTTTATTCCATTGGCAGAGCCGAGGGAGGTACAGGAGCTGGGGGGGGGAAAGAAAAAAAAACCTTTTCTTCTATTGCTCCATTGACACTGAAGCAAGGGAGAGGAGGAAGGCCCATGTCCACAGTATCTGCCTTTCTTTCATTCCCCTGTATGATTCACATATGCTGTTGGGATGTAGGTCAGAAAGACTCAGAGGGATTACATTTGGGCCTGGCTATTTTGACCACAGCCGGCCTTTACCAGCGTTTATAGCCTGCAGCTGCTCCATTTTCATTGGCCATGAAGTGAAAGCAAGAAGAGGACGCTAGGGCCTCCTAGAAATAGTGGCGGTAACTGTACACAGCTTTAAAGAATATAGTTCCCAGTAATGCAGAATGTAGTTTTGTCAAATTATATCCGAAACATGAGGCGTAGGATCGTAGCACAATAATTGATGAACATTACTTGGATAAACTTGCTTAATTTGATGTCATCAGCTTTGGATACAAATGATATATAAAGCTAATAAGCTGATCCATCCGATATTTTATGTCACAGTGAAATACGGAGATTTATATTCCGTGTTTCAGGAAAAAGAGAAGTAAGAATGACTCCAAAAATCATGTGCTATTGTATAATCCTGTGCTTCCTCTCCTGAACTTCACTGCTTCGCTCATTTAGGAAAACATTGTTGGTATTTTGATTATAGTGCATAAATTAACTGGGAAAACAGCAATGGCACCGTTGGCAACAATAGAATCCAAGGGCACGGAGTTGGCCTTTGGCATTTCAAATCAATTAGGAATAATGTTCTACTTTGGCAGATCTAATGTACTGCACCAAACTTGTGTTTTTTTGGGGCATTTTATAATATAATTTCTAAGCTGATGCATATTTCAAAGAACATGTAAGCCTAAATAAAGTATTCCCATTATTAACATATTCGTGTATCATTTCATAAAGTTAATAAGTCTAAATGAGTGGTCACATGCAATAGGTCCCTGATAAATTCTAAATTATTTGCACCATTAGAAAACCCCTGGTCATCTCCTTTTCTCAGAAACAAATATGATATCCCCAATTCATTAGCATCAACAGTACATTTTGTACCTTCTTGTTTCCCAGATATCACCTCCGCATGCGATTCTGAAAAGATGAAATTAAACTCCAGTGGAATGTCCTTCAGCAGATCTTGTAGAATGGCGCTTTGCTGGCTGCAAAAACACAAAAGGAAAAGAATATTCCCCATTCCAGTATTGGCAAGAAGAGCCTTCAAAGCCTTTAAGACAGCCCATTTTCTCATTTGTGGAGCACTGGGATTGGATGTGGTTCACGATTACAATCAAGTCAGACAAAAACAACCACAGTACATACATACTCCACAATGTAAAATATGGATATCCCCCCAAAGGTGTTACATCACAGCAATGAATAAGAGGATTTTGGTCTGGTCATTTATGCTAGAGGCTTACAGTGCAAGCCATACATAAAAATAATATTCACATCCTCACAACATGGGCAATAATTGGTATCCGGGTGTAAAATGTATGCAAAGACCCTATATCAGGGGAGTATTTCTCCTTGACTTGTTGCCTAATGAACAAGTTACTTACCTTCAGTAACGATATATCTGTAAGAAACATTAGTAGTGATAGATTCCTTACCTTAGAATATCCCCAGGCGTCAGACTGGATCCGTAAAGTTTTCGTCAGCAGTACCCCTGCGCGTCGGTAGGTGGCGTCGTGCAGCTCCGCGTCCGTCGCGGGCGCTACTTAGACGCCGCCCACGCGCGCTGACGTCAGTTCTGCACACGACTTTCCGCGCCAGGAACGCAGAGCCATGCAAGATACTGACCACTGGTGCATTGAAACTAGGGCCCTGAAACGGATGACCTTAACCCTAGAAATCAGTTTGCAGAGCGGGGAGGATGGGTGGGGCGGTAAGGAATCTATCACTACTAAAGTTTCTTACAGATATATTGTTACCGAAGGTAAGTAACTTGTTCATCTGAAAGAAACACAGTGATAGATTCCTTACCTTAGAATAGATACCCCAGCAATACCAACCCCGGTGGTGGGTCTGCGAACTAAGATCACACCAGAAAGTCACGGAGAACAGAACGGCCAAAGAAGCAGTCTCTCCGGACTTGGCTGTCCAGGCAATAATGGTTGGTAAATGTGTGCAGCGAGGCCCACGTGGCTGCCTGACAGATGTCTTGCAGGGGGACACCACATCCCAATGCAGTAGTGGCTGCAGTAGCTCTGGTGGAATGAGCACGCAGCCCCACTGGAGGTTCTTTTTTAGCCAAAGAGTAACATGCTTTGATACACAAGACAACCCAGCGGGAGATAGTTCTCTTGTGTACCGCCCGACCTTTCTTGGTGCCAACGTAGCCAACAAAGAGCTGGTCATCCACCCGGAACTGCTGTGTGCGGTTGAGATAAAATGAGAGCGCACGTTTTGGGTCCAGACGGTGGAGCCTCTCTTCCTCTCTGGAAGGATGCAGAGGCGGAAAGAACGTGGGCAAGGTAATAGTCTGCCCAATGTGAAAGGCCGTAACCACTTTTGGCAAAAAGGAAGGACGGGGCCTGAGCACCACTTTGTCCGGATGGACTGAAAGGAAAGGAGGCTTACAAGAAAGAGCCTGGAGCTCACTCACCCGCCTAGCGGAGGTGATGGCTACCAGGAAGGCAGTCTTCAATGTCAAGAGACGAAGAGGACAGTTGTGAAGAGGCTCAAAGGGAGCGCACATCAAGTATGTAAGAACCAGATTCAAGTCCCACTGAGGCATCACGAAAGGAATAGGAGGAAAAAGGTGTGTAATGCGTTTGAGAAATCTATTTACAACAGGGGACTTGAAAAGAGAGGGCTGATCAGGTAGCCTGAGAAAGGCTGAAATTGCAGAAAGGTAGCCCTTGATAGTGCCCAGAGCAGAGCCCTGCCGGGCCGAAGAGAGAAGGAACAGTAGGACCTCAGAAAGAGGGGCAGAAAGGGGATCCACAGCCTTTGCTGTGCACCATGCCACAAACTTGTTCCACCTGCAGGCATATACCACTTTAGTAGAGGGACTCCTGGCTGCCAGAATGACATCACAAACTTCAGGAGGCAAGTCGAAAGGAATCAACTGCCGCCGCTCAATCTCCACGCAAAGAGGTGGAGGCTGGACAGGTTCGGGTGGAGGACCGTCCCCTGCTGCTGCGACAGAAGATCCTCCGGAAGAGGCAGTCTGATTGGGGGATCGATGCTCATACCGAGTAGCTCGGGATACCACACTCTTCGAGCCCAGTCCGGGGCCACAAAGATGACTTGGGTCCGGTTGCGCCTGATCTTCTTCAGCACTCTGCGCAGAAGTGGTATAGGCGGAAAGGCGTACAACAGACCGCATCTCCACTAGCGACGAAAAGCGTAGCCGAGCGAGTGCCGCCTTGGAAATTCCAACGCGCAGAACTAATGACATTGCGTGTTCTGTGGCGAATAGATCTAACCAAGGCTCTCCCCACTGTTGAAAGAGACCTTGCACCACCTCCGAGTGAAGACGCCATTCATGATCGAGCATGCACCTGCGGCTGAGTTCGTCCGCCCTGGCGTTCAGAGAACCTGCCAGGTGTTGAACCACCAGGGACATGCCCTGATGTTCCAGCCATGTCCAGAGACGCAGAGCCTCCTGACAGAGGGTCCACGACCCCACCCCGCCTTGTTTGTTGCAGTACCACATGGCGGTGGTGTTGTCTGTGAACACCTGCACTACTCTCCCCTTGACAGAGGGAAGGAATGCCTTCAGTGCAAGTCGGATCGCCCGAAGCTCCAGAATGTTGATATGGAGCCTGGACTCCGCTGGAGACCAGAGGCCTCTGATCTCCGCCTCTCCCATGTGGCCGCCCCATCCCAGGAGGGACGCGTCCGTCACCACTGTGTACTCCGGTTGGGGAAGGGAGAGGGATCTGCCGCTGACCCAATGTTGGTTCGTGAGCCACCACTGCAAGAGACGTGCAGTGCCCTCCGAGATCTGGACGTAGTTGGACAGGTTTCCCTGATGCTGCGCCCACTGGAACTTCAGGTCCCACTGCAGAGCCCGCATATGCCACCTGGCATGATTGATCAGCAGGATGCAAGAGGCCATGAGGCCCAGCAGCCTCAGGGTCATCCTGACGGAAACCCAGGATAAGGGCTGAAAGATTGGAATCATAGCCTGAATATCCCAGACTCGCTGTTCGGGAGGATAAACCCGAAACCGCGCCGTGTCCAGAACCGCTCCGATGAAGAGGAGCTTCTGAGAGGGGATCAGGTGTGACTTTGGCACGTTGATGGAGAACCCCAGCAAATGCAGGCGGTCGGCCGTAGTCTGGAGGTGGGAGACGACTGTCTGGGGCGAGCCCGCCTTCAACAACCAATCGTCGAGATAGGGGAAGACTGGAACCCCTGATCTGCGCAGATGAGCTGCGACCACCGCCATCACTTTCGTGAACACCCGAGGGGCACTGGTAAGGCCAAAAGAGAGCACGGTGAACTGAAAATGCTCGTGGCCTACCGTGAACCGGAGGCAACGCCGGTGGGCCGGCAGGATGGGAATATGAAAGTAAGCATCCTGCAAGTCCAACGCTACCAGCCAGTCTTGTGGGTCTAGAGCAGACAAGACCTGAGCAAGTGTGAGCATCTTGAACTTCTCCTTCCGGAGGAAGAGATTGACGTCCCGAAGGTCCAAGATAGGACGCAGGCCCTTGCCCTTCTTTGGAATCAGAAAGTAGTGGGAATAACAACCACAACCTACTTCTGGCATCGGAACGCGCTCTATGGCCCCCTTGGCCAAGAGGGCCGCAACTTCCTGCTGGAGAAGTGCCAAGTGATCCCCCGATACGCGGTGGTACTGAGGTGGCATGGCTGGAGGGGTAGTCTCGAAGGGGAGGGAGTAGCCCCTTCGGACTATCTGTAAAACCCACCTGTCCGACGTGATGGTGCGCCAGTGGGGGAGGTGATGGCGAAGCCTGCCACCCACTGGCGTTTGATGGGCCTGAAAGGTCGGACTAGGAAGGTTTGGAGGCAGTGGTGGCGGGGGTGGAGGTGGACTGACCCGGCCGCTGGCCCCCTGAACCGCCACGGCGGTTCCCACGTCCGCAGCCGTGCGTGGATTGTTGCGCTGGCCTGTGTTGCGAACGTGGTGGGTTGCCTCTTCCGCGAGCACGAAAGGAGCGAAAGGCAGAAGGCGGAGGAGGGCGCGTGGCCGAAAGGCCCAAGGACTTGGCCGTAGCCCGTGAGTCCTTGAAGCGCTCCAAAGCACTGTCTGCCTCATTGCCAAAGAGGCGAATGCCATCGAAGGGCATGTCCATCAATGTGTTCTGGACATCCCCCGAAAAGCCAGTTGTCCTCAGCCAGGCGTGGCGGCGGAGCGCCACCGTCGTGGAAATTGCCCTGCCTAGCGAGTCGGCGGTGTCAAGGCCACAACGGATTGTGAACTTGGCTGCATCTCTCCCCTCAGCAACAGCCTGAGAGAGTGCCGTCCGTGCCTCCTCCGGACAGCTAGGCAGCACCTGCGCTACCGTATCCCACAAGGAGTGCGAATAACGGCCCAAGAGGCATGCGGTGTTCACAGCCCGCAGCCCTAGGCTGGCGGAAGAAAAAATCTTCTTCCCGTACTGTTCCAGCCTCTTGGATTCCCTATCCGGGGGTGCGGAAGGGAATGCGCTTGGAGAAGCAGAGGCTTGGACAACCAAGCTCTCAGGGGTGGGGTGTTGGGAGAGGAAAAGGGGGTCGCCCGGGGCCGGGCGATGGCGTCGGGCCACGTTCCTGTCCACAGGAGCCCCTGTGCTGGGCCTGGACCAGGAGCCAAGAAGAACGTCAGACAGTGCTTCATTAAAGGGCAGCAGTGGCTCCGCAGAGGAAACTGCTGGCTGAAGCACTTCTGTCAGGAGGTTAGTCCTGACGGCCACAGTAGGTAGCTGCAGGCGGAGTGCACCAGCAGCCCTACGCAACACCACAGAAAAACTAGCGCTCTCCTCCGTAGCCACGGTAGGAGGAGACATCATGCCAAGGTCTGGAGAGGTGTCCAGACCACTGGCGTCCCACAGCTCCTCAGCCCAGTCTGGGTTACTCACATTGCCCTCTGGACCGGGACCTCTCACGGCACGGAGCCGACTGCCGGGCTTCCAGCAACTTTCGGGACCGCTCCCGCAAACTCTTCGGTGCCATGGCCCGGCAGTCGGGGCACGACTTGGGGTCGTGGTCACGCCCCAGGCAGAAGAGACACACGCGGTGCGGGTCCGTCACCGACATCATGCGATGAGTCATCGCAGGATTTAAACCCGGGCATCCCTGCTGCACCAGGAGTCGATCGACTCAAAAAGCCGAGACAAAAATCTCAAAAAAGTCAGTCAAAAATTGACTGGGGTACCGCTCTCTCCGGATCTGCGCTTGCTGGCGCGGAAAAAGAAAGAACTGACGTCAGCGCGCGTGGGCGGCGTCTAAGTAGCGCCCGCGACGTCATCTCTGCGACCACGACGCCAACGACGGACGCGGAGCCGCACAATGCCACCTACCGACGCGCAGGGGTACTGCGGACGAAAACTTTCCGGATCCAGTCTGACACCTGGGGATATTCTAAGGTAAGGAATCTATCACTATGTGTTTCTTTCAGATAGCGGCATTTCATTGTCGTTAATGGACCTATTTGAGAAAACCACCAATGGTGAAACTCCCATTCATGAATGGCATCTAGATACCGGAGTATTTGCAGTGCTGCTGCGCGCCTCCAGGACATGTTCTGTAATAATGGGCATTTGTCTGGCAATTTCCCAGCTCTGTATCTCTTTTGCTATCATTGATAGCACTCTAAACTTTGTGCCTTCTTATTTGTTCATGCAGTGGTCATCAAACATGCAGCACTTTCCTTTGGTAGGATGTTTGGAATGCCTTGGTGCTATAAATACTGGTTTGAGCTTCAATACATGTGTGTAATTCGGTTTCTGGGACAGTCACCATTTCTTCACTGCAAGTCCCATCATATATGCCTCCAAACATGTTATATATCTTGCGTAGCTCTGCATTCTACAGAATAGGTTCATTATGGCAACTTCTTTTTTCTTGAAGTGAACAATTTAGGCAACTGAACATGTGCATGCTTCAAATAACTCACAACGATGTCGACCCAAAACCCACAATTCCAAGCATCTGATCTTCAGATTGTTTTCTTCTGCCGTCAGTTTTGGAGGCACAAGTTGTGTCAGTAGAAAAGAGGCAGGGCACGTATGAAAGCTTGCAGATTATCATAGTAGAAAGTGGATCTGAGCAGGATCACCCGATGTGTGACTGCATGTTTAGGCACAGTCTAAAACGTGCTGGACCTTCGTTGTTGCCAACACTAGATCTTCCTAGTCCCCTGCACTGCGTAATTGCAAAAGCAGTTTATTTAATGGTCGTGTATGCAGGCGCCCCTGTTGTACCAATTTATCCACAGTGTTATCATTCCCAAAAATGTCATCACCGATTTCACTGTTAGATTGCAAACATATGGAAAATGGAAACAAATTCTGGAATGTCAACATTTATTCTGCTTTTGGAATGACCAGAGATTACACCATAGTTAAGTTACCCTCAGAATTGGTCTATTGAGGGTGGGAATAACAGTATTTATGTTTTCCCTTGTTGAGCAGTTATGTTTTTTGCATCATTAACAATGTGCAGAATGCAGTTTCACACTCGATTACACATGGATATAGCGATGTTGTCTTTAAAATGAGCTTTCTACAATGTGTGTTTTCCTGCCCCTATTTAACTAGTGCTCAATTTGGGCCTAGCAGCCATATTGTTCAAAATGGATGTCACCTTGGTCTCCCCCTGCACATTTCACTGTTTGTTATTTCTGAAGGAAGCAGTAAACAGAATTATATGTGTTTATATCCATTGTTATTGTTCATGCTGTTCTCAGTAAATCTTCCTCGGCTCAGTCACAAAACTGCAACTATTACTTCAAGGTCTTTCTGCTAGCTCACTGTATCCTATTCATTCATAATAGCTTGTTGTTGTTCATGTATCTAGTTTGGTCCATTATCTCTGTATGGCATTAGCAGAGAGTGGGTTAAATAATTATTCATGCAGAAGGATAGTGCTTTGGTGCTAAGGCATTTAATGAGACTGTGCTCCGATTTGCTATGGATGTAACATAATACCACAATGATTCTGCAGTTCTGCTAATTTCATATGTGAAAATAATGTATAAAAACCCTTGTTTTTAGGGGGAGTCAGAAGACTTTCCTGAAGACTTAGATGCGGTCTATTTATAGCCTGAATGTGCTACCCATTTGGGTCAAAATGTTTGATTCTGCACATTTCTGTAATGCCCTATATGCTGAGAGCCTTCATGGCACTTGACTCTGTACCACATTTCTTTTGGATTTGTTTTGTAATTAATCCCAAATATTATTCAGCCGAGCCAAAACTCAGGGATTGAGTGAGCCCTTTTAGTTAATTGAATTTATGATATTTTTGATCCGCTGGGATGTGCCTTAACTCTGGGACACACTGCCTCATGAAACTGAGGTTTAATACAGTCTCTGATTCATCAAATTGAGTGTGTTCTGTTGAGGTAAATTTTGGAGCCCCAAAATTGTGGGGTCGCCAGGCCCACACCCTTTAGCCCTATAGTTCTAATGCTGTACTGTTCTGTTGGTTTCCTTCTAAAATTGCAAAGAAATAATTTCCTTTACCATGTAAAACTTCACTTGGAGTCAGTCATCTCTAGGGGAGTTCCCTGCCACCATACCTTGCTAGAAATGTTTCACCATCCAATAAGACTTTTAGAACAATACTTTGCTTTTCCATAACCCTAGATAGAATGCATTTAGCATGTTTTACATTTGCTTGAACATAAGGGGCTGGCAATTCTTTCAAGTAGTCACAAAACACCTTCTTTATATATTTGTGTGTGAGCACTAAAATTCCCTGCCAGCCCTCACTTGAGTCACACACAAAAAGGGTGTGGTGTGTGTATGTGTGTGTGTTCAGCACTTTCACCTATTCCACTGTACAGTGTATTATTTATGGCACTTTTTTTTTTTTGCAAGTGATGGGATCAAGGGAAAGACCTCTTAACAGTCTTCAATGCCTCCCATCTGTTACCGCTCATGATGTTTACTTCCTTCTTTGTCATGGAAATAAATATCTGTACCCTCCACCAGCTCCATCATAACGTTGAGATTATATAGGGTACATTGGCTAAATATCCATGTAAAGACCTTGAATCCAGGTTTCTCAAAGTGTATGATCCCAGTTGGACTGTCCCATTATTGTCAATGCACTCAAAACCTGAGCTATAAACCAAAGACACAACTATTGATCCTGGTGAAGACTGCAAGCAGGGTAATACCAGCATGGTGCACAACCCATATATCAGGCATGATCAGGTCATACAGTGATTCCCTCCTCAGGGTGTGCAGCATTGTCTTTTCAGAGTTTATACAGAGACAGTTCATCTAACATTTCGTCTACAACACAATTAAAGTCATTTTTATAAATGAGATTTTGTGGGATGGCACTCGGCAATTTTAGTTTTGTGCCTCTTTTCATCTTGTTTGTAACGCACTGTGTGCTGCTTAGGGTAAGCTCGGTGGTCAAAGAGCGCATGTCAAACTGCTTGCTACATCCCTAAACATCATTTGGGGTCACCAGGGGTCGCAGCTGCGACCACTGGCTTGCCCCTTGCGAGCCCCGACACTGCCTTTGTGACCCCCTGGTCTCAGAGGTGGCAAAACCAGTACCAAAAACACATTCTTGGTCATCAGGGCTCCGCTTTTTTTGCTTTCTGCCAATTTGTTTTATTACACTAATCAGTGAATAATAGCCTACTATTCACAAATAGAGCAGTAACAACATAGAGCAGTAACAACATAGAGCAGCAGGAGCTGAACAAGATCTTTGCTCACGGATATGTAAAAATGTTTTAAAATATAGTCTATTTGCATACTTGCGGGTGAGACTGAGTGCGTGTGTGTGCGCGCATATGAGTGAGGATGTGTCGGGGGCGTGGCCAAGCATGGCGGACGCACTGTGAGAGAGCTCCGCGCCCGGACTGAAATAATCCTATTCTAATCCTTTCAGATCGGGCGACACCGGCCTCCAAAAACGCAGAGGGTGCCCTGCTGAAACGCTGTGGGACAATTGGCCGTGGACTGGTGCCCCCGATTGCTGACTGAGAGCTGGGAGCCGGGGGGAGCCTGCGTGGGCCGCGGCCCTGCCTGAGAACGCTGGAGGCATACTGAGTCGGCCGCTACAGGTGGCGTGGCCGGCACCAAACTCAGAGGTGCGGGCCCGTGCGTGCCTGCCCCCCCTCCCGGTGTGCTGGGGGCCCCCCCCCCCGACGAGCGCCTAGAGGAAGGGAGGCCCGCAGCCGACAGGGTCAGAGGCCTGCAAGGCCGGGTGTGACTCGTGGGCCTGCCGAGCCGTCCGACACCCTCCTGCAGAGACCGGCTGAACGACGCGGGGGGCCCCAATCCTCCCACCGGATGAGCATGGAGACGCGCTTGGGGATATATGGCTGACCACGCCCGGAGGGAAGTAGCGTCCAAGCTAACGAGCATCTGCAGCCCGGACGCCGGCGGCGGATCTGGGCGGTGGCGAGAGGCGGCTCCTGCTGCCTTACAAGGATACCCGAGGCCCCGACTGACGCCGGCCACACGCGACCTCCAGTGGGCAGACGAGAGCGGGAGTCGTGCCACTGAGGGGGCGGCTAGGGTCAGAGGGCTGAAACGGAGGGCCTACGGCACGGCGGAGAGCAGCGAGGGCCAAGACGGCCGCAGGGCACTACTGGCGCGGCCGCCGATTTCCCTGGGCGGAACCGCTTGCCGAGCTGTGCCACCTGGGGAACACCTGAGCAGAAGTCGAAGTGAGGCTGAGACTGGCTGGCCTGGCGGAAAGCTGCCTGAGGACCGTGCTTGTTGTCGGGCTCTGGGCCCTTGCCTGGAGCTGCTGTGGCACTGCGGAACACAGCGAGGCCTGACTGGAAGCCTGCACACGATCTCCTTGCCCGGCAGGCGGAAAGTGCGGTGCGCTTGGTCACAGGGGTAGTGGAAGCGCGTCCGCTCCCCCCACGCCTATCCTGCAGACACCAGGCCATCGCTAGCGGAGGCGGCCAAGAGGGGGGGGGACCTGATAGCGTGGCACGTCGAGCAGTACCAAGGGCCACGACCGGCGGACACCATTGCAAGAACCCACTAGCCTGAGGGACCTGGTATAGCGTCACAGAGACAGTGGTGGCTCTCCACCGATGGACACGGGGGGCTGCGGGCCGAGATCAACGCTATCTACAAACGCTACAGCATAGACGCAGGCCGGTCTCCCGCCCCCCCGGTGACTGCTTTGTCTGGGACCACCGCACCTGCACCCGCATCGGAGGCTCGTGGCTGTTGCCCGGGACTCTGCGTAGCATCCGCATACACCCTTCTACAAGAACGACACGGGGCACAGGTACACGATGGGACGCCCCAAGGGAAAGATCGCAGACCCAAACAGCGCCGAAACCCAGACCGCAGAAGATATAGAGGCCCCTACACAAATGACTAACACTATTCCACCAACTAACCTGGAGACCCCACCAGATAAATTGGACCTTGTACTGCAGGAAGTGCGGGACTCGAGAAAGGCTATAGAACAACAGATAGGATCCCTTACAACCAGATTCACTCTCCTAAAGGCTGATCACACCAAGCTCGCCGCCGCCACGGTTAAGGACAACAAACTTGCTTTGGCAAAAATACTGCCGCAACATAAAGCGCATGGAGAACAACTTAAGCAACTTCAACGGCAGGTAGCGGGACTCCAGGACAGGGTGGACGACACGGAGGGGAGGGCCAGACGCAACAACATCCGCGTAGTTGGTCTGCCAGAACGATGCGAGGGGCAGAACGCAACTGCATTTATGGAACGATGGTTCAGAGACCATGTGGCCCCCAGAGGGCCTCTCAGATTTCTTTTGTGTAGAACGGGCTCACAGAATTCCTACCGGCAGACCAACGGCGGGAGCCCAACCCCGCCCTCTGATAGTAAAAATATTGAATTTCAGAGACCGGGACGTACTGTCTCAGATCCAGTACGAAAATCAGAGGGTATTGCTATACACGGACTGCACTGTCCTGGTGCAGAGAAAGCGCTCCCAATACCAGGAAGCAAAGAACAAACTCGGAGCACTGGACATCAAATATGCCCTGCTATTCCCGGCCAGACTCAAAGTGATTCTTGATCAAAAAACGCAGTTTTTGGACACCCCGGAAGAGGCGGAGGAATGGCTCGAGATCATGTTTCCCCCATCAGGGTCCGGGCCCTCCTCACAGAGTGCATCTAGTGCCCCAAAGCCCAAACGGAGCCGGCGATTGCGACGCAGAGTGACGAACACTGCATCCCAGGCCAGGAACCCCCTCACCGGACCTAGATCAGAAGGGACGAGCGGAGGCGCTGGCGGCGGCCAGCAAGTTCCGGGAAGGCACGCACCACATACCCTCGGACTCCTCTGAAGAACACACTGTACATTCAGACTCTGAAAATAGCATAGCGTTGTTTAGTGGTCTTATGCCTCAAACTGCAGAGGGCTTCCTAGGTTAGGGCCAGGAGTGTAGAAAGAAGCAACAAGCGCTGAACGAGAAACACCAAATCAGAATAATCTCTGCAAGCACAGAAGCACCCTCCTTTCTGAAATCCCGATCTTGACACACACTACTAAAGTCGGTCCGGGCTGCGTAGAGCTCGCACCATCTTTACTTACATAGTTAGAGTGCTAGAGCCGCTCACCCCCATGGCGAAAGCAACAGCTACAATGTTAATAGCCAACACCGTTGTAATTACGGTTTGGACGAGCACCGTTCTTCTGCTGGACCGAGTATTCTTTGTTAGAGTTCAAATGTTCGTTCAGCTTGGCCCAACCCCCCCTGCTACTCCACACACTGCTGTCCCCCTCCCGCTGGAAATGCGCAGGATACTGATGACTACACATACACATGCGGGATAACTACAAAATAATAACCTGGAACGTAAGGGGACTGGGGTCCATATATAAACGGCATAGAATCCATGCGCAGTTAAACAGGCGGCATGCACATATAGTCTTTCTGCAGGAGTCCCACCTCACCGTTGCGGAGACAGTCAAATTGCGCAAGAAATGGAGAGGCCAAGTCTTCTCCACATCCTACTCCGCCTTTGCACGAGGCGCCTCCATCTGGATACGGAGTGGGGTTCCCTTTAAGTCGCTGGAACAACGGGTGGACCCACTGGGGAGATATATATTGGTGAGGGGTACCCTAGATGGCACACAAATAGTAATAGGGAGCATATACACCCCTAACTTCGAGCAGAATAAATTCCTTCCGAGCCTCAACCCTATACTCGCACCCTGGGCAGCGTACCCATGGATATTAGGCGGGGACTACAATGCAGTGCTCGATTTAAACATGGATAGATCCCATCCCCCCCCTCCAAGGCGCTGGCGCAAATAGGCAGGCTGATGCACTACGCAAATGGGTGGAGGGCTGGTCCCTGGGGGACGCCTGGAGGTTGAAGTACCCAAGCAGCAGGGAATACTCCTTCTCACACCCACACCAGCTGCACACTAGAATAGACAGGATCTTATGTTCTCTTCCTACCACTATCCAGGTAACGCATGCCACGTATCTGGGAAAGACTTTCTCGGACCATAACCCATTAGAGATCACTCTCGCCTGGGGCAGAATCCCCACTCCAGTCCCCACCTGGAAGATATGGCCCCAGATGCTTGAAGACCCGGTCTTTCGCAGCACACTATCTGCGGGATTTCACAAATTACTTCGCGGAGAATGCTGGTACCGCCTCCTCGCCGCAGGTGGAGTGGGATGCATTCAAGACGGTGATTAGAGGAATAGCAATTGGCACCACAGTAGGGGTTAGAAAAGAAATACACAACAACGTAACAGAGGTTGAAAACTCATTGAATAAACTAGAACAGGAAGCTGCAGCAGACCCTACCAAGGGCGCGGCGCTACAGGAAGCCCGTATCAAACATGCAGAGCTGTTAGAAACGCTCAGACAGGTTGATTACACTGCCTACATGCGCACAGAACACGCCGAAGCCGACAAAGCTGGCCCACTCCTGGCGCGTATACTCAGAGACGACCCCCCGCAGACCCAAATACATGAGGTAACCACGCTGAGTGGGGCCATAGTAGACACAGCAAGACATTAACACCGCCTTCTGCGAGTATTACCAAACCCTATACCAGCCACCTCCACCAATGACAGAAGACTCTCTCCATGCATTCTTAAATTACATCCCATTCCCTAAACTTACACAAGCAGCGCAAAAAGACCTCTCCAGCCCGATCACGAAGGCGGAAATTAAAGAAGCCATCCACGACCTCCCGCGAAACAAGGCCCCTGGCCTAGATGGCCTTCCTGTCTTGTTCTTTGCCACTTACGCAGACGCCCTGGTCCCACACCTAGAGCGACTATATAACGTCGCGATAGACTCAGGAATGCTACCCTACACCACGATGCAGGTGTTAGTGGTGTCCCTCCCTAAGCCTGGCCGTTCGCCATTAGACATCTCGGGATATAGACCCATATCCCTGCTCACAACCGAATATAAAATACTGAGTAAGGTTCTTGCGCGTCGTCTACTCCCGTATTTACACAAACTAATCCACCCAGACCAATGCGGGTTTGTGCCGGCGCGGTGCACCTCGCTTAATATTAGGAGGCTGTACCACGTCATGGAAACAACTCCCTCAGACAATCACACAGCTAGTTGCATTACATTAGACCCGAGACATGGGATTAGATGGGATTACATGGTCCAGATACTGGGAAAGTTTGGCATACCCCCGGATTATCTGAAATGGGTCCGGCTGCTGTACTCAGCCCCCACTGCAAGGGCCCGCACTGGCAGACATCTCACGGGAATACCCCGTTGGCAGGGGCACTAGACAGGGATGCCCGCTGTCCCCTTTATTATTTGTACTAGCTCTAGAACCGCTGGCTCTCAAGATACGGCTCGCAGCGGAACAGAAGGGGATCCGTCTGGGCACTACAACACGTGTTATCTGCCTATGCAGACGACATAATATTATATATAGATGACTTGACCACTGACCTCACACCGATGCCGGAGATTTTTACTCATTTTGCACGACTTTAAGGGCTTACCATAAATGAGACCAAATCGCAGGGCTTCTTCCACCCAGAGGGAAGCCCGGATGCGATACAGTTCGGGCCATTCAAACTGGCGGTTGCCCCTTATACCTTTAAATACCTGGGCATACAAATTTACAGAACCGCACCAGACCTTATAGAGGGGAACCTAACAAAGCTATCCGTGCGCTCCGATCTCAGGTCGCGTTTTGGACGTCCCTACCACTCTCGGTGATGGGAAGAGTGGCGATTTCGAAAATGGTGGTTCTGCCCAGACTACTATATTTTTTTGCAAATTTACCTGTAGTGATTCCAACAAATACACTTACTTCCCTGAACAAGATACTGACTGACCTGATCTGGGGAAACGGCCGCCGTAGAGTGGGCCTGGCTAAACTGCAGCTGGACACGGGTAAGGGTGGTCTGGGGGTCCCGGATTTCCACGCCTACTGCTACGCGAGCCAACTGCAGAGGCTATCATTCTGGTTAGCAGGGCATAATTTACACGAAATTGGCTACACAACCCTCGAGCTGGACCGAGGGGAACTGCATACACACCTGCTCCCGCTGGCCAGAATGCCCCTATCTGCCCCGACACTCTTAACATACTGCACTTACATACTGGAAAAAATCCCTACACTACACACGCAGCTGCCCCCCCCATACTCTGACAACACGCCACTGGTAGGAATCCCCACCCCTACCGGCCTGCTCACTAAACGGAGGATACTGGCCTGGGTTGAGGGCGGGGTAGCCACGGTAGGTGAATTGTTCAATGACAGCACCCTTATGGACCATGATAACTTCACCAGGCATAACGGGGTCACAGACAAACTATACCTTACACATGCTGCGGTTTTACAATATGTGAAAAAACATTGGGCTCCACGCAGGGAGGCACCCGCTCAACACGAACTGGTCCACATGACATATCTCATGGGAAATGGCCGGCACCTCACTAAATGGCTATACAAAAGCATTAGAACACATACGGGCGTTACCCTGACAGACTTGCACACTAGATGGTCTAGGGACCTGGACAAAGAACTGACAGACAAAGAATGGGACTCGATTTTAGAATATCCCAGGAAAATCCCACGGAACGCCAAATTCAAATTTATCCAGCACATGGTCATACACAGGGCATACCTCACACCGACTGCAGAGTATGTTTCCAAACACACAACACCATTGCCCTAGATGCAAGGCAGAAGAGGCAGACTTGCTCCACATGCTATGGCAGTGCCCGGAGCTTGCTGGGTTTTGGGCAGAGGTGGTGACAATTACTGCTGCGGCAGCAGGCGTCCCCGTGCCGAGTACGGCAGGTAATTGCTTTATGGGCCTCACCCGGTGCACTAAAGCATTGAAGGTACAGCTTCGCTTCACGGACCTAGCCCTGCTCATGGCTAAACGCGCCATCACCATGCGGTGGAAGTCAGCCGAACCCCCGCCGCTACATGGCTGGCACGGAGAGGTAGTGAGATGGGGCAGTGCGGAAAGCACGTCAATTCGGCGAGAGGAAGCCTGTGGGTTGCGCAAAAACCCAATCTCTATGGAATGGGATGCCATCCTGGAAGCCTTCAAGCTAAGTGTGCCGGAGTTCCGATAGCGCAAGAACAATAGGCGCACCCCCCCACACACTGGGATCTGCCACATCTCACGCCCCTCCACTACCTCCCCCTAGCCCCCTCACAGCGAACATAATGTAAGCACGCACGTGAACTTGCGAGTTCAAAAAACAAAATCATAGTATATAGACACGCAAAAACCGAGAAAGGGACGGCTAAATAGTAGAGGCACAGCAATTAACTGTAGGGATGGGTCAGGGCCAGCTGAGGGAGGGGGGAAGTTTTGGAAAAAGCTCTACTGTAATTTTTACCGTCTCAGGTCTCTCAGTACAAGCATAATAATGTTAAGTAGCCCACTCGAAACTATAAATGTACAACTCAGACTGTCCGCAATGGCTAGCAGGACTGTAATCGATGTGACAAATGCCTGATACATTGTCTGAGAAACCGAAATGACTCATGTGTACTTGAGGGTCTGAAGAGGCCTGATGAATACCAAATATATGCTTGATTCTCCATTATGTATGATGCTAAAGTTGGAAAATTAATAAAAAGTTTTTTTTTTTTTTTAAATGAGTGAGGATGTGTCTGTACGTGTGAACTTGATTTGTCTGTGTGTCAGTGACAGATTGCAAATGAGAGCGAGAATGAGTCCGACTGAGTGTCCATAAGTGAGTCAGAATGAGTGAGAGTAAGAGTGACAGAAAGAAAGTGTTAGAATGTGAGCGACAGTGAGTGCGTGTAACTGAGAATGGGTGAGCCAGAGTGAGCAAGAATGGGTGCAAGTGAGTCAGTATGAGTAAGAGTGAATGTGAGATTGAGTGAGCATGAATGAAAATAGGTGAGAGTGAATGAGAATTAGGGAGTAAGACTGAATGAGAATTAGGGAGGAAGAGTGAATGAGAATATGTGAGAAAGTCTGAGTTACAATGAGGGAGTGCAAACGAGTGAGAATGAGCAAGAGTTAGTGCAAAAGAGTAAGATGAATGACTGCAAGTGAGTTTGAAACAGTGAGTGGGTATGAGTGAAAGTGTGTGAGGGTATAAATATGATGTTATGTTCACAAGTGTGCTGTTGGCCCTGGCATACTGATGGTACCCATGCAAAATACTGGCTTTTCATACTGGAGGCAACTCTTGGCATCGGGGGCAACTATGGCAAAATGTTGGTAGCACATTGGAGGTACTTCTGGTCATAAGGGATAACCTGTGGCATACGAGAGTGGCAACAAAGAAAAAATATTAGCCCTGACATAGTAGAGGTAATTTTCCCATGGTATATAAACCACATTAATATAACAATTCTGAAACTGGCTTTTTGTATCTATTTTTGGCATAAGGAGCGCCCATGGCATATGAGGGGTTCCCATGACGAAATGCTGGCCCTGGCACAATGGAGGTTAATGTTGGCATATGGAAGCACCCATAGCACATTATGAAATGGGTAGACTCCTGTGAAGTGTCAGATTTAGTTAGCTTGGGGCACCAGGAAAGGACTCGAATTTTTTATGATTGCCCTTTCAGAGGCCATGGCTTTTTCACAAATGTATGTGAAAATTGTGCTTTAAAATGCACTAGGACTTTTTTTTTTTTTTTAACTGATCATGGAGAGAAGTCCCAAAGCCCATTAGAAGGGGTCTGGCTTCGCTGATTCACTACATTTTAGGGCAAGTATTACTCACCACCATTTTTAAAGACCATGTCAGCACCCTACTGTAGGTGGTATCTAAAACAGACATGTTAGTTTTGTGTTATTATATTATTCGTGCAGTTATTATGGCACTTCAGCAATGTCAATTATTGCAATATATCCACTTCCAGCGAGATTCGGGGTCGTTGGCCATAGGACGTCACTTCCAGTGATTTCATTACAGTCACAGAGTATGTGATGTCATTTCTACTACCCCTGGCATTTTGGGGAATTGACGTCCATGACTACACCCCATGGAATGGGGAGAGCAGCAAAGTCGCTAAGGCATATTAATATAATACCCACATAGGTCCCATAAAGCCAAAGCATTTTGGGGTGAAAACTCCGTACCCTCGTTGTTTGTGGCATAATAGGAGCTTAACTTCCATCTTTTTGTAATTATCCATTTCTTACCATCTTTTAGGTGGGTCGCTTGCAAAAACGCCATCAGTGGCCTTTGATACCTCAGTATGGCTCCACTAGTTAATGTTTTATGTAGTTTTTTTGACCCCTACATTGCAGAATCAATCTACAGCACCCCTAACAGGTAACCCACTGGGTGCATTACCTCACACACCCCAATTCAAATAGATCAAGACCTCACTCTCCAGTGCAAGCTGCCCTAAAGAACTATGGTTGGATCCAAGTCCAGTCCAACTTTCAGGGCATTTAAGAAAACGCCAACTACAGACCTAAAGGACACAATCTTCTGGGTCAAGTTATAAATCATGATGGTCCCACAATCTACCAACATAGCTACTCAATCTTGCACAAAAAGGAATATTAGAACTTTGGGGGGACAAAAGTAGTTCTTTTGGGTCTTTTGCCATCTTGAGATGAGAAAAGTGGGCTAGGCAGATAAATTCAATTTTCCCACCCTCTTATTCCCAAGCAACAGAGCGTGGAATTATACTCATAGGGACCTCCCTACCCAGGCCGGTGTGGAGTAAAATCCAGCAGATACTCCTTTTTGGCCCTTCCAGCCCCACATGTTTATACATCAAAGTACAGCAGACAAGAAGTAGCTCATACGGACACGGCTGTCCAGAATTGAGACTGGATACCTGCACGGGCAGACACAGTGCAATGGGCAATTCTAAGTACAGTATCTCAGTTTAATAGTGCAGACTGCAATAGCCTACTCAGTATACCAATGTTCCTAAAATGAAAATGAGCCTTCATCAATTATGGTCTGATGGTTGTCTATCTCCAGTCTCAGTTGTCAGTTTACTACCATTGTGGACCCAAATGTGTCCCAGGAAGCGGGGCGCCAGTTCTTGCGCACTTCTAGAAACTGGATACCAGGATCAGATGCCTCCTAAGGTATTGAACGTTATTGAATCTGTTCTTATAGCGGAGTAACCAGGCCACAAACTCATTGTCATGAGAGGGCGGACTCCCATCTGCTATTTCCCACACAAAGCTAGACAGCATATGCAGCCTCTTTACGCTTAGTTGTAAGTGTGTCTGTATACATTAATTTGAAAAAGCGCGGTGTCTTAAAAAAAGAAAAAAAAATCTTATATTTATCAGATGGCTGCAGGGAGAGAATTGCAGATTAAAGGCAAACGTTCTACACTGATCTACCCACTAAGCAATGCAATGCCATACTACGAAATGTCTGAGGAACTTATCATTGTAAAGACTGGAAGATGTGTGTCCATGGACTTCAAACCAAATCATCTTGGTTTTGGGTGGCATGTACAAGGATCGGTATGATACCTTACAATAAATCAGTTACATTTACTTACACCTACAATGCATTTTTTTTTTTTTTTATATACAATTACATTCACATAGACTTACATCACATTTTATTTCTCAATGCGTTGTAAACGAGACTATGTAGCTACATGTTTGTGTTCTAGTCATAGGTGACAGGACAGAACGTTACCATAGATTGTTGCCAGCAGAGACAGTGCAGATACTATAATATATTCTTTTGAAAAACAACTCTGCTGAATAATTCGAACATTTACTTACAAAAAAAAAAAAAACAGCATTGTAGATTTGCGTCCTATTTATGGGTGGAAATTAGAATTTTACTGATGTTATTTTAATTTTATATTTCAAATTTTTCTTCATTTGAATTCCATTTGAATTTTATTCTATTGAAGAGTTTTAAAACGGATATAGGGAAAAAGGGTGTGGAGTCATTTAATGAGAATAGCTTATTTATTCAATTTTAAAAGCGGGAATATCGTTCATTTTAGGTTCGGGTTGAAAAAGGAATATGGGGCAATGGGTGGAAAGAAACTGAATTTGAAGAAAGTACTTTAAAATAGTTCTTAATCTTTATTCAAATTATATAACTGTTTTTAAAGTGATATGGGGCAAAGGATGGCAAGCAAATTAATTAGCATATCAATAACAGTTTTCTGGTAAACAATAAAAATATACGGTTCTAAAAAAATAGATTTTAAATATTAACGTTCCCCTTTCCTAACAGCAAAACAGAACAGTAGATGGCAGTGTTGATTCTTGAAAACGTCTGTACCATGCTCAGCTTACTGATTATGAAAGCAACACATAGAATGCGGCCAGCAGAGAGAGCGCGGATCTTGTGCCATTCTTTTGAAAAACAACTTGGATGATTAATTCGAACAGGTATTGATTCAAAATGTTAGCATTGTAGATTTAAAAACAATGCTGCTTTGTAAGTAATGTAAATGTTATTTACATTAAATAGCATGAAAAGGTCAGTTTTTTCAACAACTGAAGTCAGTTCGTTTTCTTTCATTCATTCACATCGAAGAAACAATTAATACATTATGTGCAGATCTCCAGTAACCTTGGCGAAATAACTTGAATCATAACAGAATATCATCCTCATAAGTATGAAATTCCACAGTAAGCAATCAAAATATATTGAGGAGGAAAATGCACTTACACTAAGAAGTAGTGAATATACTCCTGACTTAAGTCAACCAGAAAGGAACAAATGCTTACTTTTTAACTCCACACCCACTACTGCCACTTACGCCAAAGACCCAGAAAGAAATGATGAAAACAGTTCCAGGGACTGCTCTGAGAGCTCAGCATCTTCGCTACAGCCGACCAGAAGGATTATAAAGAGGACATGCTTTAGGTTGTTAAAGGCCAAGTTGCAGCCAGAAAGGACCAAAACTAATTACTAGCTATAGTCATGCAGACTGAAGACATTTTTTCATATGTACAAGTGTAGTCTCAGTGCACAACCCAGACTATCCCTCGCCAAGTAATTTATGTTTTTAAATGTACACCTAGATACATACGGAAATATTCCTTAGATTCTTCAAGAGAACAGGGGTAGAGTAAGATGAGTCTGCGTAGTCCTGGGCACACGCGGTGAGGGTATTAGTAATATAATATGTAGTATTGATGCGTTATTCAAATACAATGGTCAACATCAGTATTTGTCCAAATAGGTATTTTTTTATTTCAACAACAACTGTGTTGAATATAGTGAACCAGCCGACACGTGTCGTGGAAGGCAGGAATTAAGGGTAGCGGAGGGAGGCTGCCCCCTTTCTACTCGGTTTCCTCGGCTCCAGTGTGTCCTCGCAGCTCTCCGATCCAGACCCCAGACAGGCGTCTGCTTTACCCAGCCTTATACAACTCTTGATACTACTCAACTTCCCGTACGCGGGCCTAACCTTCGTACCTCGCCTGCTTGACTTGGTACCTCATCTTCCGAGCCGGACACTGGACAGCCTCCCTCCGCTACCCTTGATTCCTGCCTTCCACGATTGCAGTGGCGTACCCGCCCCAGCGCAATCACGCTTGTCAGCATAGGGAGATCACCACCCGCCCTGATGAGTCACGGGACCTTTCCCAGTGACGAAACACGTGTCGGCTGGTTCACTATATTCAACACAGTTGTTGTTGAAATAAAAAAATACCTATTTGGACAAATACTGATGTTGACCATTGTATTTGAATAACGCATCAATACTACATATTATATTACTAATACCCTCACCGCGTGTGCCCAGGACTACGCTCACTTTATAAATTGTGGATCCCTTGATTCACAGATTCCCCAGGGGTTATCGGGTTATTCCCCTGACCTGGCAGCACCGCACTACCAAAGGTCCATTGATAGCACACGCAATAGCCGGAGCGCCATTTTCCTGACTAAACACAAAAACCCCCATTCTAACCTCTAAGATGAGAGTCTGTCTGATTGGCCATGGAGAAGGAACTTTGTAGAGTGCTGTGGTTGTAGGATTGATGGAAAGAGGCAACAGGAGGGAAAGAGGGAAGAGAGAGGTTGTGACACTATATGCTATTAAAAACCAGAATGAGAATCTACTGGACGTTGAGATGGAACTATCCCCTTCATGGTAAAAGGGCGTATATTCCTGCCCCGAGAGACCAAACTGCATGTCAAACTAGTATTCTGAGCTTCTGTTGCCCAGCTGACACCTATCTAGAGTGTGCTGAGGTCTAGCCCCATCCATCGCGATTCCAAGGTCCAGAACCTGGTGACCCTCTTTACTGAAATGGGACTACTGTCCAGGTCCTAGCTTGTTGGCATGAAGCGGTGGTGGGAGCATAACTTATTTTTCTGGATTGATAATGCTATGTAGACCTTTCTTCTGTTACAAGAAGAGTGAGGTCTACCGGTTCCACTCATGTAAAGTTCCACTTAGATGCAACATATCGACGCTCGCACTGACATCAGATATATATGTCAAGTATGTGTACACATGCAGTGGATGATAGCAAGACTCCATGTTGTGGTGAGAGTCTGATTGCTGGGACAAGTGGAAACCATTCTGCATAGCCCCTGGTTTGACTTAGCACAATCTGGAGGATGGGTTCCTGCTTCCCCGGACAGTGGAAGGGAATTGCCTGCATTCCTGGAGCTGAAGGGAGGCAACGCAGACACAGAGGTGAGGGAAGATGGAGAAAAGACTACTCTTAGAAATTATATCAGAACCCTTTAGCAGGGCATTGTTGATTAGTCCTGAGCAGTGCCATTTGCTGGTTGGTAGTGGAGTGGGGCAGGCAAGACAGCAGACTCTGTTGTTAAATGTGTTGAAGCTTCCAGGCAGGATTTGCCCTTTTTAACCTCCCAGACTGATGATTAAAGAAGGTTGATGACAGCCAGATGCAGAGAGTTCACGCTTCATTGTGCTGTTTTGGGATACTCCTGCCTGAAGCCAGGATCATTCCTACCAACTGTGAGAGCCATTAGCTTGCACAAAGGCTGTATCTACGTAGCCAGAAAATGACATTTGAAAGGGAACCACCTCAAAAGAGTTTGGTTTCAGGACTTTAGACAGTGGGTCAAATTTCCCTGTCTGGAAAAGAAAAGGGGGGGGGTGGGGGGAATAAAAAATAAAAAAAATTAATTAAAAAAAAGAGTATAAAGGTGGGTTCCAAACCAAACGCGCCATCCCACTTTGTTCTGGTCCCAAGTTCTTCTTGACCAAAGAATACTCAGAGTTCTGTGATCCATGGCTGGTGTCTGCATGACAGCCATGACCAAGAGGACCGGTGCTGGAGCTGCTGACATGCTGTAAAGACTTCATCATAGGCATAGCAAATAATCTCCTCACTCAAACAGCCTGGGGGCCTCAAGCAACTACTGAAGACAGGCCATCACCGAACCAGGGATGCTGCATTATTTTCATCAGCAACGAGAACCAAGAGGCACGACCGCTGCTGCAACCGGTCAGACAAAGGCGCCACCATTGGGAGTGTGAAGGGTGCACCGCAGAGCGGACCTGCATTCGCACAGGTAGGTAAAACACAAGGCCATGTTGAGATGCACTGTCTTGTGTTAGAGCTGCACACTGAGCGGTGTAACGAGTGTGGATACAAACTTTACTGTAGCAATGAGTAAACAATACAAACTCTATTGCAAGATACAAACAGACCCGACTTACGGGTCCTCGCATTTAGCTCTTAACTGCACAAACCAACCAGCGAACTCTCACCTGAGCCGATTCTAGCCCTTGGGTTTCCTGCCACACTAGGTAACTGGGAACGGTAAGAATTCGTTTTAGCCCGTAGTGCTGGAGAACCTTGCAGTTGAACCCCATTGTTTCTGCGTAGCATTTCGTTTTGCTGTGGTAATAAAGGACTGGACTGTATGTTGATAGATGTCGCAACAAGCGGTACAAAAATGTAGAGGGACTCGTGTTTTTAAGCTGCTGGGGCAATAACGGTTTCTGGCACCAAACAAAGGGGCACAGAGTTCTTATAAGCAGGGGATGGATAGATAGATATCAAACATTAGTTCTTAGAAGGTCCGTAGCTCATCCTTTAAGCTTGTGCAGAGAAATGTCCTTAATATTAAAGCAGATAAAACTTGCTTTGGTGAGTTTAATTTCCCTTCTTAAATGCCAGAGTTGCGAGCAAGTTGACAATGTCCACAACTCGAGAAAGCAGATTTTTTTTTTTTTTAACGATAAAAATGTAAACCATCAGATTAATGCCCTCTGAACATAAAACTCCTGTGAAACAAAAGAAAAAGGTTGGGTCTTACCACCGTGTAGATACAACACAAGACATTAGCGCACTCTATGAAAATGTCCTTGCTAGAAGTATACATCAAAGAAGCGCAATGTTGGACAAACAATAAAATGGACTTGTGTTTCCATCTTGCAGTTCACCATGGACAGATTTGCTTGGCTTGCACTAATGCTTTTCAGATTTCAGGAGACATTTGCCACTCATTGCATGTGATGTTTCTGCACAAGTCATTCAAAGATGTTTTTCTGGGCTGTTGCTCACCTCTCAGGGAGGAACCGCATGCCTGCTGTGCAGAGGATATACAGCGGAGTTTCCTTGTGCTTACTCGCTGGAACATGTCCTGCTGCAAAGCTCAACAGGGGATCCATGTAATCACTCGCTTTCTCGGGTGTGAATGCCATGGTGGAGATACCTGGGAGAAAGAGCAGACACAGTTAGTGTAACTTCGGTACATACGATACAGAGCATTCTGTGTGCGTCAACAAACGAGGCAAAGTGGTAAGTCACCTTTGAGGAAGGCTCTGACGAGCAAAAAACAGGTGCAGGGATAAAAAGGTTTATATATTTTTTTTTTAATGCAGGTATTTCTTAAGCCCAGTTTTAAAAATACAATTTGAAAACAGTTTGGCGAGGTTGTCCACTCCAACCAATACATGTGCCCATTCAGAAGAAACGTAACAACTGGCTTGAGAAAGTTGTACTGAAATAGCAAAGTGATCATCCACACAGTGCGTCACCCAAGACATTAGATGGTGGCCGTAGCAAAGAATTCTCAAGCTAATTTGTAACTTCACAGCAGCTTAAAGGCTGAATTAACGGCTCTAGTGAGATTGTTAAAGTAGGGGCTTTCAATAATTAAAAATTTTTTTTTTTTTTAAAAACACACTGTAAACATAGCTGCCAAGGTTTCAGATTGCTATGTGTGACATTTTCATAATTTTAGTGTAATTATGAGTGACATTCAACGATTAGGAGTGACACTTTCGCGCGAGCAAAATCAAGCAATGAAGACAAGGGAAACATATAAATATCACAAATTACACCTATTTGAGCAACGTGAAACTCTAAGACCTTAAAACTGCTGAAAAGTACCAGAAATGGAAGAGCAGTAACTTCGCAGGAGGGCCTCGTAGTGATAATGTTGAAGTAAAAGAGATTGGGAGGAAGGTTACCACAGCTGCATTTCCCAGACAGCCGCACACAGACACTGCAGGGATGGCCTTGCAGCTGAGCAGTAACTCTCACACTACAGCTCTCGGCTCCTCTCAGGCCAGCTGTGCTCTTTGCGGTTCTTGCAGGGCTGCTGGCGCCATGACAGGCAGCCTTTCTGCTGTGGTATCTCTCTCCCACCTCAGATGAGGGATGCAGTCACAGCCTGCCTCTTCTCCAGACAAGAACAAACAACGTGGCTGGAGGGCTTCACTGTTAAGGGTGAAATTCAAATCCCCTCCGGCCGGTCAATTATGTCCAGATTGGCTGAAGGAGGCAGGTGCAGAAATAACCTGCGCCGGTCCAAACTCGCAGCACAGACCAACGTTAAGTGTCGTGCACGGCGGGCCTAAGGGCAGGTGACAAGGGGTAAATGCAAAGTAATGTTTTCGTATAATACATTGCCCGACCCATAGTGAAAAGCGATGACGACATGCCAAAACCAGCTCTGCATGACGATTGCACAGGCCCAGTAACATGACAATCAGCACTCCCTCAGCTAGTGGCCCAGACTGGAAACGCGGCTGAACGGAATTTTGTGCAGACTGCAGTGTGACTCTGCTGCACATCGCTCAGGAGTTAACTTTTACTTTTAGGGGCAGAATGAAATTAGGAAGCGTGAAAAGGATGAATACAGTGACACTTACTTTGTGTCAGCCAGCGCTATGACGGTACGGGCAGGGTCAGCCGCAACAACTCCACCTGACACTGTCCCGGCCTGTCTGGGGCAGGCAGCACCACGGTCCAGGACGCTGACCAACTCACGCGGCATTGCTTCATCACGGCTGCAGTGGTCTAGTGCAGGGCGACCAGGCCGCTGAGTACCGCACCATCACTGTCCTGCGTGCGGCCGCCACGATCCGGGTCAATCGGCGGCATGATTACTCCTGAGGGCACGGCGGCGGGGCATGCCGCAGTGGGCAGTTACCCTCTCAAACTGCGCAGCCAAATAACTTAAGCTGGGGTCCTCTCACACCGCGGGTGGCCATTGTCGATTACGAAAACGAAAGCAGCAGTGAAGACTCATGAGGTGAGGTCATTACTGAAACGTAAATTGCCGCGGCATCATTGAAACATTGTAGCCACTCCTGCTAACCGAGAGCTGAGCCAGCCGCCAATCCTGCCTCAACTGGTGCGCGGAGAGCATTCTGTCAGCTAAAGCTTTGCCTACTAGTGGAGGTGCTACATAGCAGCGCGCAGGCAGACAGCTGAGGCGCTATAAATGCGTGACAATGCATTTCAGTGCGGTGATGCGGAGCACCACACTGAAATGCGTTAGTCTAACTCCTAATGCGTGATACTTGGCAGGACTGTGTAACCTGTCTCACGTAGTTAAGCGATGGATGCTGACCACGATGTGTGTCCCACAGGTCACACGTCTGAATTCCTTGAAGGCAAACTAAGATTTTCCTGACTCCAGGGTGCTTAAGGAGTGCCTCCATTGAACTGCTTATGTTATTTAAAGAGTTAAGAAACGACAAAATAGTTAACATTCGCCATTAACAAAATAAAAAAATCAATTACTGTTCTGCTAATACCCATGTCGCTTGAGGTTTGCGCAGTTCCACATTTACATACACAAACATTTGGTGCAGGGAAAATGCAGTCATTTCAAATTAAACGTTCACAACATTACCGAAATGTTCTTTGAAAGTATATATACTGGACTAGGAAACTGCTAAACTGAACTAGAGTTAATCTTTACTTATAGCACCATCTTATATGCTTCCATTATATTAAGTTATGTAGTTGGAAGTTTTAGGATTTTATTTTGCTATAGTTAATGGCTATCGTGAGGTTTGTATTAGAATGCATACAACAAGAGCATTCGCAAATCAAAAAAAGAATTCTTTAGTCTGGAACTGGAGAGTGCTAAGAATAGACCTCGCAAACTCTTTGAAATGGTAAAACAACAATCAAACAAACTGGCAAAAACTGCTCAAGAAGTAACTAAATCCCTAATAAACTGTGATGAGTTCTCCTTCTTTGCAACCAAAATCAATTCCCTGGGAAACAAGCTGAATTCTGCCGCTAGTCCCCATTCTCTTCCTCCGGCGACACAAACCAACGTCTCCACTCACCTCCGCCAGGCAGCACCCAAAAACCAAGCTCACTGGTCTACCTTCGACCTATACGATGACCATATCATCTCGAAAATCTTAGCATCCATTAAACCGAACAACCACTTCAATGACCCGCTCCCCTTCCACTGCTTGTCCGCAACCAACCAATTTATCATACCCATTTGGACCACAATAATCAATGCTTCTCTAACTCAAGGGTCCATACCTGACTCTCTAAAAGCAGGGCAAGTCATCCGCATCTTAAAAAAACCCACTCAGAATCCTGCTGAACCGGACAATTTCAGACCTATATCCAATATTCCACTTCTAGCTAAAGTTCTTGAAAAATGCGTGCAACAACACTTTAGCCAACACATCGCCGAATTCAACCTGCTAGACATATGCCAATCAGGCTTCAGGCCAGATCACAGCACTGAAACTACTATTCTCCACATAGTAGATGACGTCATTCTAGCCCTAGACCAGGACAAAACATGTCTCCTAATTCTTCTGGACCCATCATCGGCGTTCAACACAGTCAACCATGAGAAGTTACTAGAACGTCTTGAAAATAGGATGGGATGGGATTAGGGGGTACCGTCCTCGAATGGTTTAAATCCTTCCTTCGTAACCGCTCCCAAAGATTCTTAGTTAATCGAAAGCTATCCAATCCTTCTCCAATCACGATCGGAGTTCCCCATGGTTCAACTCTCTCCCCTAAGCTTTCTAACCTCTATCTGGAACAGTTAGCTGAAATTCTGCGTATCGCCAACATCTTTCCACATGTATGCAGATGACACACAGATCTACATCAAAATCTCATCTCTAGAAGAGATCAAAACAATGAACGAGGCTCTAAAGCTAACTGTGCAATGGCTTGCTAGCAACCAGCTCAAGCTGAATGTGCAAGAAACTGAATTCTTGCTAATCTACCCCCCTAAAAGTTCAACTGACATACTGGAATGGACTAACTCGATCACCGCGCTGAACTGCACCCCGACCATAGTGGACTCAGCCAAATCACTAGGAATCACACTGGACAAGAACTTTAATATGAGAGCCCACATCAACACACTAGCCAAAAATGCAAGGTTTCACCTGAGCTACCTGAGAAAATTAAAACCATTCCTAGATACATCGGACCTTAAAATGGCAGTTCAGGCACTAGTTATTTCTGGGATCGAGTACAGATGCTCTACCCTCTCTGGACTACCCAAGATTTCAACAGCTCCCCCTAAAGGCTTGTCTCAACACAGCCGCAACACTCCTAACAGGTTCAAAAAATTTCGACCACATCTCTCTGCACCTCAAAGCGCTGAACTGGCTCCTGTACGAAGCCAGAATACAGCTCAAATTGGCCTGTGTCACACACAGAGCGTTACACTCAAGTGTATCTCGCCCAGAAAATCGTGGTCTCCGGAGGAGATAGGCACTTTTGTTCTGAAACCTCCCCTCTTCCGGAAGAAGAAAACATACAACAGAGCTTTCTCTGGGGCCGCACCCAGAATCTGGAACTCGCTGCCACCCAACTACAGAAGAATACCTTGCTTGTCTAGATTCAAAAAGGAAGCGAAGACTTTCCTAATGGGCAAATTCCTTCCTTAACACTCTCAGAGCATATACAGCTCAGCTGCCTAGCGAGATGCTCTCTTCTTGACCTCTACCAGTGTATGCCAATCTGGACTTCCTTGATGTAGCCTATGCAATGTCTTGTATCATGGTTGTTGCTATTTCCTTTTACTTCATTTGTACCTCACTGTCACTTTATGGGGCAGAGTCTGTGCTGTACAATCTGTCTCTGTTCCCACTAATGTTTGTTTTTCTCCCTTAAGTTGTACCCATGTTGCCTATTCCCTCTCATTGCAATATCCTGTTTATCACGGCAAAACATTCACATGATTTAGTCTGTTCTGAACTTTTGTAAACATCTTGCGGGTCACGTTCGCGCTGTATAAAGCACTAAATAAATAAACGAACAGTAATTTAAATGGGAACAAAAATGAGTGACTAGACTGAATGTAAAACTCAGCGTATTAGTACATCTGGAAGAAATGTTACATGCCATGGATATCTGAATACCTGCATCTGAAGCTACTTGAACACGTTTGTTCATAAAATGTTATTTTTTGCAAGATGTAAAAATGACAAAATGAAGAATGAGATCTGTACAGAAGTCTTGTGGCTTCAGTCGGAGGAGCTACAAACAATTGTACAGGTGTGCCAAAGGGGTAGAGACAGCTCTTCACACCCCCCTCAGTAATGCACATACTGATCATTTCAAAAGTCAAGGCACAAGTATTTTCACTTGCCCCATACACGCTACAGGCGGGCCTCTGCGGCCAGTAGTTAGCGTTATGTCACCAAGGCTCAGACTAGATCACCTTATTACTAGGCTGAAGGAAGGCAATCCAGAAAATGACTGGTAGCGTAATGTGGACGTCTCTGCTCTGCGCCCCTCCAGCCTGCATGGGTACAGTGGGGGCACCTTAACTCACATCTCACATCTCTCTGTAACTGGCATGAACGGTCCTTTGTCTCTCCTTAGAACCTCCTACTAGAGTTTCCCTTAATTTGACCTTTGCTTAAGGACAGAAACAGGTTTTCGATTTTAGTCTGAAACTAGTCTTCCCGTATCCTTGGGGGAACACGTACGGTCCTCATCACAGACCCGCTGTGCAGACTGTCCATTTGCTCCATCCTGGTTTAAATCCTCAACACATTCTCTGCCAGATACCTCCTTGTGTATGGAGTCCGGCCCAGCCAACCTAGTCCAAGGAGCCAATATTCACTGCAGCCATTAATGGAGATCATCCTCCACAACTCTTAACGATAATCTCTGTAGCCTTTTCTCAAAATGTCTTACTGCAGCTGAAAAGCTCTCAGTTTTAAAGTTAAGGTCAACGAATATGTACCTTTTTTTAGCACGCGTTTACAACGCATGCCATAACAATGCAGTCGTTACAACGACCGCGTTGTTATTTCGCATACCGTTACAACGCAAGTCGGAACAACGACTTGCTGTAGGGGGCGCTGGATGTTGGAATAGTATAATTTACTATTCCAACTCCAGTCTGTGCGGACACTAGGGAAGGTGTTGGATTTTAAATCCAACACCTTCTGCCCACCAACGCAAGTCGTTTTTCCGACTTGCGTTGTAACGGTATGCGAAATAACAACGCAGTCGTTGTAACGACTGCGATATGGCATGCAAAATAAACGCTGTTCACCAAGGTCAACACTAAGTGCATTAATAGAGTTCAGTAAAGCTCTCGCCAGTCGTCCTCCTTCACCTCCATCTAAGAGGAGGCGCCCTGCTGCCCATTTATCTTCCCAGTCTCCCAAAACTTAAGACTCCTCATGACCGCCATTCCTCCTTTTGGCAAATAGATTTAGGAAGCCAGTACAAGATTAACACATACGGTAAATGAGCAGCATCTGTTCTACAGAGCCAAGTTTGGTAGGCACATCACTCAGGGCCTCTGCTCATCAAAGGGCACCACCAATCCACCCCACCCAACCCAACCAACGCACCCATGGCCACCAGAGAGCAGATAGTTTTGGTGTTGCACTGCGAACTCCGATTCGGATAATGGAATGGACATATATGCTGTTCGTGTTTCATTGCATTTCTCATCCACTTGCTCAGAAAATCCCTAGGTATTAATATGAAGGTTCTCTGGGGATTAATGTGGGCAGGGTAATCCAAGGACTGACCAATTTTGGAACATTAGCTTGCTCTATTATGTGGAAGATTGCCCCTGCCAAGATACTATTCCAAACTCACTGCTTATATGTCATACGGGGCACCACGTGCCCCATTCACCAAAGATCTTTTACAGAGCTGCAAGAAGTAGAGATTCCATGCAAGTAAATGCTTGCCTACAGGCTTTTAGCAAAGTATTATTCCAGTCCACCAGTCTGGGCCTATTGACTTTAACAAATGCTTTTCACAATAAACACAAAAAGAGACCTCACAATACTGGCAGCCTTCCACACCAGTAAACCGAGAAGAATCTTGCACATTTTCTGGCCACAAACCATCTTCAACCAGGGACTGCTCACCAGATGAAAGAAAGCAAGTACAGACATCGTGAGAAAAAGATGGAGAATGATGGTTAGGAAACACCATCAGAAGATAACAATACCCCATCACAAAAACAGCTCTCCACTGGTCCCCAAAAGGCAAAGGAACAAAGGCAGGCCAAAGAACACCAGGAGGTGAACTGTGGAAACAGAAATGAAGACCCTGGCCAACAGCTGGTGCACCATGCAGAAACTTGCCCAAGACAGAACGAAGTGGAGGTCCTTCGTTGATGCCCTACATGCCAGTCAGCATAATAGGCACCAAGTAAGTATGTTTCAACAAGCCAGGCCTACTGCCTTTGTCATACCTCTTTATAATAAACAGATCAGACCTAAGGCATAAGATCTAGCCTTTCCCAGTGAACCAATCAGGCCTATAGTCTTTGCCATTGGCTTCATACCATAACCAGCACAGTGTGCAGAAGCTGACAATACTGTATATAGTTATAAAATTACAAATATGTTAAGAACACTTAATTAAATGAATCTGTTGATTTTCTCTCCGAGTTGTAAACATTAAAGATTACAAAGCCCGCTGCAAAGGATCCTGATACTTGAAGTATTTTCAGACTATAAGGACATAGGAATGGGGCACTCCTCTGTGCAACCTAACGACTTAACTAAGTAGTAGGGCTGTGAGGATTAATTTTACTGACTTTTGTGGTCACAACTAAGAAAATCTGCAACAGTGAAAATAAGAGGAGTTTTGAACCACATTTTAACATAGAAGCCACCAGTGGGTACCCTGCAGTCCTTGGCACCACTGTGCCTGCTGTACAATTTCAATCCATGTCGCTGTTTAGAAACGAGAGACGTTTCAGCAGTGAAAATACACAGCCCGATCAGGTTGGGCGTTTTCAAACCTCCACAGTCCAAACCTAATGGCTCTCATTTAGTTATAGGGTTTAAATCCCTGGTGTGTCTCTTAATGGTGAATGTGTGTCCCAGCTTCCAAAGCATACTAATGTCTCGGAACTGCCACATTTCCCTTTCTTGTTCTCGGAGGGTGAGCGGAGGTACATGGTAGATTGGACTCTGGTCTGCAGTGAAAGCTTTCAGGCTGCTCTCCTGCTGCTTTAAGGCTGCCCTTCACTGCAGGTGTTTACACTTCTTCAATTAGCATTTCGAAAGACAAACACCAGTTTTTAAAAATGAATTTAGCAGAACAGCTTCTTCACCATGGCGGCACTTCAAAGCCTCCAGTGAAGCACTTTATGAATGCAGAGGAAAGCTTTGTGGTGTGCACGGTTTGTAGGTCTCTACGGGACAGAAACCTAAGTTTAGGGGTAGGTTCCCCCACCTCCATCTGCTCCCGTCCCAATCAGTGGATATTCTCCCCCCCCACCTTATATCTTATGACCGTGGGCCTTAGCCCCCTTGTTCCTTGCAAGCTTGCTGCACAAACACCCAGTCCCACCGCCCCCACCCAAAGAGAGATTCCTAGAAGGTGCATCTCTGCTGTTCTTGGGTCAGCCTCGAAACTTAGCTTCAGTTTTGGGTTTCTCCTTATAATGCCTCTGTATAATCTGCCCATCAGTACATTCTAGACTCGTTTCTTTCTTTCTTTGTACTATGGGGGTCTGCCGCCTACTGATAGCATATCGTCGTCCTGTGAAATCTCAAACAGACCGTTACCTAAAAGTATCTCGCACAACTAAGGCTCCGTGGGTTGCATGGTGGTTAAAGTCAATATGGTTTTCTGTCTAAGGTTGGCATATTGAAAGAAATCCAAACAAGCATCTGCAATGCAATAGGTCTCGCCCTTGGGACCTTATATGCATTTGGGCATCCAACTGATTCTGTTAAGTTTTGCTTGATCCATAGTTGAAATAATAAACCTTCTGCCCTTTAATGAGCGAATGTGTAGCTTGAGATGACTTGCAGTTCACACAAAAGACAAAGGGACAGTAAGTGACAGAGGACTGGAAGTTTAAGAGTGAGGAGGAGAAAAGCAAGAAGCTAGTGATAAGAGGAAAGAAAGAAGGGGCAAGTGCATTAGAGTTTGCAAGGTCTCCAAAGAGGCCTGAACAGCCTAGCATGGAACTGGGTGGGGAACCAAGTTTGAGTTCCGACCTCAGCTCAACATCGTATGATTCTGGCGAAATCGCTTAATCACCCTTTGCCTAAAAAAACCGGACCCTGTGTAATGTAATCTAGTGCTTATGAAAAGCGCTCTGATACCTTTGGGCCAGGTTTGCGCCAAGTAAAAATGCAAAGGGAGAGCAAGAGAACACCATATAAAGGAGGAGAGGGTGTAGCACTATTAGCACGAGACAGTGACCCAAAAAGAAAGGCGCACACGTTTAAGTAGTGCATACAGTAGAGTAAAAGTGTTCAACAAAGAGCTTTGATGAAGGAATTAGAAAGGTATTGGGAACGAGAGGAAGAGGGAAGAGAGAAGAAAAGGGTCGGGGAGCAGAAGGAAACAGGAAGACAGGGGGGGGGGGGAAATCGAGAAAAAAGAAAGATGGTGAAGACCCTGGAGTAATAAAACTGGAAAGAGAGAAGACAATGGATGGAGGCTAAAAAGTCAAGAACTTAGGACAAGCGAATAAGAGGGCCAAAGGAGAGTGGAAATGGCTAAAAGGAGGGAAGAAGTGACAAAAGAACAAGAGAGACATGGAGGAGTAATGAGGGGGAAGAACAAACTCATTGAGAGGGTTAAAGTGAAAACTAGGAGTCAAAAGCGAAAAGTGTGTGGGATTTGAGGCTGCTTTGCAGAGACGAACATAAGGAAAGGGTGGAAGTGAAATGGCAAGGACTAAGGGATTTAACAAGAGGGTTGGGTGTGCTTGAAGGTGCCGTTGTGATGGGCAGACCAGGTAATGGCAGAGATGCTAGTCTTTATTAGTAAAAGTTGATATACTTATTAAAACGAAGACTGTAGGATGTTCAGACGTATCCTTGCAAAATGCATGATGAGCGTTTTTCCCTCAGTAATGTATGTAGACCAGCAAGGCTTTACTGGGCAGGCAGTTTAGTGAGCCAACACTTCTTAATCGGCTGCATCGATATTGCTGTCAAAAACTACAACACACTGGGTATCGTACTGCGTATTATTTTTGCATGTAAGGTTTTGTTTGCCTCCTGCATTTTTAAAGTTTAATATTTGTGGTTGTTTGGTTGCAAGTTGTTTACTAGGGAAAACGAATACTTCGATGTTTGTTGCTTCAACGTGTTATGGTTATTTAAATGTGAAGCAATGATCCTGTGTCGAATAAGCAATTTGCATATTTTTTGTCTTGAAGCCTGCACATTGAAAAGAAGCGTACTTCTTTGATTAATGTTTTTTTAGTATTTCACAAAGAATGTAGCTGAATGCAAGTTAACGTGTAAACCAATTGCCAATGGTTTTCTTTTAAGTTTCCTCTCGCTTACTCCCAAACTTTGACACAAACATATGCCCGAGCTCAAACGACCACTGGTTGCGGTGGGAACCCAGCCCTGCAACTGACAAATAGGTAAACCGAAGACCAGCCTGCTGAGCAGTGGCATCAAAAGGGTGTATGTAGCCTACCCCCGCAGACCACCTTCTGAAATAACGGTCGGTGCACAGGGGACAGTATAGTACATGGCGGCACAACAAGACTGTGTGGACTTGTTTGAAGCATAGAGTTATGTAGAACAGTAGTTTCTGCATTTCCTTGAAGACAATAGGATTGAAAGTTAACCAAACGCGTGTTTAAAATAAGTATGACAACTATTAAAAATTCAGGAACACACCATCAAAGAGCCCCTTCACCTGTTTTAACTAGTGCTCGTTCAGAGACTGCGCTTCAAAAAAATCTCAAGGTACATGAAGGGCATGAATGGGGGAGGGGGGGGGGGGGGAAACAATGGCGCAAGCGTCCGCAGATTTCTTTAATTAACAGAGCGCCCGCATCGCTCTGAGTCCGTGCAACGGGGGGGGGGTAGGGGGGGTGGGGGGGGGGGGAGTGTCGGAACATATTTACCATACGAATGAAATGAAATTTGTACTTGTAAAGCGCACCCATACCCCCAAAGGGGTGTCCAGGCGCTGTACGCATACCGTTGTGGAACCCTTCCTGGCTTTTCCCTGTGAAAATGTCCACTCCTGGGCACCCCCAGGGTGAAGCCAGGCATCCCAGCGCTGTTGGGGCCGTTGTGGAGATTAAGCAAGCTATTGCCCAGAGTTGCAGAGTGGGACCCATGATTAGAATAGGCACCGAGGCGAGAATTATCAGGTCCGAGGAAATTGAGCCCAAGACCCGCCGAGGCGGGAATTGAACCCTGGTCCCGGGCCAGATCTCTGCATCAGGGTCTGCCGCTCTAACCATTGAGCCACACTTCTCCACATGAAATGGCCTCAAGTCATCAAATATTTTTGCTCCAAAATGTAAGGTTTTAAATATAAATAAAAAAAATACCCGATATGCACACAAGACTTCCATGTATGTAATTTTTAGTTTAACCGGCTTCTGACCCGCGCCTCAGGGAGGTTCACAGATACTTGCTCTTCCTCCTCCCCTCATTCATGTCCGGCTGCGAGCCTGAAAGTGGTTAAGGCGGGTGTTGGGCAGCTGCAGGAGCACTGACTACAACCGGAAGAGAGGCAGCCCGTGTGTGCTACGGAGGCAGAGCGACGGACGAAGAGAAGGTGAGGGTTGGCCCCATATGGAAAAAAAAAAAATCAAAACACACCAGGAAGCTGACAGCGCGTCTGCTAAAAAAACAAATATTGTTAGCACTGTGCTGTCGAAAACAAAGCGCGGTTTTGAGTGTACCGCACTTCATGTTTTAGACAGCACAGCGCTATCAATGCTTGTTTATTTTAGTGCGTTTTTGCTAATTAGCACCCTGCTGTCAGAAACATGAAGTGTGGTGTCGGAGAAGCGGGTGCCGAAGGAGTGAGACGGACTACTGCTGTAGGGGCTATTTGAACCCTGAGGGAAATACGGCGCTTCAACAAACTGCAACAAAATAAAGAAGCATTGTTAGGACCATGCTATGCAAAACATGAAGTGAGATGTCAGACAAGCGGGTGCATGCTGATATATACAGTGAAGTGAGGGAAAGAAAACCGAGTGCGCCGTAAGGAACATATACTAAACAAGTGTGTGTATACTGTACTTTACTGGTGCGCTGCTGCCTTGAAAGGAAGTGAGCTATCAGCTGCAGGAACGAGACAGGAGGCAGCAAAGAGGAGCGACGCTGGAGTGCACCAATGGCAAGTAGGAGGCGGGAATACAGTGGTTTAATTGTTTACAGCAGGTCTTGCAGACAGCGCATGCGCTGTGGCTAGACCTAAAAACATATCAGGCACCTGTAAAAAGCGACACGTGTATGAGATGTGTGGAAGGTACATTTTTCAGATTGGGGAGTACGCCTATCAAACAGACCTTCTGTTTGCAATATACTTACAGTGGGCTTTCGGTCCATCCCATTCAACTATTCTCTATGTGGCTCGATAACAGCCCTCCAGCTTTCCTGATTGTGTTAGTTCCTAATTTCACTCCCTCTCCATTCCCTGTCTTTGTTCCCTCCCGGCCATCCCTCCATTTGTCTGTACAGCGACCTCCCAGATGCTGTACTCGCCACAGAACAACATGTTCCACTTCGCACACTGCTTACAGACTGCTGTGAACAATCAACTGCTGCTTGAACTCCTTCGAGGGGAGCCATCCATGCCTTAAAAACTATATTTAGTGACTGGTTCCACATGGTGAGCAGCAATAGCTAAACAACTCAGATGCCACTGGGTGGTGGAACAGTATGTGCAACACTTCCTAGTGGCAAGAGCCATGTGGCTCTACTCGTCTCCTGTACAACATGGAACATGGCTCTCCTCTCAGACCACAAAGTAAGCATTAATTTGTATTTAAGCATACCCTTCAAAGGCTCTCAGCTCTTAAAGACCAATATTTGTCCTGTTGAGAAAAGGTTGCAATATCTCCATTGATTCCAGCAAATAGCAACAGGAGGCACAGCTGTGCGTTGAGTGCCATAGTCTGGTGCTCTGTTATCTGAGAAACTGTTACACAAAAGGTGATTCAAAGAATGCTTGCAAACTGTCTAAATTACTGGAATCACTGCGTACCATTCTAATCCATCATTTTTCGCCCACTGGGCCCCTCTAGACAGAGGTCTGCCTTATCCGAATCAGTACTGACCCTGCTCCTCATGGGAACAGTTCATCCCTCCTGAAGGGAGAAGGACCAAAGTTGATTTGCGCATGGATAGTTCCTGCCTGAGGTGGCATGGTGTGCAGAAACAAAAGATGGACTGGACTGTGGTCAGGAGTAATTACCAGTGGCTGAGATTTACTCAATTAACCCACCCATCACTTTTTAGGTCCGGCTTAACAGTGCAGGTTTATCTGACCTTATGAAATTAACTGAAAAATATCTTTGAGAAGCATGGCAGAGAGGGGCTTTGGCAGCACCCACATGTTGATAATTCCCTGGGGTACAGTATGAAAGGATTTTGGTGTGGTTTATCCAATCTAACAAAACCTGGAGGGGCAATATTTGTAATGTTAAAATCTTTATTAGGCCCCCAAAAAAGGGTTGCTATTTTGTTTTCCAACTGTAATTCTGTATAGATTTAGAATTGGATGGCTGGCTTGTGTGAAACATTATGCTCAATATAGTCGCTCTGTATTGCTTATGGTCACAAGTAAATTTTAAAGGCTTATGGCCCGATTGGTTTATCGGGAAAGACTATTTGATGCCACTGGTTTGATCTGTTTATTATAGAAAGGAAGACAAAAGCAGTAGGCCTGAGTTGCTAATTAATGAAAGCAGATGTTAAACCCAATGGATGGTTATTACACTATGTTAAGGCTTGTAGACAGGTGTTTTATTACATAGAATCTCATAAACTACCTTAGTAGGCAACAGTTTTGGTGATGGCTACCAATATATTGCTTCTACACGTGAAAACCATGTTGGAACTTTAAAACGACAATACTATACTCAATACTTTGCAAAACAGATACCCACTCCCATATTTAATTTTAGTTTTTTATTGCAAGAATGTGGCATGCAATGATTAGGCAGCAGCAGGTTTACTTTTTGCCACATTTATTCTTTTAGTTTATATTGTAAATGCTTGTTGATTTTAAGAGTGTGTTTTATTGTGTGTGGGAATTTGCATGAAGGAAACAAGGAGTCAGTGGGTGGATATATGGTTGCAGGAATGACTAGGTTATTATATGAGGACTTACTGTGTGACTAAACTTACCACTCAGTGAGGAGGCAATTTGTTTTTATATACTAGACCGCTTAAAATTGCCAATGCTTGCTTTTCTCAGTGCGAGACTAAGATTGACAGGTATGCACAATCATGGGCCCCATGTTCACTGTGCTGTAAGAGCTAAGCTGGAACTCCACTGATGAGGATCAAGTCAACCGAAACTAGTCTGGGGATGCTTGCGTTCCTGTTATGAGGGGACTGGACCTGTAAGTTGGGGCTGGACTGTTTCTATTGGAGAAGGACCAAGAATGATTTGCATATAGCTGGCTCCCGTCTGAGGCGGGATGGTGGGCAAAAACCAACGGACTGGAGTGCGGCCCCGAGTAATTACTAGTTCCCGAGATTATATTAAACAATCCACCCATCACTTTTTTGGTTTTCTCCATTATTCGAGAGGCTGCGCTTTATTGGCTCCCTCATGGTTGAATTAGCTGAGTTGAAGAGTGTGCAGCGCGTTGACTTTCAGCCCAGTTGTGTTTAACTTATCAATAAGACTCTGCTAAAATTCGGGTCAAACAGAGGCATATGGCCTTTAACTCCCCACCTGTTCATTATGTCACTTGCACATTGAGCCCGACGGCCGATCATAGCATTTTTAATAGGCAACCTAGAGTGACACTATCTGAAGTAAATAACTGAACCTTCTGAAAGTAGCAAAAACCAAAGGCACATTGAAAACAAAACTAGTCCAACTGTTAAATTACAGGCATGGGTTTTTTGGAGTAACATTGTCATAGCAGTTCCTACCTCTAGCTACAGAATCGGGCTCTTACAAAGAAGGTGGTATGCACATTTTTGTTAACAAAACATCGATTCACACTTTAATGCAGCTCTTTTTACAGCGAAGAATCATTTTGAAAGCATTATGTTGCAAGTTAATAATATTTTTGCTGGGCAAAAAGTGTATTTTTCTCTTTTTCCCCAAAAGCACCTGGCATGAATGTCCTAATTAAAGGTCGCATAGGATGTTGGCCGTCACATCCAGCAAAAATATGAAAGGTCTGCAGGAAGACTTTACTTGCCATCCCACCTTCATTTCACGTAGTTACAGGAGCAGGGTTACCATCAAGGCATGGGAGCCTTCAATGTTGTCATACTTGAATTTCTGCTCATTGCACTTGGTCTGGCTTCACTCTACTAACGCATTCATAGACAGGCATGCACAAATGTGCACTTATAGGTGCCTGCATTTTCACGTGTTAGCACATTTAAACCAAACATGTTGGCTTTACCTTAGCTTGTTAACAAGAGTATATAAACAGAGCACATCTTATCCTGCATCAGTCAACATTCACCACCAATTTCTATTTTCAAGACGTACTTTCAGCACCTTATTCGCTAAGTTTTACACTCGACCCTTGCATTGTAACAATTCAACACCCCCCAAACCTAGTGCTTCATGTAGAACCTTACCAACTTTGTTGGTGGGCGTGATTTGCGTATGGCCGTGACGGCAGTAAGCTTAAGTACCTGGTTTGATCTTCTTGACAACTGGTTTGCTGTTTCGGTCTCTCATCTGCTTGATGTCCAGGAGGTCATGAGGATTGCCATTGTGCTGCGGCCAGAAATAAACAAAGACCCTGGAGCCGCTGCTGCCACAGTCAACAACAATGCCATAGCTCAGTCTGGGGTTCTCTGTATCGGTGGCTTCAAGGTCTCCGACCCGCGCCAAATACCTGATGGGGGGGGTAAGGGTAATGTAAATTAGGTGCCAGAGCATTACACAGTCCATACAAGGTTTCCAAATCAGCATTTACCCAAAAGAAATTCCCATTTATAAATCCTGAGCTCTAGAAGTGCCTGGTCCTTACCCATTGTAGAAATCTATGGGTAGAGGTCCAATAAAGTAAATGTAAAATTAGGTCAGAAGAAAGCTCAACTGGCATAGCTCCCATCCAGTAGGTCACCGCTCTGATTTCGCGCTGGACCTCCACAGCATTTACTACTTTCAATGAGTACCATCAAGTTGAGTAAAAAGAATAGCCAAGAGATAACTGAGGTTTTGATTGGGCCTGGTGCAGTAACAATTATTGACCAGGTATATTGTGCTGGACATCACACGAATGAAAACACTTTTTCTGTACTGCTGAAGTGCAGCACTCACGTCTACAAGTATCAGTGAAGATATCACAGTGGAGAGAGGCCTAAAGAGGACAGTTATTCATCCTAAGTGGAAATATATTGATTTTGTAAACAACCCTTGCATCAACTGTTCATTAATGATGCGCTAATGGTATCATGCTTTGGAAATTATGGCTACTTCATTTCTGCTGAGAGTCCTAAAGCCATTTTATTACAATGCACAGGTCCCAATTCCGCTTAAGTGCATTCAGCTGAGCACATGGCCCAGGTACTTCACATAAGTGCTTTCTCACACGTGGTATGGAGCAACTCCTGCACCGCGCACAATGGAAGTGAATACTAGACAATCATGTTAAATATAAATATATACATAAGTATTCACTAAATAAGTAAGCATTTCGGCGATATAGGTTTCAATGTTTTTTCAACAGTGCTAAACATGAAGTCAGAATATTTTGAACACAGTCACACTAAAAAATAAAAAGAATAAACTTGCAGATGCGCCTGTAGAAAAGAGTTGACTTTTCCGTCCGGTTCCAGAGGGGCCATCAGTCTGGAGATGGGGCAGAGGGGAGAATTGGGAGACTACATCACTTCAAAAACCCGACAGAGGTTTCCAGGGAAGCAGAACGCAGCACACTTTCATTATAAAAACCATTCTATCATTACAAATGAAAGTACCGAAAACAGAAAGAAAAAATGCTGAAAGGGCAAATGTTAGAAAAGCACAAAGCTAGACTGTTTCTGCAAATTCATGCGTGGTTTTCAGAAATCTATCTTGCAGCAAAATATAGATTCAAACCATAGTGGTCACAAGGAGAGAGAGTCGTCTTTCAAATCAGATAACACCCTGAGGAAAGAATTAACTTCACATAAAAGACATAACTGTTAGTTAAAAACAAATGTAGTTGCCATCCAAGGCTAGTTCACAGTTATTCACTAAATCTAGCAGCCACGAAATGGCTGCACGGAACACTTTTACAAACTACAAGAGAAATCACAGATAACAAGTCTCTTGAAATTGATGTTGCAATTGATCGATGATACAGGTTTTTGGTTAATCGATCTTGCAAAGCCAGCTCCCATTTTGCTTCACGTGCAGTCATTTACAGTGCCCACAGTACATTACTCAAGTGAATCATCCTCAGGTCACCGCTAGCTTTGCAGATTATGACACCGGACTAGAGACTCAAACACAATTATGGCCATCTGAGCATCAGGTTTCGCACCAGCACCAATAACACCTCCCCAGAGATCGCATTATGGATAATAAAGAGCGCAAACCCAATACAACTGTCATTCACTTGAGACCAAGCGGCTCTTCTTCTTCCCTATTAGCACCTCAGGACTCCGGCCACAGGATGTTGTGTTACATGAACTTGTTTTGCCAGCAGAAAGGATGGCTGCAGAGCTCAGACCTGAAGACTAAGGCATTACAAGAGCTCTCAGGAACCACACTTAATTGCATTACAGGAAAACAAATCTGGGCGCTGAAAAAGGAGTACAAGGCAATACACAGGCTCAGCTGCTTTTCATCGCATTCTTGTGTAGACAATATTTCCTTTGTCCTAGTAAAGCATGGTCCTGTGAGACATAACAAAATTGTATTAAGAGTTAATTTGTTGGTTCCTTCAGGTTAAGTGGGATATAGATCTTAATATCAGCAGGCAGCTTGCAACCTTGCTGTTTCGAGGTAAATGTTCTTTTCACCATATAAAAATAAATGTATGAGAGCAAACTTGCAAAAAACGCGCTCTTCTCAAACGATAGTTTACATTTTGTGAATACATTTGTATTTGTGTAGTGCCCACTCAAAAACCGAGTTCCAATAAAAGAATCAACAAAAAAGGTAGAGCAGCAAAATACATACCAAAGTTAAGACAAAAATCATTCAAAAGTAAACTTTGCACCACATAACTGGAACACAGCAAGCCATAAGCAAATCCAGTCACTCTACAAACCTGACCCTATATTAAATCCAATACGTTCTTGGCAATGGACGTGTCTTTATAACTACAAGACGTATAAGCAACTGACAAACCCGTATGACCTTAATGTCGATATTATACATTCACAGCTCAATAATAAAACAGCCAGCAAACCAAGAATATGACCAGGACCACCACCACAAGCCGAATCAAACTCCTGTCGGCAATGCTAACCCTATAACCTCATGGAAAGCTGCAGGCCTGCTGAAAATGTTGAGACTACACCCATGGTAAAATGTGCACTAGACACAAGACAGTAGCATAAAATAAGATCTTTGGAACATCAGAAAAACATATTTTGAAGATCAGTGACATAAGTCTAACAGACTACTGTGAGGATGTAAAAAACAAAAAAACAAAAAAACAAAATCCAGGTGGGATGGGTCAAAAGAGGGAAAATGTGTTCAAAATCTCCCACGGCAAGCAGTCATGAACTTTCCCAACAGTCGAATGCCATGTAACCTTCTTCGCTCTTCAGGTCACTGGCACCAGGTGCACTCTACGTTCAAAAGAGGTCATTGTCCAACATTTCTCAAACGTGCCTATTGCAGTAGCATACATTCCTAAACCTTAGTGGAATATATTTTTTTCATCTAATAGATGCAAAAACCCTGACGAAGCCATTTTGCAGTTCGCCTCAAGGAAGAAAGGTATAGGAGGAACTTGCTGCTAAGTTTCCCCTGTGAAAATACAAAGAGACAACTGTTGCTGTGAGGCAAGAACTTGCTCAGTGCCACCATGCGCATCAGTGCAGGTTGCATGATGGTGTCTCTGCAAATATGAACCTGTTGGGGGTAAGCCATTTCTCTAAAGATCTGCATTCCCTGACCCCTACATCCACTTAGTAGAGGCCAGCTGACTGGACCTACAGGACAGGGAAAACTGATTTGTCTCCCCCTTCACCCCCTCCACACAAGGGAGGGGCCATGGTAATTGCTGAACTGTATTCCTCATCCACATGACTTTGCCCATATTTCTGGGTGAGCAGCTCCATGACATTCTGATTCCTTCAAAGAATTTCCAAGTTTTCGAGAAACCTCTGAGAGTCAGACTATGTGGCACTTGAGTTTGGTCTAGGAGGAGAAATGGCTTTGTGATTTGGAGTCCACATTTTAGGTTTTCAGGATTAAAAAAAAAAAAAAAAAAAAAAGAAGAATAAACCTATTCCCTAAGCTGCACTTTATAACAGGAAGTCCCAATAGCCATACCCAGAGAAAGCACTAAATAAAATCCCAAACCAAAAAAGTTGAGGTGATACATGGGGGGGGGGGGTAGGGGGAACCAAGGCTATCTGGACAATTTCATTTAAGAAACGGGAGAGAAACCTGGTATTTTCAAACAGAAGTGGTAATAAGCCCTGCAGTTCATGGCAATATGGGAATGATCGTGATCTATGCAATGGGTACAAATGGAACAAGTTACACAAGGCAGGACACCTTGGTAAATACCCTTGCCTCTGGAAAGAAAGTTCCATTTGAGAACAGTAACTACTTTATTCAATACTGAGCATGCAACTGCAGACGAGTCTCGCACAATATTCAGTCACTATTAACCCCAACTAATTTCAAAAAAGTTCTCTGCAGCCAACAAGCGTTGAGCTTTCTCAAAGGGGCAAATCAAACGTCTTTCCAGCTCTACCAAAGACGTTTTGGCAACTAAACAAGATAGGGTGAAAATGCTCCAAATTAGACACTGGGCAATATAACCAGAGAATGTAGCGCCATCAAATTGGGAGTCAACACCTTTTGTGCACTAGGAAAACTGAACAAAAAATGCTGCACACCATGTCAAAATAAAAAAGTCACTTTTGACTCCTGAAATTTTCTGGATGTGTGGCAATGTTATAGGTACCTATGCACGCCTATTTATCATTTGTGACAAGAGTGTGCAATCGTTGTGAAGCGTACCGGCATGTGTTAACAGGATATCAAACATGCATTTTGTAGTTGGTTACGGAATAAAATTTCCAGCAGGTTGGGCCCGAAAAAGAAACATCCTTTGCAATTTGGAGTCCATAGTCATGAAAGGATTGTTTTTGTGTTACCGCAGGACTCTATGTTAGGAGTTACTTTCCAAGCTAGTGACCGGTCATCTTTGGTGGACTACATCCAATACGATTACTTAGACTAATTTATAAACAAGCCCTCTCTTTTCTGCTGCTGTTGAAAGGACTGAACAGTTTTATTCCAGGTTTCCAGTTGATTTCAAATGTTAGAATGAGAACCTATGTCGCCTCTGGTTTCATTTATTACATACTTACTTCCTACTGTACATTTATTTACTACCTTCAATCCACATATGATCCAGGTATTTGCTTGCAGTCTTAGTATAATCTGTATTGTTTTCACAATTGTTAAACTAAAAACGGTTGAATAAAATATGAACAGGATTATATGGGGGGGTGCAATGGAGCAAGTAATTAAACGTGTCCATGTTAAAAAAGACTAGAGAAAAAAAAAAAAAAATGTGGACTACTAGTTGTTAATAAAATACAGAGGTTGGGTTAAAGGTATGATGTGTGTACATATGTAAAACTGCATGCCACATACATTAATTAACGCATCATATTACAAGGTTGCGAAAATCTGTGGGAATGGGCACCGTGAAATATTTGGGATGCTTCCCAAATTGGAGATGCTTTCTCAAAGAAATAATGAGGGAAACACTGTGCTATGGAAACACTGTGCTATGGAATACCCAATGAGCTAATGCACCTGATCTTGTTGTTCGGGACGGTTTCCTTAAGACAGATAATAAGCTCATAGTTCACTTACTCATAGTTATGTAAAGAAAAAGCAGCTCTCTAAATTACGTAATGTTAAACATAAACGCTATTCAGGCAATGACCAGTGACCGGTAATTAATTTGGCAGACATGTCTGAACACGAATATTAGACCCATCATGTTCCCTCAACCATAAGGCCCCAATTCCTGCCCATACTTTATGGGTCACTGTTCAGCAAAAAGTACACCACGTCGGTGAAGACATACTACGTAAACAGGAATTCAAAGCCTCAACATGTCAAGAGCAGGGAGGAAGAGAGGAAGAGAAGTCTCAGTAGATGGAAACTTAGGACCAGGGCTTTAAGTGGGACGAAAAAACTGGGGGGGCGGGTCTCAAAGGGGCGTGGCCAATGTAATTGTGGGCGTGGCTTAAAACACGTAGGTAGAAATCTGTTTTTAGCATAGTGTGCTGCCCGACTTCTATTTGTTGCTGTATGCTTTTCTGTCATTGCATCCAGATATATGATACAACAAGTGACATCATATCTACAACAAGTCAGGACTATTGGCTTGGTCAATGGTTGTTAGTTGCATAAGATAAATAAGCAGCAACTATGGCGAGTATATAATATTGAAAAAGCTTCCACTTAAAGCCTGGTAACACCACGACAATGTTGCTGCTCCTGAGTTTCGAAAAGAGAAGGGAAATCTAGAGAGAAAATGTCTCTCTTTAAAGGATTTCCCTTCCCCTACAAGGCTCACCTGTCATGACGTCATGCCGTAACTTCTACACTAGTGAGAAGTGTGAGCACGCGCATATCGATGTGCCTACGGTCGCCGCAGTCCGGAAAAAACGGACCGACTGTGCCAGGGCACAAAACAGAGCCCGATAGAGACCCGTTTCGAGGCCTCCTTTAAAAAACTGCCGCTGCTCAGCACCGGTGAGACCCGGCCCACTTAAAGTCCTGCTTAGGACTGCATGCATTATGTATACTAGGGGACAATGTCCACACAACGTATAAAGTGGAACTGACGTTACGGGACATCAGTTTGTTTTTTCCAAAATGTAAAGAAGTTGAGCTTCAAAAAAATAGGTTAAATCCAAGTAGGCAAGGAAAAACATTTTTGGTTTGTTTATTTTATTGACATTTCAACAAGCAATCATAACATGCCTTTACTTTTCTGTAATCAACAAACTGACGTCACATATGTCAACATCAAAACCTGTCCAGTTCTTCAGTTACGTTCTTTAAAATTTCCAATACGCCACGCCATAGACCTATTCGCTTTCAGCAACACATCTCCCCTTCACAGTCCCATCTTTTCCTTTTTAGCAACCGCCCCTGCCAGAAACTGGTGCGCCACGCTGTCAGCACATGGAAAGTAGTGGGGAGGGGGAGAGCGCAGTTAGTCTTCTCATCTTCAATGTCCATTTCTCCAATACATTACACGCAGTGGGGGAAGGAGGGAGGGGGGGGGCGATTAGGGCGTGTTTCATTTTTTTCATTTTTAAGAAGCATTTCTCCTGCGTGAGCATCCCTCCAATTTGCGGCCGTTTCCTGAATTTATACCCTAAACGCTATGTCTAGTACAATGTGTTGTGGTTTGCGGTGGGCACCAATGCCAAAAAACATATATGCCACTTTTAAAGTGCAACAGATGGTGTAGCTGTAGTCACACTTAAATAAACCAACTCTCGTCTATTACAGGGTGTTTGCCCCCAGTGATTTGGCCTTTTATAGATCTCATCCTGTAATTCTGGTACACAGTTTCATGGCTATCACTTTATGTATCAATAATCTTTATCGATTTTCATTTAAAACAAATACAGAAACACATCACCAATTTACTCCTCCACCACCCGTCGCCTTAATCCCCTCAGCCTTCAGTTGTCCACAGAGGGGCTCCTTTACCCTTTAAACGCTGGTTCCTGACTGATGTACCCATTTCTAATTCCTTCTCCAAAGTCACTCTTCCTTTCCCAGTCCTAGCTTATGCGGCTCGGTCCGGATTGTGATTCAGAAGGCCTTTGTTTCTTCCTCCAAAATGTTCAAAATTCATCGGCAACGGGGGTGGGGACACTACATTCCCTCCATTTCCTCACCATACAGCGGATGGCTGGCATCCATGGATTCCAAACGCTTTCTCCCTCCCTCTCATCGCAAGGAGAACATCTGCACCACCAATACCCACCAAAACCTCTGAGACCACATCATCTGTGGGCATTATCTGTGTGTCTCAACATGTTAGTACTGTCTGCTTTGCTAGGCTTCATCCTGGACTCCTCCTTGTCGATGACCAGACAAGTCAACGCCGTCTCATCTTCGTGCTTCAACACCCTGCGCATGCTCCGCAAGATCTTCAGATGGATCCCCACTGAAACCAGGAAGACCGTCACCCAGGCACTCGTCACCAGCCGACTGGACTATGGGAACACCCTCTACGCCGGAACCACAGCCAAACTTCAAAAAAGACTCCAGCGCATCCAGAACGCCTCCGCACGACTCATCCTGGACATCCCCCGACACAGCCACATCACCGGACACCTGAAAGACCTGCACTGGCTCCCCGTCAGCAAGAGAATCACGTTCAGACTCCTCACCCACGCACACAAGGCCCTCCACGACCTGGGCCCCAAGTACCTCAACGACCGCATGACCTTCTACACGCCCACCCGCCAGCTACGATCAACCAGCCACGCCCTCGCCACCGTACCACGCATCCGCAGAGCCACCGCCGGAGGAAGATCCTTCTCCTACCTGGCAGCCAAGACCTGGAACTCCTCCCCACTCACCTTCGGCGAACCCAGGACCATTTCTCCTTCAGGAAGCAGCTCAAGACCTGGCTGTTCGAGCAGTAACTCCCCCCTCCCCCAGCGCCTTGAGACCCTCCCGGGTGAGTAGCGCGCTCTATAAATGCATTGATTGATTGATTGCTACCAGAAGCAAGAGGGACAGGAGTCTGCCTTTGATTGTGTTTAGTGGACTCTGCCAGTATGCCCAGTAGGATCACCTCTAGACATCAACCACTGTTAAGACCTCTTTTCAAAACCATCAGATCACCGGTCAGGACCACAGTATGTGTGTCAGTGTCGAATCTTTCCCACTGCATCTCTGGGGACTGGATGCGACCATCTTGTGTAATTTGGCTGGAGTGTAGTACCTTCAATACAACATTTTTAACAACGTCTCGCTGCTATTTGTGCGTGTCACAAAATGATTTGCTCTCGTCATAACAGCTTCCTATTGGTCGTCTAGGTGTATACGCAATTCCTTCTTTCATGCTGCCTGATACGGCAGTCTCCTCCCCACCTCTGGTCCTGTGAGGAGTCTGTATGGTGGAGATTGTGTGGTGTGAAGTCTCCCTTTAAGGAGAAACCTCTCAAAGTGTGTCAGTGGCCTAGCCCACCCTATTGGGTGCATGACCCAATGCCTTACTTGCCGTTCATGGAAACGTGTTTTTCCAGCCCAAAGCCATTCTTTGCTAGCAGGAAGAACTTAATTATTCCCGTCTGCAACTTTTCCCGATTCCAGTGGCATCTTCACTTTCTCTAGGCCCCAAAACTCGCACTGTTCATGCCTGGGGTGAAGTCTGGGTTATCCCACATCAGAGTGAATGGAGGTGGGAAAGAAGTCCGGCCTCTTCTACTCCCTGCCTGGTCCCATTCTCTCACTGTTTAACTTTGTAATAGGGGGATGTGTAGAGATGGGTGTCAACACTTTTTCAGCAACACGGTACGCACCCAATAAGGCTCTGCTGGACAGGTTGGGACAAACACGCACCCAGCTCTATCAGCCTCTCTTTTGGTCCACTGTCAAAAATCTCAGTTGTGCTGCCTGCTAGGAGCAGCATAGGCCAGGCATTCCTAGACCTCCCTCTTTAGGTCCCAGCTAGCTTTGCCTCCCGCATATTTTTCCCTTCTTCTCTTAACATATATATTTCTAGCACAAGAGTTGCAGCTTTTGACTTTCCTCTTTCGTAATACACAGGGAGGAGGCCTGACAACTGTGCAGTTTTCTCCCGACATCTCTCAGTTGAATAGTACGCTAGAGATTACTATTATTCCACTACTGAGAGTCAGGGCCGGACTGGCCGTAGTGGGCATCGGGCATTTCCCCGGGAGGGTGGGGACCGGTTTTGCAGAGGTGGGGGACGTTTTTTTTTTTTTTTTACTGAGGGTTGGTTTTGCAGCCATGATGCAATGTTGGCCCCCAGTAAGAAAAGCACCAGTGCTTCACACTTGCAACCCACCCCCCTCCCCATTACTTCTCTGCTTTATTTCAAACCTTGCTTAAATTAATGATTACCATCTCGGCTTACAACCAGGGGCGGCTCCTCCGCAATGGCGGAGGAGCATCCTCCCACTGGCTCAGAGCCAGCAACTAAAAAAATAAAACGATATTTTATTATCGTTTTATTTTCAAGCAGCTGCTTCAGCCAGCGTGTGCAGGGAGGGGCAGGGCTGGGGCATGGGAGGGGAGAGGAAGAGTGCTATGTGCACTCTCTAAGTGAGCATGTGTGTTTGGCCGGCCAAACACAAATGCTCACTTAGGTTTCTCTAACCCGGCTATATTGAACAGTCGGGCTGGAGAAATACCACAGGCTCCCTAACCTGAGTGGGCTGAAAAGACGCTCCGCTCAGGCCAATCCCCGCACTGCTTTTCTTGCAGGAGAGCAGTGTGGGATTGGACAGGGAGCCTGTGACGTAGTCCCAGCGTCTGCTGGAACAAAGAAGAACCAACCACTGCGATGCGGGAGGCGTCCGGCAGCAGGTAAGTTTACATTTTTATTATTATTAAACTTTCTCCCTCCTACCCCCTGGGCTCCCCCTTCCGAGCTCCCTCCCACGCCCCCCCCCACCCCCGACACCCCCTCCCTCCACTCCACCACTTTTTCTATGTGGCGGCCGCCACTGCTGCTTACAACTTGTCCTGAAGATCTCCTATTTGCCTCAAATAAGCCTAGCTGTTCAAAGCATCATCTATTAGTGTAACTAGATATGGCAGATTTTGGCTTTTGGAAACCAGTATATAGGAAGCTCATCGCTGCGAATTACAAATAATGTGCCACAAAACACTGAAAAGACTAATGCAAATTCCGATGAATTGTGGAAAGACTACACTATTCTCATATGCCAATCGGCCTTGTTGCCATCAAGAGGTGTACTATTTCAAGCCCGATCCTTTAAAGGTTTGCCTGTAGTATGCATGCACCCAGTCCCTCTGCTGGAAGTCTGACCTTCGAGCCAGCTGCCTCATTCTCAAAAGGCGTGAGAGCCAACACACCTGGAAGCCCATCTGACAAAGTGCACCTTCACAGTGTACTGGCTCACACTTACAAGAGAGGAGGAAATTATGTGTTGCTACTTGCACAGCAGAAACTTCTCAGCAGGTTTAAAGCCCAGAGGATTGGCTATTCATGTGCCACCTCAAGTTAATCCCACTGACACCTGACCTCTTCCTTGGTAACCAATCCTGCCGGCGCCCAGTTACAGCTTGCCACAAGTCCACAATCTCATTAGCATTCTGGTCACTCAAGAAAAAACATTAAATTGCTAGTGGACCTCGATTATACTTATGCCTGAACAGCCTTTACCTACTTGATGGGAAAAATGAAGAAATACAATTCGTTGTCATGCTTTCACGGAAGGCTGCACAAGGCTCTGCTACGCAGGATAAACCAAGGGTGTCGCAATACTGGGTGGTGCATCTAAAAGTACACATTAGTCATCATAAAGTATCCGAGGCAACCCTCTGGACGTCGTGCTCCCACTGCTTGTACTAAATCACCCATTTGTGATCCTAGGTAGTGTGCCAGGAGTCGCCCTCGAAAGCTTTCTGGTTTACAATGTGATCCACTTAGGCCATTTACTACACCTTACAAAAATAAATGCTGGCCTCTGGAAGCACATTAGGAAGGACTTCTATAGAAAGGATAATTTCACAGTGCGTTGACGTGCCAAATTTGGAAGCGAAGAGATACTGGCAATCCATAGTCAATCTATTATTGGCTATGCAAAAAAAGTTTGGCACATTCTGCTTATGCAATGCCTTGTCACACTTTCCAATATTCGGGAAGGAACTGCAAAAACACACCTTTTAATTCAACAACGAAATGCACGGCATCTCCTACTCATCATTTCTAGACAGATCCTCCTAAAACAGCACAGCACTCCATGCATCATGTATGCACCAGTCCCACTCACCTCTGCAGATACTGAAACCATCTCCAGCAAGCAGCACAAAGTTTTCACTGCTTGGAATGCATCTGCATTGCTCCAACTTATTCTGGAATGGCCTCTATAATGACCGTTAATGTAAAATGCTGTGTACAGCGCTACGAGCCGTGAACCCGGCCAGACCTTAAAAAGTGTGAAATAAATAAATATGAAAAAAAACAAGGAGCTGTTGAGCAGTTCATTCTATTGTTACATGTACGCAAACATAGGTAACCATGAGAGACTTACATGTGGGCTAAACTACTGTATGCGTAATGCACAGGAGATGACACCATTGCTGGATCAAGATGCACTGCGAACATCAATTGTGAGCCACATTTGGCAAGTTTCGTATTGCTGTTAAATGTTGCCTGAAAAAATTCATTAGTAAAACATATAAGATCAAAGACAGTGCTGATGTTAAAGATGATTCTAGCAGGAAAACATTACTTACTTCTCAAACTGCCGGTCTTTAATGGCAGATAAGCTCCAGCGATGCCATTCAACAACAGCAACAAAGAAGAGGATCAAGACGACCAAGGCTAGCACCAAAGTGAGTAGTCGTTGCCTGGAAAACAGACTCGCTGAGGGTAAGGTGCACGACCATGACCCAGGAAACAAGCAAGAAAGAGTAATTCTAGAAGAAATAGAAAACCAAGTATTACAGAACTGAACCGCAACTACCCATTTGGCATCTGATCCAAAATAACTAGAATTTACATTGTTCTTTTCACCTGCACCCCTCAGCTTCTACTTGGATTTAAAAACGGCTATTTGTCCTGTTGGCCTCTCTTAAATACAGTGCATTCCTAAACCTCCCTGCTCACCTGAGCCTACCAGGCGTCCATTCCATTAAGTTCTCACCCTAAGAACCTCCCAAAACACTCCTGTTCCAAGACCCTCCCCTTGCCTCGGTCTGACTCACACAAAGATATTTCACGGTGTCCAGCTCATCTGGGCCACCATCTCATAAAGCATGCTTCCATCCTTTCCGGGCACAGTTTTTAAACTGCCCCAACTGTGTACTAAACTCCTGCCCCTCACAGGCACGTGTTGGAATCGTTCAAGACCATGGTACTTTTTTCGATAGTGAAACCTCTTGAAAGGACCCCTAGCCTATCTGAAGAAGAACAGAACCTTTTTCAGTTGTCATACATAGGCTAGTAGTGCAGGGCGAAGAGTGTATATAGGCTCAGGAAGGTCATACAAATGTCAACGCCACGGAAATAGCACTCACTGGGCCCAAAAGCTTCCTCGTGTGAAAGACAAACCACTAGGCAAAGCCCATGTTCCAACTGTTGAGCATACAACTTAGTTAGTGCTTTGGATACCTCAGTGGCTGCCCATATTTCTTCTGGCACATCCAGGTTTGTTTCTGTTCGCATCTGAATGAGGTTTGTCCATCAGATTATTTTTTTATGTTATGCACTGTAGAGCAAGAGTTTTGAGTCACAGAGGGGATCAAACACGCTGTCCTGGGCTCCCAAAATTGCCATAAATCACAATTAGTGATTGGCAGCAACTCTCATACCTCCTTTGCTGAGCAGTCTGTGTCGAAAACTGGATAAGGTACATTGTACCCTTCGGCAAACTCCTGGTCCATCAGCTACAAGACAGTAAAGCTTCAAAACTTGTCCCACACAAAAATCCAAATTTGAAATTTTGCGCTGGATAAGAAGTGGGCCAGCTACCTTTGCCGACATGTTCCCATCCTGAAATTATGTTTGTATTTGGGGAGTGGGATGGTGAAGGAAGAGGGCAGATGTATTGACTTTAAAACCAAGCCCTCCCACGCCACTTCTAAAGACTGCTTGGAAAACCTGTCTGCAGAAACATCACCCTCATCCTTAGAGTGATCAACCACCAGGGAGCACCCATACATAATGGAAGTTACTTCAGAAGAAAAAGTACTTCTAGAGGCAGAGTTCACAAAGTGATACAGGACTATAAGGAGGTGCACAACAAAATAAACGTTTACACAAACGATGAACGTGTGAAACACTAGCAGCAGGCATCACGGAAACGGACAGAAAAGAGAGACCGATAGATAAGTGCTTACACTTCATCACATCTCTATGGCCCAATATTACCCTCCAGCTGAAACCACTTCATGCACCCCGTTGCCTCGCAGCTCAGTACACCTCCTTCCATACAACACGTGCGGCAGTGCGCCCCAGCACATACACTTTTCTTTCCCAAATTTAAAAAAAACATGGAACCTACCTTGCCATAAACCCTCTGCTCCTCTGCCTTTTTCAGCGAAAGCGTGCTACGTGTCACCTCCTTGTCCAGTCCCAATGAGGCGGCGTCATAGCATTGCGCATTTCTTCCCTCTGCAAGCCCGGCAGCCTGTAGATAACAGTTAATTCCAAAGTTTACCTTCGTTGTTCAAAACTACCTCTGCAAACACCACCCTTTTCTGCAATCTAGCAGGCACTAACGGACGACGGACTACTGAAGAACAAGGTGCTTGTGATTTGCAAAATATATAATTTGATCCTCCAAAATGCTCACTCTAGTCTTCGTGTGCCCGTTTCAAGCCTACCTTCACGTACAAGCGTCAGTCAAAACCAGCACGAAGCACCTGCGGAAGCCAACACACCTGCATCGTTTATCAGCCAGTGAAACTGGCCGGTTCACTTGGCGAAGCACACATTCACTAGCTGGGACAGCTTGAGTTCATCTTTGCATATTATCTGTTCCATTTTCCCCTTCAAGGTTAAGGCTGCACATGTGTCGCAAATCTCACAAGTCCAGGAATCGGCCACGAAAAGGCTTTTAACAGTGGCTCTGAATTTTTCCAAGCAATGCCAATATCTTAGAGCTTCTATATGTTTTATTTTATTAATGATTCTTTCTTGCAGCACAGTCACTAAACTGCTTTCTGAAATTCAGCATACATCTGGCATATCCACCTACACTATCATCCCTGCCCGTGTATTTCAATATTTCACTGTTGGATCCCGCTTCCAACTAAACATGATCAGTTTAATAAAACCAAAATACCATCGCTGGGCGCTGAGGCAGTCAAAAGGTACTGTGTACCCCTTCTTCTTCTGGGTTATGATCTGAAGACCTTTCCTATCTATTTTTGTGCGGAGCTGCTACTTAAACTCCATTTCCCTTCCTTTACATTCTTGGATTGTGAAGGATCGTTGAGAGATTGTTCTAGCCGGTGCAAGATTTTTTAATATGTCAATGAGAACCTGAGGAACACAGAATGTTGAGGTTCCACAGAGGAGTTGTTGGGATCCACCAGACTTATGCACAACTGGAAGTGAGCCAGGACTGACATCACACCCCTTCTAAGTATAATAACGCGGGTGGGTGAGCTAAGGCATATGTGTTGTGAGATTCATCTGCATTATGGACATTGGGACACATTTCAGATCTAGCACACAGCCGGATACCAAGTCACAGTTCCTAGTGCAGGGAGACCAAGTTTGCTCACCTAAATAAAGTACCAACATGAGATATTGAACGACAAGACCCTTGCACCAGGTCAGTCTTGTTTTTGCATATGCTCCTAGATGCGATTAGAGAAACCCTATGAATACAGTTGCTAGAGTGAAAGCCTCAGTCAAGATTGAGGTGAAAAAACCAAGACTATGTGGTATGTCACGTATGGCAGCTGGTGTAGGTTACAAGTAAGCATATTTTCTCTCTCCCATAAGTGGATGACATCTGTTATTCCACCATAGTAACATGAACTAGCTCTCATGATGGCTGCATTGTCTCTTTACAAATATGTTTGGATTATCCCCCAACGAGTCTGCTTGGGACTGGTCTTGTTGTAGCAGGACCCTTGTTGACACATAAAACGGCTAGCAGTGAATAAGTCCTCATTCACAGAGTTGTTTATTGTGCTTGGACACGATGAGCCAGACCTATGAGGAGCATATCACCAGACAAGGCAGGACATGCAAAGAGAAATAACAGGAGCATAGAGCATGACACCTATAAATGCAATGATATTGTAACCAACTTTGCAGAACATACAATTAAATTCTCACATAGGATTTTTGGGAGACGAAAGACCCAATTATTCATGTTCTAAAATCTGTCATTGGTTCTAAATTTAGAATCAGAAAGGATCTTCAGTTTTTTTTAAAATAACGACTATCAATCAGCCACAGGGGAAATCACCTCCTTGTAGGTCAAGTTTCACCAACTAATAGCTCATGAGCTACTGGTAGCGTTTTAACTACCTGTAAGCAGCTCTCGAGTATAGTTCCCTCTAAAATGCGCGCTTGCGTGCACGCAACCTTTCTCCCAAAGCGCGCACGTCACCAGGAGAAAATTCATCAGCCGAATAGTTAAACACTTGAGCGTCCAAAAAGCAAAACGGTCACTTTCTTGGCGAAATGCACAGCACTTTTGCAAGGCTAGTAGGAATAGCATCTTTTCTGCCATGGGCACATTGGATTTGCCGAACATCACAGAGCTTGAAGCTGCTACACCGGTCACTTGCTCTGCTAGTGTCGGGAGCCTGCAAAGATTTTGCAGAGTGGGTTTGGTGTTATGGTTAGTGCTGCCGACTTTGGAAGAAGGAAACCGGATTCGAGTCCCAGGCTGCATTAATTTTCTTATTTTGTGTTCAGCCCACACTAAAGCTTCTGAAAGGACTTCACAATAGGTACGGATTTGCAGTTAGTAATTGAACAACTTGTAATCTGTGTCCTAACTCCAGGCCTCTGCGTTGCCATACCAGATCCAGCACGTCTGTATTTCATCAGATGACTCTGGGTGAGGAGTTACGATCACGCTGTAATTTGACAGCATCCAGAACAGTAAACCCAGTGACCGCTACAGATTATAAATAGCTAACCCAAACTGCACTGTACATGTACAACTTTCCCTCCTCTCCCAGTAAGGCTGATGGGGGTGGAGGGGTAGAGGCAGCATTAAGCACCATAAAAAGTTTGAGAACATTTTTGCAATCTGTGCTTTTTCAATACCCTGTGACTCTGGACAAATCACTTATAAACAATGGATAAGTCTTTGTGTAATGTAACAGGTGCTCATGTAAAGCGCTCTAATGCCCTTGGACCGAGTTTGCGCTATAGAACAGTGGAAAAAAACGATTCACTAGCAGCATCAGCATTTGGGTGCAAAACGCTGGAATGAAATGCATTCTGTATGGCATTTATTTATTGTAGTGGAACAGGCCTGCATTATATCCACAGTTCAGGTAGCTGCTCCCGTTATGTGACTTTTTTTTCAGTTCATGTTTAAAAGGACTCACTTTTAATAAATACTATCAAAATAATCTGATGTACTAAGGCGTAATGCTACTGCATGTCTAAGAAATAAACTTTCTTGAATTTTGAACGCAAGCTTATATTTTACCATGATGTTTGTTGAATGATTTACATTCCAAATATGTTCAAGGCTCATGCAAGGGTTCTCAGACCCAAAGTAAACTCTTGGCTCGAATCTCCCTGCTAATTTCTTGGCTTGCCCACCTCTTTTCCCAGGTGCTACTTCTATTTTATTCTTAGGTCAGGGCATGAAGCAGCAGCACAGATCACAGCAGCAGCTGATGTAATAAAAGTCTTTTTTTTTTTTTTTACATGTATGGAAATTGAAAGCTGGGTAGAAACATAGATTAGTGTGACCCTTTCCAAGTCATACTGTTTACATATGGTACTGTTGGAACTTGGGGAGTTAGGGTAATGAACAGCTCTGTTAGGCTTTTATCCTGTGGGTGCTGATCTAGGAACACCTTGCACTTTTTTGCAAAGTCACCATGAAATCACAACAAAAACCTCATTGATGTGCGACATTGAGTGGTGGAATAAAAAAAAAAAATTACGCTGGGAACACAAATTGGTGGTCAAGGCGTGACAACAGAAAGGGGGTGTAGTCAAAAGGAATTGACTCATGAAAAGCAGATTCTGACTGACAACTTATACATTTACTTTTTAAAACTCTGCTGAAAAGAAATTGGTAACAAGGACAAAAGTGAAAGTAGATCTGTAGAGCTTAATTGATTACATAGGCTGCATTTTAAAACATCTTACGGGTGTAAGGCACCTTCTGCAGAGATCTTTGTGTGCCCAATATACCTCTGGCCATTATAATAATAATAGTAAGATAACTCTGGTGGTTAATGCAGTTGCTGGAAAGATCGAAGTTTTGTCTACTTACAGTTTTGACTCATAATGTTGCTTACAGGGTGTTTCTCCTGCAAAGTACATTTTGTAACATGCAGATCACAGATTTTTATTTTATGTAGATAGGTAAGTGGGTTTATGCTTCTGACAAAGATCATTTTATTACTTGCAGTTCATAAATTGCAGTCCTTCTAATATAACACAGTGAGCTATGAATCAGCATCAACAAGCCACATGCAAACTGCAAGTCATGGGTTTAGAACCTTACTGCTTTCTTTCTCAATTTTTCATACAATGCTGCTGAAAAGGGTTCCTTTGCGTAGTAATTAAGTCTTATAACTACAGACAACCCCAAGCACTTTGTTATATTTTAAATCCTGACTTTTTGTTTCTCCCAGCTATGCATTCTTAACATACAATGCCTACCTTCTTATAGTACATGCATATAGCTTATATACAAGAGATGAGCAAAGTCAAAACCCTATCTCAATTGTTTCTCTTAAGTACTTGACTTGTAAAGCAATAAGCTGTGTCTCTGTTTCCCCTCCATTGCACTGGCATCTAGCTATTAGGTTCTAGGCGGCTCCCAGACAGGATCATTCTTGAACAAAAGGAGGGCTGATGGCAATTAAATGAGGCTTTTGTTTTGGGCCTAGCTGGAATTGTAAATAAGAAAGCCCCATCACCGCCTGCAGATTGCTGCTCGGAATGGAAAGCTGACCGACAACCTTCGGGTCCTGCTCAATGTGTCTCGGTGTCAGCAAGTTACAGTGGGAAATATTTCAGTATATTTCACTGGGTCCAGCACGGATCCCAGTTCTGGCTTAATAATGACTGCCTCATTCTTCTGACTGCTTGCATCAACCCTACTCTTCAGTAAAATCTTATAATAGTACAACCTTCTGAGTCCTGTCCTTTTGTAAACCTGGGGCGTAGGTGCCACAAGAACAAAATTCATGTCATGGGTGTTTTTATCTACATTGCAAAACTATCTCAAGACCCTATTAAACAACTTGTCTTGTGCTTGTTGTAAACAAGAGTTTGGAGTGGTAAATGCCAGATTTATATTGGTGAGCGCAGCACTTGCAAGCATGATCAGCGCCTTGGTTCACATAGCCTTAATTGCAGCTCACAGAGGGAAAAAAAAAAATAGAGGGAACATTGCTCCCAAGTACAACCCAGGGAAATAAATTAGAAGCTTTTGCTTGGCTGAATGAATATAGGTATATCAAATTTGAACAGCATGCATTCAAGACGAAAATATGTGTGTAGTTTCAGAACTCAAAAGTTAATGTTTGGGAAAAAATGGCTGAAATTACAAAATAAATGTAAGCGGATATTTGAGTGATACAAATCAAACAGTGTTAGGGAGACTTATTGCTAATATTATTAACTGGGTGCTAGAGGCATTGCATCTATGGCGGTTATGTGCTACCCATGTAGACGCATTTCATATTCACAAAGTTTTACATTACTGCTGGAAAACATGCCAAATGCACCGATGTGGTCACTGTTGGCAATCTTGCATATGGTGGCCACTAATGTAGTCTTGACTTATGTGGTTACTTTTGTATCTCTAATAATATTAGTAGCTCAGGAGTACTTTCATAGAACATAAGTAGTTTCTATGACAGAAAAGGCCCCTGCTCTGGGCCACAACAGACACGCTATGCTCTACAGTCCTGAACTTTCCACCTACAAATCACTGATTCCAGGTGTGTTTGTATAATGAAAGCAAAACAAGAAAGGAACACCAGAAAGCACTACGCAAACACAAAGGGGTGGAACCAGTTAAAATGACCTGGACAGACTGCTTCAAAAGGGGCAGGTACTGCCCGGTACGGAGTACCTGCACTTCTTTAATTTGAGAGTACCGGCACTTCTCAGCACTCCTGCTGTACATTTAATGGGAGAGTACTGGCACTTCTCAGGAGGAAACACGTAATCTAAATAATGAGTACCTGTACGTCTAGATTTTCATTTAAAGCCCTGCCTGGAGAGAGGTAGTCTGACATCCTTATCACCTGCCGCAAGATATTGGTGACCCCCAGAAATTCAATACATTGACGAATAGCAACACGAAAAATAACAGCATAAACAGAAATGAAGGACTAAAACGGCACCTTGTGTCTACAAGCCAGTTACGGATGGAGCCATCTTGGAACAGGCTGTACTGTTCTTCCGAAGTAACAATATCTCACAATAAAAATAAATTACAAACTCCCACGATTTCTGTAGATCTTAAGCAAATAATTATCAAATAAACACTGGGCACAGTCATAGTTCTAAATCACGTCAACACCGTTTTGTCAGCTCAATTTAATTGTAAGTAGCACGTTAAAAGGTTTAACTAGATGCAGCGACAATAAATACAGTTACTAGAAAGAACATACGTCTCTTTCTCCAAGGTTGCATTGAATGGTAAAGATGGCTCCCTAAGTCCAATCACAGCTGATAAGAGTGATGACAGAGTGCTGCCATTCTCATCGGTCTTCCAAGAATATGAATCAAGCGAGGCTAAGGCAGAGTAGCGCAAAGATTCACTAAAAGGTACGGCATCGTTAACACGTATTCGTTGTACCACTCACCTGCTCAGAATAACTTAACTCCAAAGACCATGACCCTCCCACCACCTCCCCGGGCTCCGGGGCAGCTTCCTTACAACAAGGCAGATTGTGAGAGGCGGATGACAGACACGACTCTAATTGGTTGCTAATCAGCCATCTTTTTTTCCATTGACAAGCCTTTGCTCCAATAAAATAAAAGAAAAGGGAATTTGAGGGGGCGGACAGATGTGTTGTACCGCCTAGCTTCCCTGAGGAAGCTCCTCCCAAGTAGCCGCCCCTTGGGGGTCAGAAGGAAAACTAGACCCGTGCATTTTGAAATCGTCATTGCTCCCACGAGTTGGCCATGTTAGGAGTGACACTTTTTATGACAGGCTAACCACCGATATTTTTGTTTGACACAGAACTAGAATGCTAACTCACGCAAAATGCCACTGCCAGCCGGGACCATTCTTCTGCATGCCCGAAGAGCGTAAGCAGTATTTAGTCTGTTCCACAGTCTATTCATTTTTGGGGGAAAATTGTGCCTGGTGCTATCAGTTATGTAGGAAAGGATCTGAAATACGTTTTACTGTTTCCACAATCAACCCCAGACGCTTTGCAGTCTGTAAAAAAAGTTTAACCCTGCACGCGTCAATTTATTGTGTTTTAAAATGATTCATTCATGACCGTTTTTTATTGGCATGACCAGTATTTTAATGTCCTGACCGGTACTAAAATTAGGAAAATCACCAAAAGTTGCTATTTTGTCCTTTTACCAGCACGTACTAAAAACTGCAAAAATTAAAAGAAAGCACTTTAAAAAGTTTTATAGTGCAGCCTTAATGATCCATGACTGATAAAGTAATCAAAGATAGAAAATCTGTTTTGAAAATGAATACGTACGGTTTTATATAGAGCCCTAATTAGGTATCACGTCCAGGCATTTGCAGAATTCCGAAAACGTGAACAAATGCATGATATTTTTCTCTGGGAAAGGTGGCAACCTGTTAAATACACAGTGTATTTCAAATTTTCGCTGGAATGATTACAACATTTAATTACTTATAGGTCATAGAATAAAGACATCTGTTTCAATAAGAAATATCTCCATCTGGTTCTCAATATTATGTTGCCTCGAATCAAGGACTACGATTTTGGTTATATACTGTTCGTATCTGTGTGGGAATCTGTCATTGTCCTTAAAATACAGCATCAACTCCCCAACCACTTATAAAATTAGGAATGTTTCACAAAATCAGGGGAGCTGGAAGTAGAGATGTAGGAAGTCCTGCAGCACCCCTATATAACAATGAATAACTTCAGATAGGGAACGAACAATAAAGAGGCCCATGGAGTAATTTCTTCTGTCAGCATTTGCTGTGTTTACAAAGGCACAATATATTAAAGTATCAGGCAAAGTCTTCTGGCAAACTGCTGCTAAATATTTTAACATGGACTCCTATCTTTTATTTCCTTTCTCTAGCTGTAAAGTGAGGGAATTATGTACTTAAACCTAGTTACACTGTCACTGGGGGCATAGGCCTGTGTGAAATGAGTCTACATAATGAGAAATGTTAAACACAGAGATAAATAAAAACATTTGTTACAAAACCTAAAAGTTTACAGGTATTTTCAATTATCCCAGAAGCATGCTAAAAATAGCATTCCTAATTATGAAATGAGACTAGAAAAGGAAAAATAATTAGGTTCAGAATTAACCAAGAGGCATTATGTTTATTTTATGTGATGGGCACAAGCCTTACATAGCTCTGATTTATTGTTTCTCCATTTACATATGTGTTATTTTCAGTTAAAATTAAAAAATTTCAAAACCAAAATTCGCTGGGGGCAATTCAAAGGCATTTTCAGCCATAAACGTAGGCTTACAGGTGAAAATGCTTTCATGTGCATCTGATGGGAATTCACAAAGGAATCTTGTCAGGCATATATCGGTTGATTACAGCTAATTTGTACCCGAGCACCCCCACTCTGAAAACTATTCCAGCACAACTGCACAAAGTATGTCAGTGAGGTTAAGGAAATAGGATTGGGTCATTAATTGTTTAGGTTAGATAGTTTTTCTGTGACGGACCCAGTAGGGATGGCCATAAGGAAAGTGGTGTCCATAGGTGACCAAGGTGTTGTTTCTGTTCCTTGGTTTAGACAGACCATGTTGAGTCCACACCAGGGAGCAAATCAACATCCAGTGTGGATTGTCATAACTCATTTAAGATGTGAATAGTCATGCAGGTCTCAGAATCAAGTTTATTAGACCCTCTATTCAGATGGAGGTGTGTTACCAACTGAAATCAGGGTCCCCAACCTTGGTCAGTGAAAATTATGTAGCATTGCTGATACCACTGGATGTGAAACTAAATAATTTCTGACCCTATTATGTCATAGAAAGTAATCTTACATGTGTCACATCAATGTGATATACAATAAATATTGTGAAAAATTTATAATACGGAAAATATAACACCCTCACCAGACCGCAATCAGACAGATTCATCCCAAAACAGGAACTTTATTGTGCCATAATCCCTAAGTAGGTAATGTGGGATTATGGCACTTATTTAGAAGTAGCCGCCAACTTCTAGTGGTCATACAGATCAGTGGTAATAATAGTACCAGAAAGCATTACTGATGTATTTAGGTTAGAATTTTCATACTAACATAATGTCAACAGTAATAGCAAACAACAATACAATAAATTCTAGCGAATAAATCACGGGTTAGTATAAACTGCTGCAAAGAAATTGGGATATGAGAAAACTTCATGTTGGATAACACCGGCCAGCTGTTCAACCCAACAGGTACACAGTTCACTCAAGACATTCTAGGTGTAAAATTGGGACGGGTTGAAAGGGGAAGACATAAAGCAAGAGAAAATCATTACCAACACAATTAACATCATAGTTCACTTTCCGTTTCATACTATAGCCTTATAGCCCGCCGTAGTGGGCTATACGGGCTATTAAAGGCCCGCTCCAGCGTTTAACAAGGGAGCGGGACTTTAATAGCCGGTATAGCCCAGCTACGAAGGGCTATAAGGCTATTAGAACATTCTGCCACTAGAGGGCAGAATGTTCTAACAAATAAAACAAAGGCCTTTCGGAGTTCGAGGGGGTTTAAATCCCCTCGGGCTCCGAGAGGCCTTTGTAAAACAACATTGGAATGTTGCTTTGCGGGCTTTTACCGGCCCGTAGAAGCTCGGAGCACTCCATTGTATTCAATGGAGTGCTCCACATTCCAATGTTGTAATATATGTTATTGCTCCAGGCTGATTAAGAAAAGAATGCATCAGACCAGGACTAGCTCTCAGGGGTGGGGTTATCCAACAGCCAGTCAAGTAGGGTCTCCTCAAATCGCTCTGCAGTCACTCCTCGAATTTGGGAATTCCATTACTGCCTCTGGATTCTTGAAACCGAAAGTCAACCCACTGTCCTTAACTTGTTGGTTTGTGGGAACAAGAGAGTTGGCTCCACAGATCTTTATGATGTTCTGCAGCCCTACCTACACTATAAGTTTGCAAGGCGGAGCTCTAGGAATATATTGGTTCTATTTTGGAGCAGCAATATGTCACTCTTCACCGTTGCTGCCTTCACCTGTTCACATTTCTTGGAGGGGTCCAACTCCACCATGATAGTGCTTGTATCCTCCCTCTGGCCTGCTGGAGCTTTAGATTGCAATTGGAAAGCCTTCAACAAGGACACAGTGCCTCCTCCTTCATGCTCCAAGAGAACATGTCTCAGAAATTGTTACAACTCGAGCCTCAAGCCCAACGCCTTTTTATTGTTTGGAAAGCCCAAGATGCAAATTCTACTGGAATTGGCATCCTTCTCCAGAAATTCAATCTTATGGTTCCTGATTTGAGATAGGGCAAGCACACAACTCTGGTATCTATGGATTACCTCTGTGTGTTTGGTCACTGTAATGTTGACTGCTTCCATTTACTGGTTTTCCCTTGTTTCACTCGGGATCCAGTAGTACGGCCCCAGAGTTAGACCCACAGCAGAGCCATCAAAAGTGCAGCCTTTTGGACTCCACCTTGCTCTGCCCCTTATTAATTAAGGAGAAATGTGAGAACCCTTGGTGGTAGAAATTTCATGAATCCCCAGGAGTTTCTGTCACAGAAATGTGAGAAAATATGTGATATTAGGCAATGTTTGAGGTTTGCAGGGCATTGTGAGTAAGAAAATGTCCATGCAAGGACCACCATCCTGGACTCCCCTGGGTGTCTAATTTTCAAAAATGTCTGGTGTTGGAAAATTTGCCTGGGTGGCAGCTGAGTCCAAATACCACAGCTACCCGTCGCCAAAACAAGCAATTATTGACAAGAAATGCTGATGTCGCCTCACTGTGTTTTGCAGCCTTTTGTGTTGAAAGCCCTTGGCCCCGCCATACAAGTGGGGCAGGATTTGTACCGGGGGAAGTGTGGGAACACAGAATAGTATAACATTTGTTATTTTGAATAGAATTTCTCTCCCTCCATTACTGGGTTACAGCTGGAAGCCAGAGTGCAAGAAAGATAACATTTTGTAAATTGCCCTCTGAATCACATGATAGTAGGGGAACCCCAAATTCAGAGGTGTACAAATACACACTATTCTGAAACTCAATACATTGTGCACATTTCAAAAATACATGTTTCCTACATACCAAAATGTAATTAATTATATTCTACTATCAGATTTGCTCAATGGTCGGTACAGAATAAAAAATCATTACAAGCTGCAGCTCAGTTGTTGGCTTTGGGTATTGCATGTTTTAGACAACAAATAAACACTATATATTTCTGCAATCAAGAGGGTCTGACAAACATAATGGTATGCTACTTTTCTAAATCGGCCAGGGGAGGTAAAAATTACAGATGAAAATGTTGTCACCAATTGCTATTTTTCCTACTTATTTTCATTATTTTTCGATTTCAACTATTAGATTATTTTGGAAAACCATGAACAATCTAATCAAGTACCCCCTTGCTGAATTCGGAAGGGTGTCTAGTTTTCAGATATCTATAGCTTTCTGGGTTCACTCCTGGGTTTCACACCTGTTTCAACCACAAACTGCAAGTAGGATGAAACCAGAAAAAGTAGGAAACATAGACTACTAGTCAGAAAAATGCAAAAACTGTGGTAAAAAATGTTTTCTCTTTTCCAACTCTACTTGTTGCTGAAAGCTGGGAAGATGGTGAACTTAGCCCAGGAAAACTTTTCCTGATATCATTTGTAGGGAAAAAACATACATGTGCTTGCACAGCACTTTTTACCCATTTAATCAACAAAAAAACGAAAGTTTGCTATATTTTGGCTATTTTCTTGGTTCCCTCCAAGGGATCCACGAACCCTGGGTAGCTTTTGAATCCCCAAAATGTGTGAAAAATAGGACGCACATATGTCCTGGAACCATTTGTGGAAAAAAAAGTTCTGAGGCCTAAGCGCAAAGTGCCCCAAACATCAAAAAAAGTCTCAGCACTGGGAGATGGAAAAGTCTAAGCAACCAAGGGGTTAATTTGAGGCTATGGGCCTGATTCTGAGTTTGGCGGCCCGTGGACTGCCAAACCCATAGTGGCGCAGCGGTAGCGGTGTGCACTGGTGGTCCGACCGCCGTATTACAAATTTGGCAGTTGGACCGCCATGGGACCGTTGCAGCCCCTGGTGCTGGCGCAGCAGTCTTGGGGCCGCAATATGCTTGTCAGTGCCACTACGGAACTGCCCAGCATATTAAGAGTTACCTCACTGCGACCCTAACCAAGGCAGTGAGCCCGCATTGGAAAGGGTGGCGGTGAGGAAACAAAGGGGGCCCTACAGGGCCCCCTCGTTCCTCAGGCCCATGGGATGCATGCAGGGGGGCACATGCAGTGCCCCCCTGTCTGCATGCACCCCCTTTCCTGCACAGCATGGACCTCCCAGTCCATGCCGTGCAGGAACTGGCTTTGACGTTCCCATTGCGGTGTCTTTTTGAAAGGCAACGTCGTGGGAACGCCAAAGGACTGCCCACCAAACTACAAGGAAACTCGTAATCTGGCGGGCAGCCAGCGGCTCTGTTTGGCGGTATGGGAGCGGGGCAGTGGTGTGGCGGCCCGCTCCCACACAGTCAAATTCATAATCGGGCCCTTAGTCTTTAGCCTCATGGACAGCACCACCTTTTTTACTTTTTTCTATTATTCTGTCAGCAATGTGATGAGCAATATACATGCTAGAAGTCTTATTAACTTCAAAACTCACTACGGGTAGCTGTTCCAATGGTGCCTAAAACAACTCAGCCTTTTGTCCTTTTCAGGCCCATTGAGTGCCATTTAAAAAAATGTATTGCAACAGTTGCAAAACATGAAATCATATTTATATGGCATTGATTTCTACTTGAGTTGTGAAATTCTTATTGGTAGTTTCTTGTATGTGATTTGCAGCTTTTAGCGCTGCACGTTTTTGCTCTATTTTAGCAGTGCCAGTTCCCAGAATGCTGTTTACCTCTACCTTCAGTCAACGTCATCCACTATCATCTTCCTCTCAAAAGTAGTCATCCCACACTCGTTCTTCAGTAAGCACTTCCTTAACTCCTCATTATCCACCAATTAGACAATTTTCTCGCTCTCATCCTCCTCGCCACAGCTTGTCTCCTCATCCATTCCATCAGAGCCCTTCCGCTTGTTCACCTGCAAAACTATTTTTAATTTCCATTTAACCTCAGTGGTGCTGGAACAGTTATCAGAGTAGGGCACTGATCCATGACATCAGCTCACTAAAGTTATAACGGCTTTAAAAAATTCAAGGCCTACGCATTCAATCAATCAATCAATCAATCAATCAATCAATAAAATCTTTATTCGGTCAGATGTACGACCATAAAAGTTCATAATAGAAATAATTTTAGACATCAGCATACAATAAAAGAGATTAAAAACAAAAGTTAGTTATTAAATAAAAACAAATATTAAAGCAATACATCAGGAAATAGAAGTTAATAAAGCATACTTTTTTCTTAAAATCAGAGCCTCAGTAATAACATTTAAGACTGCAAGTCCTACTCAAAGAGTGTACCAATGAGTCAACCCCATTCACTGGGAGAGTGGGGGAAATGGTGTCAGTCCTGTACTATCTGAATTCTTTTAACGGGTATCTGATTAAAACATGCTGGTATCCTGACATTTATAGAGAGCACATTGTTCACCAAATGGCATCTGTGTGCAACTAAAACACCAGAAACAACCACTGGAGAACAAACTTTGTTTGGACTGTGGAAGAGCAAAGCCAAAGTAAATATGAGAAATAAGCAAGGTAGCGGTACCAGGGTAAATACTAGTTAGATTGCTTTTCCTCTCTGAGTATTAATGTGCCCCAACACAAATACCTCATCACCACATGGAACACCCAGAATAGTAACTAATTCCGAGTGAGAGGAAAAGCTAAGAAACACTGGTGCTGGCTTTCCTCAGTATTCGAATCAAAGAAGGCAAAAAAGTAGATGGCAGGCAGTCACTTTCACTTACCACTGAAAGTGTGGAAAAAGATTTGCATATCTCTGTTGGTTGAAGTGTAATGACTCTCAGGGCTCACTATTCTGTGCCCTTTCCACCTTAAGGCAACCTAAAAAAATCATTATGAACATTTCACAATTCCCAAACATGCCTTCCTTGCATTATTCTACTGCACGAGGCACTGGTGCATCTTGGCATTGCCCCTCCCCTAAATATTTATACATGCAGTAGAAATATGTGTTGTCCAGCTTGTGTAATTTCAGAAATTGAGCCTTGCTGAAACACTGAGCCACAGCAGAATTAATTCTCACTGTTAATACTGCACCAGAAGTAACGGTGATCAAGAATACTGTGCCATTGTAAACTAACACACACACAAAAACAGAGCAGAACACCATGTTTCCAGTTCATTCATCTAAAAAAAGTTATCTAATGTGCAAATCCAACTGGTTCCATTGATAGCAAACGAATGCACCTCACAGCATCCACTGATTTGTTAAACAAAAGCCTTTCATTGGAAACATGATGGCTGCAGACCAGCTGTATGTCATACACTATAAAATGAAAGCAAACTGGCACCGGGCAGAGTTTTTGAAGTGCACAGTCCAGCACTGGTTCCTAATTGCCTGGTTTGGTACCATGGACGTCATTTAGTGGTTCCCAGGGGTCGCAGCTGTGACCCTGGCTTGCTCCCTGCATCCCCGGGCACTGCTTTTGAGATCCCTGGCCTCCGAGGTGGCAAAATCAGTGCCAAGAAGATGGATGGCTTCACCCTCCTTGTTTTCAGCTCATTTTTAGGTCTCGCCTAGCGTTGCAGCGCATGCGCTGCTCGCTGGCGAGAGATATTGTAAATGAGGACTTTCAGAAGGGGGCTTGAAGCCCCGCCCCTCATTTCCATTGGCTGGCGTCACCGTGTATGCTAAACGGTGGGCTGCCATTGGAAATGAGCTGTTTGCGTTGCCTCCCTTTCGCCTTTTGGTCCGGCCCATCCCTACTGGATCGCCTGCTTCACGGCTGTCGTGAAGCAATTTCTTATCTCAAGGAGGCGTGTTATATAAACAAGCCGTGAGATCCAGTCCGGATGGGCCGTCCCAAAAGGAGACAGGCGCCGCATGTTTATTTTTGCATCGCGCTTTCACTTAAAGTGAAAGCGCGATGCAAAATAAACAGCGGGAATGGCGAGCGCTTGGTTTTCTTGTATTGACTCCAAGGATAGCGCCCCCTCTTTATTTGAAGAGCCACCCACCCTCTTCCCCCACACCGGAAGTTCAAGCTGCGTAACCCCCTGCGCCTAATAGCTTTCACGTTATCCGTGTGATCTAAACATTTGTGGGACAATTAATTTACTGGCCAAAATGCTGAAAACAGCTCTCTATTCCCCCAGCCAAAGAATACAGTGGGCAGATCCAGGATGTAATACTAACCTGTATTGTCTAAGGGGCGCCGGGCTCAGGTTTAAGGCTTATGCGATTGTTTCCCTCTCTAAAAAGAATTCTTGGGCGCATCGGACAATTGCGTGCTGCGCTGGATGCCGCCTGTGGCCACCTCTCTGCCCCTTCGGGCATTTCCGCCGGGGGCCTGGCCTTGTCTTCAGCCCTTGCTCCTCCCATGGGGATTGGAAAAGCTTCGGAGCCCTGGAAGCCGCTTCTTCCGGGAGGTGGGGAGATGAGGCGACTGGAGGCGGCTCCGAGGCCAGCAGGCGCAGCACACCTGAAGCCGCAGTTGCGAGGGGGAGGAAGCTCTCCTGGGTATCGCCAAGAGTCCCCCGCTCTGCAGCAGGTAACGCAACCACCGCTACCATTTCATGGGAGTGGGGTGGGTGGTCCTCTCCCCCTCCCAGCCCGAGAGAAGGCACCGGCATGACAGTGCCGTTGCTGCCTCCCCGTGCACCTCTCTCGCGTGAGTGCTACCGACCGTCACACCTTTCGTCTCTTTCCCTCCGCCCCGTGACTGCTGTCACGCACAACTTCCCGAAGGGACTGAACTTTTCTAGCCTTTGATAAAACACGGGGAAGTCATGAGTTCTTGGCAAAAACTTCTCCTCGTTGTATTGGTGCAACTGTTGAAGATCCACAGGGTAAATGCTTTTAACTTCGCAGGCTTGATAGATTTTAAAATCGAACCACTGGGCAATGCATACTTCCTAAAAGATGCACACCCTACATTTTCTGATTTAGAGAAAGACATTGAAGGCTAAAATCTTAAAAAGAGAACCAAGTGCAACCAGCAGAATGCGGCGACCTTCATTTATTGATTTGTCTGGTAAATCTGCTTAAAAGCACACGGTCTGGGTGGGGTGTCACATCTATCTGTAGGAAAACTTGAAATGGGTACCAACCTACAAGCTCGCTTTGTGACTGATTTACTAACACCTACATCTATTGTTAATATATTTATTGCCCCTGCTGATTTTTTTTTTTTATAGGTCTACCTGAGCCAACACTTTTTTTTGTTATTAATAACATGTATATACAATGCGTACATACTTACCAGGGGTTTCAGACAGTTCTCTTCACCCATTGGTATGCGGTAATGTTGGTTGCTTCCACCCACCACAGCATGTGGGGCACAGGGTCAACTCATTTAAGCCATTGGCTTACCTGACTTTGAGTGACAGCATTCATCTCTTACACAATGTGCATATCCACACTATAAGTTGTTCCCTTGAGTGTCGGGTACTAATGTTGCAGTGTTCTGCATTTCCCAAGAGAGCTATATAAACATACAATAATTAGTTAAAATAGCTTTATGCACAGTGTTATATATAATTATTGTTGTGCTATCAGTTATTCTTTTATGTATTTAGGTATAATGATACTGAGAACTTTTGGTCCTCTAATTATTGTGTGACTGCGCTATTTGTTAAGTGAGTATGATTTTAAAAGGCATTTCTCGAATTGACTATAACCAAATTTCTCCTCGCTGTCTCGGGTGATACAGGCGAAACTCACACCGTCTATCACCTACGGAAGTGAGGCCTTAAGAGGGAGAGACGCAGAAATACTGGATGGCACAATAGCAAGAGCACTACGATTGATCTATGGCTTGCCGAGATATACATCCCCCGCCCAATTGAGATTAGAGGTTGGGATCCAAAAACAAGAACTGGCCCGCAAAGGAGCATATATCAAAAGCGGATATAAAATTAGAAAGGGGGACCCAGAAAAAATGCATACTTATCGAAAGAACTGCAAACTAAGGAGGCAGGCTTAGCTAGACGCTATCTGGAAGACTCGCTCAATCATCTAGGCTTACACGGCCTTTGGGAGACATCAGGGACCTACGTGAACTTTAAAAATGTAGACAACAAAATTGTCTGAATAGTGAACCATGGCTGGTTCACTATTCAGAGTTACTCCAAAGTTATGCCGCAAACGTACCTTCACATCGGCTTCTCTAAGGCCATTAAAGAGAAGTTCCTGAATTTTCGCCTAGGTATACTACCATCCGCATTCCACTTGCCGACATGGCTACGTCCTCCGATGCCAGCAACCTGCCGACTCTGCGGGGAAGGGAAGGAGGACATACTGCACCTCCTAACTATTTGCACGGAACTACTAAGGGAGCGCCGAGAATTACTTAGACCCTTGTTCAACAAAAAAAACATACGGCCCTGCAGACAAGCAGTGATAGCAAGTTTCTCTGGAGAGGACGTCCTGCTGAGTTGCCGTATGGTAAAATTTTTGACAATAGTGGACACAAAGATAAAAGATAAACAACCAATAAACGAAAACACAATGGTACGACCACATAAACTTAAAGACGACCGAGGGTGAACGAGCCCCTCATCAAAACTGTAGCAGATGAGCCGTCCGAGTTACTAATTAAATCTTGCTGCTACCATTGCTTTTTAATTGTATAAGCTGGCTCTTGAAATCCCGCGAATTACAATTAATCATGAAAATAAAGATATTCTATTCTATTCTATAACCAAATTTCAGAATAGAGGCTCTCATTTGTTTCATTTTTTTAGAACCCACAGTTAAGTAGTCTGAGAAACACTATCATACATGCCAACATTTTAAAAGAAAGGTGGGAGATTAAAAAAAAAAAAGAATCGGGAGAATGTATTTCTTCCATTGACTTCTATTGAGGTCTGAATCGGGTATATTTTTATGTATGGGATTTAAAAAACCCACCTTATCGCTGCGTCTCTCTGTCTCTCCTCCGCGTCGGACTTGGGTCGGAACAGGAAGCACCCAGGAATCACCCAGGCTCCCCTGACCAATCACAACGCTGCAATGCAGCTTTGTGATTGTTCCGAGCGCCGTGGTTCAGCGCTCAGACGGGGACTGGTAGTCCGGGCATGTTCTCCACCCAGGCTGTAAGGCAGCCTGCGTGTAGAACATCCAAGTGCGCATGACTGTTTGGCCAGCCGAGAGGGCCGGCCTAACATTCATGAGCACTTGGAGTGGGCAAACCACTCCTCCCCTGCCCTGCTCTGAGAGCAGAGCAGCCCTGCCCACCCCGGCCGCAAAGCAGCAGGAACAAATAAAATGATAATAACATTGAGTTATTATCATTTTATTTTTCCTTTAGTTACACTGCTTAAAAGCAGTGGGGCGACGCTCCTCCGCATTAGCGGAGGAGCCTCTACTGGGGGGAGGGCTCCTAATGCGAAGCAGGAGGGGGAAGAAAAAGAGTTTGAAGGAGCATGCCATGGCGTGCAAAACAAAAGACAGGCGGCGCCCCCTTCATGACTGGGTGATACAGCCACGGATAATGCGCACCCAAGAGCCATCAGAGGCTTGGAGAATCCCACGTGCAAAAGAAATACAGAGTGGGAGGGAGGGCTGTTAATGAGAAGTGGAAGGGGGAAAGAAAAAGAGCTTCAGGGAACATGCCGCGGCGGGCAATACAAAAGAAAGGCGGAAAGAAATACCAAGTGGTGGGGGCCAAGTGGTGGGGGGAAGACTCTTCATGCGAAGTAGAAGGGGTAAAGAAAAAGAGCTTGAAGGAGCACGCCGTGGCATACAAAACAAAAAGAAGAAAGGCGGCACCCGCTTTATGCCTGAGTGATACCACCACGCATAATGTGAAAGTCTGCATAGAGCTGAAAAGCGACCCCGTTGCAGGAAAGCATGTCATGCCTGCAATAGGAGGATGCTGTTTAAGAAAATAGTGCTCACAGACTGTAAGTAAAACATACCGAGTAACAACACACGTAAAAGGGCCAGCCCTCATGGGAGGTTACAAAAGGAGAAAAGGCAGTACTAAGGAGGGACTACTAAGCCTATTCACAAATCAAAAGCAACCATTTAGAAAGGACAGTAATAGGAGCCAATTGAAAAGATGGGCGGGAAATGGGCGGCGCTTCAAGTCCATGTCTGAATACAACATGTCTTGAAGAGACAGTGAAAGTGCTGCCTAGGCGAAACCTAAAAAAATCAGGTCTTTAAACATAGGATCGAAGGACCCCAGAACAGACGTTAAACCAGCAGCTGAGTACCAATTAATAATACTGTAGTTCTGTGGGTTAATTTAATATGCCAAATGGACCAATCACACAAAATCCCATGGGGAGCAGATGAGTAGTATTCCCATTACTGATGTTTACACTATTTTTCTGCTCACTTACTACCACTGTTACACTAGTGATAATGGAGCATGGTCTTTGCATGCTGTGATATGGTTGTCCACTACTGAGGTGGTAAAACTGCATCACATAAGTGGTTGGAACACCAAACTCATAAGGCGCTCAAATGAAAATATGTGCGAAAATTGGTTTTCCCCACATTTTTGCCATTTGCAACTGTGACACTGTTAATTAGTTCGAAAACGAATGAAGGATGATGCAATGCAATGCAATGCTAAAAATGTTTTGGCGTTCCTAGAAAATACTATGTACATTTTAAGTCGAATTTGGGCATATTCCAAGCAGAAAGTGACTAAATCAGAGTAGTTTTAACCTTGCAGCATCACCAACATTAAAATAATGTGGCTTGGTTTGTTCTGACACTTTCAATGTTTTTATTGTGATTGTACTTTGGAATGAAATACAAATATGATTTATGTTATTTTCTAATACTGCTTATATATTATGAAATAATTGTTACCATTTAGTTTATAAATCAAGTAGGTTTCTTTAAATATGTGTTATAAAACCTTTGACACAGTGTGGCCTTTTCCTTTCACTCTGGCCTCACTTTGCAGTCAGAGAAAAAAAACATCAACACAGTATCCCATGAGAAAAAAAAAGAATGTGTCAAAAGTTAAATGACATGTGCCAGACTGTCTTTGAACACATAGCAAACGTGGCAATACGTGGCAATACGTGAACACAGGCCTCTTTATTAATGATCCTCCATGTGAATTGCTTCTAGATTAGTTGGGGGTGCTGCAGCACCTCACATACCCCAAGTTCCAGCGCCACTATTTCCCTTTATCTCCCACTACACAAGCCTTCCTACCTCTTTCTTTTCCTTCCCTAAGCCATTCTGCTCTCTTCCGCTTTTTAGTCCGTCTTTCCTTTCTCACCCCCCTCTTTTTCTGCGCCTTGCCTCTCTTCTTAGCTCTCTCCTCCATCCTTCTTCTTCACAACAGTTCTTTCTTCCATCCACTACATACATCTTAGTGTCATTCTTCGCCCACAACCCTGCCTCTCACCCCGTCCTACATTTCTTTTAGCCCTTTTACTCTACTGTATTTTCCCTCCTTGTTGCCCTTAGTTGCCTCTCATTTTTCCCTTCTACTAGCCCTTCTGCCCCCTCATAGTTCTCTCAGCCATTCACCCTCCCTCTCTTCGTCTCTTTTTTCTCTTCTTGTGTTCGCTCTCCTTCACACCCTAACACCTCATATCCACCGATTTGGGCAGTACACTAGAGAAATTGTCAGCAGTCTACAGCCTACCTACCGCCAACTCTTGACAATTTCCCCAGTGTCCTGCCCAAATCGGTGGACATGGGGACATTAGCTCGGGCCCCTGAAATCCTTTAGCACCAGAAATGCTGCTTGTGAAAAGTGTATCCTCTTCGAGCAGTTACTATTGTTCCCATAATTACAGAGATTCTTAGAGATACGATTTCACAGGAGCTTGAAACTTGCGACTGGAGTGACATCCGAGTAAGTGGACCAGACAGCAAATTAGCAGGGACAGCCGGGCCAAGGGTCTGGCTCGGATCTCACAGCCCGTTCACGAGCCAAGCCTTGAAAAGTTTTGCTATATAAATCATACAAAGAATCACGTAAAATAAGATAAATTCAGTTCAAAATCTAAAAAAGTGCATTCCTTTAACATGTGGAAGCTTTGACATTTATACATTATAGAATTGCACTGAGAATTACTTATGAAAATTGACAGTTTTGTACAACTGGTAGTCTGAACATACATATTTGAAAGTACTTTCATATGCGATAATGAAGAAAAAAATAGTTTTGGTGAAATAAAATATTTGCCCAAGATCACACAATTTAACCAGGGAAGCCGCGATGTATCTACGTTTTATGGTTTCACTTTGTACAAATCATCAAGTAAATGAGTATCTATTTGGCTTTCCTTGTGGTAAGGGTATGTTTTTTAACTTTCAGAGCATTTTTCTGCAGTGCTTAAAATATAGCGTAAACTCAACCAAAGATATTGGAACACTTTACACGAAGGGCCGTTACACTACACAAGGTCACACATTGTTTATAGGCATGGGTAAATTAAGTAGTGTGCCCAAAATCACAGCATGTTGAGCCGACGACGAGACTCGAATCAGTTTCCCCAGTTCCACAGTCAGCTTCTTTAACCTTAATGCCACATCGTGGGTAGAAGAATGGAGGCAGGCAGACGCCACATGACAGCTCAGCTCGTTATGGGCTCGAGGTACCATCAGGACCTCGATCTGAGCCGGAGCCAGGCTTTGCCAAAAGTGATTCCACAGACACAGTGAGAGCACTTTCAGCAAAAATACTCAATGACGCCCCTTCCGCCATATCACGGCAGCATTTCAGGCCAGCCAGCATTTATGTTTTTCAAGAACAAGCACCCAATGCTTTGGGGATATTGTATTTTTCCTTCCCGCGACTGCCATTCTGGGCAGGTGGAGTACCGTAGAGTGGAGAGTTTAGTGACGGAGAGTGCAGTGTTGCAGAGTAGAGTGCCACAGTGCAGTGGTGTAAAGTGGAGTAGAGTGTCGCAGAGAGCAGTGGTGTAGAGTACAGTGATGTCTAGTAGAGTGCAGTGGTGTAGAGTGTAGTGACATAGAGTGCAGTTGTGTACAGTGCATTGGCGTAGAGTGCAGTGAAAAAGAGTAGACTGGCGTAGAGTGGAGTGGCATAGAGTGGAGTGGCACAGAGTGGAGTAGAGTGGTGTAAAGTGCAGTGGCGTAGAGTAGATTGTTTCAGAGTAGAGTGAAGTGGTGTAGAGTGGAGTGGTACAGCGTAGAGTGAAGTTGCATAGAGTGGCATAGAGTGTAATAGGGTACAGCAAAGTGGTGTAGAGTGCAGTGGCAAAGAGAGAAGTTGTGCAGAGTAGATTAGAGTGGCATACAATGGATTGGCGTAGAGTGCAGGGGCATAGAGTTGAGTGTTACAGAGTAAAGTGCATTGGTGTAGAGTGTATTGGCATAGAGTGCAGTGGTGTAGAGTGCAGTGTTTCAGAGTGGCGTAGATACAGTGACGTAGAGTGAAATTGTGCAGAGTTGACTGGTGTGGCCTAGACTGGAGAGGTGTAGAGTCCAGTGAAGAATAGTACAGTGGTTTAAAGTAGAGTGGCGAAGAGTGCATTGGCTTAGAGTAGAGTGGTACGAGGTAGAGTGGGGAGGCGTAGAATGCAGTGACGTAGAGTGCAGTGGCATAGAGTGGAGCGGTGCAGAGTGCATTGGCATGGAGTGGTGTAAAGTGGAGTGGTGCAGAGTAGGGTGCAGTTGTGTGAAGTGGTGCAGAGTAGAGTGGAGTGGCACAGAGTGGAGTATTCATGGTGTGACAGTACACTGCCATTACATACAACACATTTTCAATTGAAATGACCATTACATTTGCACAGACAAAAAAATGTACTGATAAAATTATACAGTGCACAGACGAAAATGTGTGGAAATGGCATCACCTAGTGTAATGATTTGTTTTGATCATATTAACCCTTTTGGTGCTCATGACGGAATGGTTCCGTCATGAGCATGTGCTCCTGACGGAACCATTCCGTCATGAGTGCAGGTGCACTAAATCCCTCTGCTGCAGACAGCAGAGGGATTTCCTTCTTTTTTTTGTTAGCCTCGGGAGGTTGAGGAAGAGCTTACCCAACCTCCCGAGGCCGTTTTGCATTTCCAATGCAATGACGATCACGCGCATGTCGCGCTGACGTCATTGCATTGAAAATGAAACTAAAACTTTGTTTCAGTTTCATTGTTTCGGTACTCGTGGTGCTATCCCAGCCCCCCGAGCACCGAAACACTTGGGAGAGGTATCGTTGGAAAGGGGAGAATCTCCCCTTTCCAATGGTACCCTTACCTAGTGGATCCCTGCTTGGGGATCCACCCACTAGCCACCAGGGAAGGGGGAGCGGCCCCTTGGGCAAGGGCCTTTTCCCTTCCTATAACTTGTTGCCACAGACAGTCTTTCTGCCCCCTTGGGGGGCAGATGCGGGCAGTATCCCCAATCTGCCCCCCAGGGGGGGCAGAAAGCACCCTAGAAGCCAGGGATTATTTGTTGATAGGCCAGGGGTGGGGGCTGCGCAGAATGGGCATCCCAAGGCTCCCACCCTACCCCCCCCCAAAGAAGGCAAAAGACTTTCTGTCCCTCCCAGGAGGCAGATGGGGGTAATAGCCCCTGATCCGCCCCCCCCCGGGGGGGGGGGCAGAAAGCCCACTAGGCACCAGGGAGTTTTTTGATTTTTTATATGTAGGGGTGGGGGCTGCCCAGAATGGGCATGCCAATGCCCCCACCCAAAAAAAATGCCAGATGGGGCAATAGCACCTTATCTACCCACCCCGAGGGGAGGGGCGAAAGCCCACTAGGCACCAGGGATTGTTTCCCCCCAAAGTTCGGGGTGGGGGCTGCCCAGAATGGGCATGCCAATGCCCCACTCCCCCCAAAAATGCCACAGTCTTTCTGCCCCCCCCCCCGGAGAGAGATGGGGGCAGTAGTCCCTGATCACCCCCCCGGGGGGCAGAAAGCCCATAAGGCAACAGGGATTTTATTTTTTTATATACGTAGGGGTGGGGACTGCCCAGAATGGGCATGCCAATACCCCACCCCCAAAAAAATGCTACAGTCTTTCTGCCCCCCCAGCGAGGCAGATGGGGCAATAGCCTCTTATCTGCCCCCCGGGGAGGGGCAGAAAACCTACTAGGCACCAGGGATTTTTTTCCCGAACTTCGGGGTGGGGGCTGCCCAGAATTGGCATGCCAATGCCCCCACCCCACCCAAAAAATGCCACAGTATTTCTGCCCCCCTCCGGAGGCAGATGGGGGCAGGAGCCCCTGATCTGCCTCCTGGGGGGGGCAAAAAGCCCATTAGACACCAGGGATTTTTTTTTATACGTAGGGGTGGGGGCTGCCCATCATGGGCATGCCAATGCCCCCACCCCCCAAAAATTGCCACAGTCTTTCTGCCCCCGGTAGGCATATGGGGGCAATAGCCCCTTATCTGCCTCCTCGGGGGGGGGGCAGAAAGCCCACTAGGCACCAGGGGTAAATTATTTTCAGAATTCAGGGGTGGGGGCTGCATAGAATGGGTAGGCCAATGCCCCCACCCCCCCAAAAAAATGCCACTGTCTTTCTCCCCCCCAGGAGGCAGATGGGGGCAGAAGCCCCTGATCTGCCCCCCCGGAAGGGGGGGGGGGGCGGCAGAGAGCCCACTAGGCGCAAGCGATTATGCTGGCTTTTATACATAGGGGTGGGGGCTGCCCAGAATGGGCATCCGAATGTCCCCACCCCCCCAAGAAAATAGCCACAGTCTTTTTGCCCCACTTGGGAGCATATCGGGGCAATAGCCCCCGATTTCCCCCCACCAGGGCGACAGAAAGCCCACTTGGCACTGACTTTTTTTCAGAATGTGCCTACCTGTGGATTTTGGGTCCTAGCGCAGCTGGCACCCGAGGAAACCTAGCAAACCTATACATTTTTGAAAACTATACACCCAGAGGAATCCAGATGTGGTGACTTGTGTGGCTCTCACTAGGTTCTGTTACCCAAAATCCCTTGCAAACCTCAAACTTTGTAAAACAAAACACATTTTCCTCATATTTCTGTGATGGAAAGTTCTGGAATCTGCGCAGATCTACAAACTTTGACTCACCCCGCATTCCCCAAAGTCTTCTGATAAAAATGGTACCTCACTTGTGTGGGTAGGCCTAGCGCCCGCGACATGAAATGGTCCAAAACGCAACGTGGAAACACCACATTTTTAAAGTGAAAACGGACCCTTTCTTGGCAAAGTGCCTAGCTGTAGATTTTGAACCCTAGCTCTGCCGGCACCTAGGGAAACCTAGCAAACCTATACATTTTGAAAACTAGACACCCAGGGGAATCCAGGATGGGGTGAATTGTGTGGCTTTCACCAGGTTCTATTACCCAGAATCCCTTGTAAACCTCAAACTTTGTAAAAAAAAAAAAAAAAACATTTCCCTCACATTTCTGTGATGGAAAGTCCTGTAATCTGCGTGGATCCACAAGATTCCACCCACCCTGCATTCCCCAAAGTCTTTCGATAAAAATGATACCTCACTTGTGTGGGTAGGCCTAGTGCCCGCGAGAGGAAACGGCCCAAAACGCAACGTGGACACACCACATTTTTACAGTGAAAACTGACCCATTCTTGGCAAAGTGCCTAGCTGTAGATTTGAAACCCTAGCTCTGCTGGCACCTAGGAAAACATAGCAAACCTATTCATTTTGGAAAACTAGACACCCATGGGCATCCAGGATGGGGTGCCTTGTGTGGCTCTCACCAGGTTCTGTTAACCAGAATCCCTTGCAAACCTCAAACTGTAAAAAAAAAACCATATTTTCCCCACATTTCTGTGATGGAAAGTTCTGGAATCTGCATTGATCCACAAACTTCCACCCACCCCGCATTCTCCAAAATCTCCCGATAAAAATGGTACCTCACTCGTGTGGGTGGGTCAAGTACCCGCGACAGGCAAGGGCCTAAAACATATTGTGGAGACATCAAAATTACCTAGCACAAAACGACCTGGTTTTGCAAGGGGGGGGCACCTGGGTTTTTGGCACCGGGCTCGAGGCCATCTAGAGAAACCTACCAAACCCACACATTTCCGAAAACTAAACACCCTGGGGAATCCAGTGAGGTATGGCTTGCTTGGATACCCCAACGTTTTCCTACCCAGAATCCCCTGTAAACCTCACATTTAGGTGAAAAAAATCACTTTTTCCACACATTTTTGTGTGGAATCACTGTGCCGGCACAAATGTCCTACCACCCAGCGTTCTCCTTGGTCTCCCGAGTAAAATGATACCTCACTTGTGTGGCTGTCCAATGCAGAATCAGCTAAAAACATATTTTTTTTAAAAATGTAGCGCTTAGAATTCGCGGTGCTATACCCCTAAGTTTTTGGCCCTTCCTAGTCACAGGCCTTTCGCCCACCCAAACAAGTGAGGTATCATTTTACTCGGGAGAACAAGGGGAATGCTGGGTGGTAGGACATTTGTGCCGGCATGGTGCTCCCACACAAAAATGTGTGGAAAAAGTGAGTTCTTCAGCTACATTTTTAGGTTTGCAGGGGATTCTGGGTAGGGAAACGTTGGGGATCCACGCAAGCCATACCTCACTGGACTCCCCAGGGTGTCTAGCTTTCAGAAATGTGTGGGTTTGGTAGGTTTCCCTAGGAAAACTTTGGGGGGTACATGCAAGTCACACCTCCCTGGACTCCCCAGGGTGTCTAGTTTTCAGAAATGTGTGGGTTTGGTAGGTTTCCCTAGATGGCTGCCAACCCTGGGACCAAAAACGCAGATGCCCCCTCTCTATCAGAAAACGTCCTCGTTTTGCAAGGGGGCATCTGCGTTTTTGGCCCCGGGCTCGGCGGCCATTCGGGGAAACCTACCAAACCCAGACATTTCTGAAAACTAGATACCGGGGGAGTTCAGGGAGGTATGGCTTGCGTGGATCCCCAAATGTTTTCCTACCCAGAATCCCCTGCAAACCTTAAATTTAGCTTTAAAAAAATCACATTTTACTCACATTTCTGGCTGGAATCACCGCACCGGCACAAATGTCCTACCACTCAGCGTTCCCCTCAGTCTCCTGAGTAAGATGATACCTCACTTGTGTGGGTGGGCCAAGTGCCTGCGACTGGGAAAGGCCAAAAACATAGGGATTCAGGGTATAGCACCGCAAACTCTAAGTGCTATATATATTTTTTTTAAATACGTTTTTATGTGATTCTGCATTGGACACGCACAAAAGTGAGGTATCATTTTTATCAGGAGACTAAGGGGAACGCTGGGTGGTAAGACATTTTTGCCAGCACGGTGATCCCAGACAAAATTGTAAGGAAAATGTGATTTCTTTAGCTAAATTTGAGGTTTGCAGGGGATTCTGGGTAGGAATAATTTGGGCATCCACGCAAGCCATACCTCCCTGAACTCCCCCAGGTGTCTAGTTTTCAGAAATGTCTGGGTTTGGTAGCTTTCCCCCGATGGCCGCTGAGCGCGGGACCAAAAATGAGGATGCCCCTCTTGCAAAACCAGGATGTTTTCTGATAGAAAGAGGGCATCTGCGTTTTTGGTCCCGAGGTCGGCAGCCATCTAGGAAACCTACCAAACACACACATTTCTGAAAACTAGACACCCGGGGGAGTCCAGGGAGGTGTGACTTGTGTGTACCCCCCAAAGTTTCCCTACCCAGAATACCCTGCAAACCTCAAATTTTGCTGAAACAAATCACATTTCTCTCAACTTTCTGTGTGGAAAAGTTGTGGAATCACCGGGCTGACACAAATTTCCTCAAACCCAGCGTTCCCCCAGGTCTCCCGATAAAAATGGTACCTCACTCGTGTGGGTGGGCCAAGTACCTGCGACAGGCTAGGGCCCAAAACGTATTGTGGAGACATCAAAATTACCTATCACCAAACGATCTGGTTTTGCAAGGGGGGGTCCCATGAGTTTTTGGTCCCGGGCTTGGCGGCCATCATGGGAATCCTACCAAACCCACACATTTCTGAAAACTAGAGACCTGGGGAAGTCCAGGGAGGTATAGCTTGCATGCACCCCCATAGTTTTCCTACCCAGAATCCCCTGCAAACCTCAAATTTTGCTGAAAAAAATCACATTTTTCTCACATTTCTGTGTGGAAAAGTTGTGGGATCACCGGGCTGACACAAATTTCCTACCACCCAGCGTTCCCCCAGGTCTCCCGATAAAAATGGTACCTCACTCGTGTGGGTGGGCCAAGTACCTGCGACAGGCTAGGGCCCAAAACGTATTGTGGAGACATCAAAATTACCTATCACCAAACGATCTGGTTTTGCAAGGGGGGGTCCCATGAGTTTTTGGTCCCGGGCTTGGCGGCCATCATGGGAATCCTACCAAACCCACACATTTCTGAAAACTAGAGACCTGGGGAAGTCCAGGGAGGTATAGCTTGCATGCACCCCCCATAGTTTTCCTACCCAGAATCCCCTGCAAACCTCAAATTTTGCTGAAAAAAATCACATTTTTCTCACATTTCTGTGTGGAAAAGTTGTGGGATCACCGGGCTGACACAAATTTCCTACCACCCAGCGTTCCCCCAGGTCTCCCGATAAAAATGGTACCTCACTCAGGTGGGTGGGCCAAGTACCCACGACAGGCAAGGGCCCAAAACGTATTACGGAGACATCAAAATTACCTATCACAAAACGACCTGGTTTTGCAAGGGGAGTAACCTGGGTTTTAGGCCCCGGGCTCGGCGGCCATCTAAGGAAACCTACCAAACTGACACATTTCTGAAAACAAGACACCTGGGGGAGTCCAGGGGGGTATGGCTTGCGTGGACCCCCAACGTTTCCCTACCCAGAATCCCCTGCAAACCTCTAATTTAACTGGAAAAAATCACTTTTTTCTCAAAATTCTGTGTGGGAAAGTTATGGGATCACTGGGCTGACACAAATTTCCTACCACCCAGCATTCCCCTAGGTCTCCTAAATGGTACCTCACTTGTGTGGGTGGCCCAAGTACCCGCGACAGGCAAGGGCCCAAAACGTATTGAGGAGACATCAAAATGACCTATCACAAAACGACCTGGTTTTGCAAGGGGGGGTCACCTGGGTTTTTGGCCCCGGGCTCGGTGGCCATCTGGGGAAACCTACCAAAGCCACACATTTCTGAAAACTAGACACCCGGGGGAGTCCAGCGTGGTATGGCTTGCATGGATCGCCAACGTTTTCCTACCCAGAATCCCCTGCAAACCTATAATTTAGCGGAAAAAAACACATTTCCCACATATTTTTGTGTGGGATCACCGTGCCTTTGTGATGTTTTCAGGTAAATTTGAGGTTTGCAGGGGATTCTGGGTAGGAAAATGTTGGGGTGTCCACGCAAGCCATACCTCCCTGGACTCCCCCGGGTGTCTAGTTTTCAGAAATGTGTGGCTTTGGTAGGTTTCCCTAGATGGCCGCCGAGACCGGGGCTTAAAACCCTGGTTACTCCCCTTGCAAAACCAGGTCATTTTGTGATAGGTAATTTTGATGTCTCCACAATACGTTTTGGGCCCTTCCCTGCCACAGGCACTTGGCCCACCCACACGAGTGAGGTACCATTTTTATCGGGAGACTTTGGAGAATGCTCTGTGGGTGGAATTTTGTGAATCCACACAGATTCCAGAACTTTCCATCACAGAAATGTGAGGAAAATGTTTTTTTTTGTTTTTTTACAAAGTTTGAGGTTTGCAAGGGATTCTGGGTAACAGAACCTGGTGAGAGCAGGACAAGTCACCCCATCCTGGATTCCTCTGGTTGTCTAGTTTTTCAAAAATGTATAGGTTTGCTAGGTTTCCCTAGGTGCCGGCAGAGCTAGGGTTCAAAATCTACAGCTAGGCACTTTGCAAAAAAAGGGTCAGTTTTCACTGTAAAAATGGGGTGTGTCCACGTTGCGTTTTGGGCCATTTCCTGTCGCGGGCACTAGGCCTACCCACACAAGTGAGGTACCATTTTTATCAGAAGACTCTGAGAAATGCGGGGTGGGTGGAATTTTCTGGATCCATGCAGATTCCAGATTTTTCCATCACAGAAATGTGAGGAAAATGTGTTTTTTTTACTAAGTTTAAGGTTTGCAAGGGATTCTGGGTAACAGAACGTGGTGAGAGCCAGACAAGTCACCCCATCCTGGATTCACCTGGGTGTCTAGTTTAAAAAAATGTATAGGTTTGCTAGGTTTCCCTAGGTGCCGGCAGAGCTTGGGTTCAAAATCTAGGGAAACAGCCATTACATCGCATGCGATTACAACGCGGTCGTTACAACGACTGCGTTGTTACATCGCAGTACTTTACAACGCAAGTCGTTACATCGACTTGCTGTAGGGGGCGTGCCAACCTAAGGAATAGTATAATTTACTATTCCAACACCTTTCCTACTGTAGCGCACTGGAGTTGGAATAGTAAATTATAATATTCCAAAGTCCAGCGTGCCCCCTACAGCAAGTCGATGTAACGCCTTGCGTTGTAATGTACAGCGATGTAACAACGCGGTCATTGTAACAACCGCGTTGTAATCGCATGCGTTGTAAATGCATGCGATGTAAGGTGCTATATTCCAAAATCTACAGCTAGGCACTTTGCAAAAAAGGGGTCAGTTTTCACAGTAAAAATGTGTGGGGCCCACGTTGCATTTTGGGCCGTTTCCTGTTGCGGGTACTAGGCCTACCCACACAACTGAGGTACCATTTGTATCTGAAGACTTTGGAGAATGCGGGGTGGGTGGAATTTTGTGGATCCACGCAGATTCCAGAACTTTCCATCACAGAAATGTGAGGAAACTGTGTTTTGTTTTACAAAGTTTGAGGTTTGCAAGGGATTCTGAGTAACAGAACCTGGTGAGAGCCAGACAAGTCAACCCATCCTGGATTCCCCTGGGTGTCTAGTTTTCAAAAATGTATAGGTTTGCTAGGTGTCCCTAGGTGCCCGCAGAGCTAGGGTTCAATATCTACAGCTAGGCACTTTGCAAAAAAAGGGTCAGTTTTCACTGTAAAAATGTGGTGTGTCCACGTTGCGTTTTGGGCCGTTTCCTGTCGCGGGCACTAGGCCTACCCACACAAGTGAGGTACCATTTTTATCAGAAGACTTTGGGGAATGCACGGTGGATAGAATTCTGTGTATCCACGCAGATTCCAGAACTTTCCATCAAAAAATATGAGGAAAATGTGTTTTTATTTACAAAGGTTGCGGTTTGCAAGGGATTCTGGGTAACAGAACCTGGTGCGAGCCAGACAAGTCAGCCCATCCTGGATTCCCCTGGGTGTTTTGTTTCCAAAAATGTATAGGTTTGCTAGGTTTCCCTAGGTGCCGGCAGAGCTTGGGCTCAAAATCTACAACTAGGCCTTTTGCAAAAAAGGGGTCAGTTTTCACTGTAAAAATGTGGTGTGTTCACGTTGTGTTTTGGGCCGTTTCCTGTCGAGGGCACTAGGCCTACCCACACAAGTGAGGCACCATATGTATCTGAAGACCTTGGGGAATGCGGGGTGGGTGGAATTTTGTGGATCCACGTAGATTCCAGAACTTTCCATCACAGAAATGTGAGGATTTGTTTTTGTTTTACAAAGTTTGTGGTTTGCAAGGGATTCTGGGTAACAGAACCTGGTGAACGCCAGACAAGTCACCCCATCCTGGATTTCCCTGGGTATCTAGTTTTCAAAAATGTATAGGTTTGCTAGGTTTCCCTAGTTGCCGGCAGAGCTAGCGTTCAAAATCTTCAGCTAGGCACTTTGCAAAACAAGGGTCAGTTTTCACTGTAAAAATGTGGTGTGTTGACGTTGCGTTGTGGGACGTTTCCTGTCACGGGCACTTGGCCTACCCACACAAGTGAGGTACCATTTTTATCGGAAGACTTTGGGGCATGCTGGGTGGGTGGAAGTTTGTGGATCCACACAGATTCCAGGACTTTCCATCACAGAAATGTGAGGGAAATGTGTTTTTTGTTGTTGCAAAGTTTGAGGTTTGCAAGGGATTCTGGGTAACAGAACCTGGTGAGAGCCAGACAAGTCACCCCATCCTGGATTCTACTTGGTGTCTAATTTTAATAAATGTTTAGGTTTTCTAGGTTTCCATAGGTGCCGGCAGAGCTATGGTTCAAAGTCTACAACTAGGCACTTTGCAAAAAAAGGGTCAGTTTTCACTGTAAAAATGTGGTGTGTCCATATTGGGTTATGGGCCGTTTCCTGTCACGGGCACTAGGCCTACCCACACACGTGAGGTACCATGTTTATCGGAAGACTATGGGGCATGCGGGGTGGGTAGAATTTTATGGATCCCCCCAGATTTCAGAACTTTCCATCACAGAAATGTGAGGAAAATGTGTTTTTTTATAAAGTTTGAGGTTTGCAAGGGATTCTGGGTAACAGACCCTGGTGAGAGCCAGACAAGTCACCCCATCCTGTATTCCCCTGAGTGTCTAGTTTTAAAAAATGTATAGGTTTGCTAGGTTTCCCTAGGTGCCGGCAGAGGTTGAGTTCAAAATGTACAGCTAGGCACTTTGCAAAAAAAGGGTCAGTTTTCACTGTATAAATGTGGTGTGTCCACGTTGCGTTTTGGGACGTTTGCTGTCGTGGGCACTAGGCCTACCTACACAAGTGAGGTACCATGTTTATCGGAAGACTTTGGGGAATGCGGGGTGGGTGGAATTTTGTGGGTCCACGCAGATTTCAGGACTTTCCATCACAGAAATGTGAAGGAAATGTGGTTTTTTTGTTGCAAAGTTTGAGGTTTGCAAGGGATTCTGGGTAACAGAACCTGGTGAGAGCCAGACAAGTCACCCCATCCTGGATTCCACTGGGTGTCTAATTTTAATAAATGTTTAGGTTTTCTAGGTTTCCATAGGTGCCGGCAGAGCTATGGTTCAAAGTCTACAACTAGGCACTTTGCAAAAAAAGGGTCAGTTTTCACTGTAAATATGTGGTGTGTCCATATTGGGTTTTGAGCCGTTTCCTGTCACGGCACTAGACCTACCTACACAAGTGAGGTACCATTTTTATCGGAAGACTTTGGGGAATGCGGGGTATGTGGAATTTTGTGGTTCCACGCAGATTCCAGAACTTTCCATCACAGAAATGTGAGGAAAATGTGGTTTTTTTTTTACAAAGTTTGCGGTTTGCAAGGGATTTTGGGTAACAGAACCTGGTGAGAGCCAGACAAGTCACCCCATCCTGGATTCCCCTGGGTGTCTAGTTTTCAAAAATGTATAGGTTTGCTAGGTTTCCCGTTAGAAATGGGGGTCTCTAGTTGGCAATAGCTGGCCACTGTCCAAGTAGGGACCCTTCTTCCTAAGTCAGAGTGAGAGGGCTACACTCTTTGATAACCCCTGCTCAACCCTGTGGTAACATAGCACGAGCAGCTAGGCTTATCTCAGAGGCAGTGTGTGAAGCATTTATGACCATACACAGTAACACAGTGAGGAACACTACAAAGGGACACCACACAAGTAGTTATCAAAAATAAGTATCTTTATATATAGACTTAACACAAGACCAATAACGATAAAAAGCCACAATACTGTAAAATAGGATTACTCTTGAAATGCTGCAAAAATAGTTCAAAGTGTGCCAAGAGGAGTTCAGTTCAAAGCAGTGGTCTCTGCGACCCTTTTACTTACAAAGTACCTGGATTTCGTAGCAAAACCAACAAATTGTCGCAAAGAAGCTGTAGCGATGATTTTCTGCACGCGAGGCCGGCGATGCGATAAATCCTTGCCGCGAGGGAGGATGATGCGCCGATCTGCTGATGCGTGCGGAGACGATGCGACAAACTTCTGCACGCTAGGCCGTTGATGCGAGGACTCCTTGCCGCGAGGGAGGAGGCGAGGCGACGATCCTGTTGCGTGTGCGATCGGGTTGCGATGCGAAGAAATGGGGCTCCGCGAGGGAGCGACGATCCTGATGCGATGCGATGAAAATGGTGGACGCTCGGCGTCCGCGCTGCGATGTTGTGAAGCGATGATTCGATCTTTGGTTGCGAGCACTCGGCGGCAGCAGCGCGATGATTTTCCGGGCGCTTTCGGCTGCGGCGGCTCGCAAACGTGCGTTAGCGGCGATTTCAGCACTCTCTTCTCTGTAGTAGAACTAGAGGCCCTGGAACTCACAGGAGCCTCACCTGCAGATAGAAATCCTCGCTGGGAGGAATCAGGAGGCTGGTGGTGAAGTCTGATGTGCCTGAGACTTCAACAGGAGGCTAGCTCTCTCCTAGCCCTTGGGTGATTCCTTTAGCAAGATTAATAATAGTTCTCTCAAAGTCCTTTTCCCTCTTCTTCCAGGTCCAATGGTAACCACTGCAGGCCAATCCAAGAAACAGCACACAAGCACAAGGATAGTCACCTCCTGCAGATTCCTTCAGTTACACGGACAGAGGTTCGTCTTGATGTCCAGGAGCAATACAATTTGTAGGGGCTTCAGCACAGATATTTATACCCCAAAAGTCTTTGTTCTCAAAAGCTACAAGTCACTGAGCCTAGCCAGAACCAGTTCTGTTCGGTCCTGGAGCACTTTGTTTACCAGGCTGCATCCTTCCTTTCAGAAAGAGGGGTCTGCTATCAGACGCACAGTAGGAGGTGGAGCCATCATTCACCTTGCCAGGCACAGCCCTATTCAAGTCAAGGAGCTACCCCTCCCCATATTCCAAATGCAGATCTCTCTATTCAACCCAGGTCTGACTCAGCCTGCCCTGTCCCTCCAAAACCAGACAGCCAATACACATAACAGCAGAGCACACTGGAAGGCTTAGGCAAGAAAATACCTACTTTCTAAAAGTGGTATTTTCAAACACAGAATATAAAAATAAACTTCACTACAAGATGTATTTTAATATTCTAAATTCGTTTTTCTACCATGTTCCTGGGGTCAGTTAGGACTATAGAATGTAATAGTCAAACTGCCCATTCTGGCCTATGGGGAACAGGTAGCCTTACAGTAGTGAAAAACGAAATTGGGTGTAATTCACTACCAGGACATGCTTCACACACCAAGGCATGTCCTACCTTACACATACAATGCACCCTACCATAGGGGGGACTTACATGATGCCAAGGGAAGGTTCAGGGGCTGGGAAGTGGGTGCACTTCACAGCCAAGATGGCAGTTCTAGACTGCACACAGACTCTGCAGTGGCAGGTCTGAGACACACTTTACAAGCTGCTTCTGTCGGTGGCGCAAACCAGCGCTGCAGGCCCACCAGCAGCATTTGGTTTACCAGCCCTGGGCACACACAGGCCACGCTACTAGGGACTAACAGGTAAACCAAATAAGCCAATCATGGATATACCAATTCACATGTCATATTTACACAGGGAGCATTCGCGCTGTGGCACTGAAGGGCAGTGGCACAGCGCCCAGAGCATCTAACACCAGCAAAAACAGAGGAGACAACAGCGAAAAAGGAAGGGAGACCCACGCCAATGGTGCCAGGTCTAACACGTGTCCCCTCCAGCTGAAATGTGGGGAGAACTGCCCATCCCCTTGGGAGTTCTCATCACTAAGGCGGAAAAATCTGGACAGACCATCAGCATTGGCGTGTTCTGTACCAGGGCGGTGTTCCACCGTGAAGTCCATACCCTGTAGGGAAATGGACCACCTCAACAACTTGGGATTCACACCCCTCATCTGCATCAACCATCTGAGGGGCCTGTGGTCTGTCTGAACCCGGAAGTGAGTCCCAAACAGGTATGGTCTCAGCTTCTTCAGTGTCCAGACCATAGCAAATGCCTCACGCTCAATTGCACTCCACCTCTGTTCCCGTGGAAGTAACCTCCTACTGATGAAGGCTACAGGTTGGTCTAGTCCCTCCTCATTTATCTGTGACAGAACAGCCCCCACCCCATGCTCTGAAGCGTCTGTCTGGACAATAAATTCCTTAGCAAAATTGGGCGCCTGGAGTACGGGTGCTGTACACATGGCAGTCTTGAGGGCATCAAAAGCTTTCTGACAGGTGTCAGTCCAGTTCACAATCTTTGGCTGCATTTTGGAAGTCAGCTCAGTCAAGGATGCAACAATGTTGCCATACCCCTTGACAAACCTCCTGTAGTAACCTGTGAGTCCTAAGAAGGCCCTCACCTGGGTCTGGGTCCTTGGGGGCTCCCAAGCCAGGATGGTTTAAATCTTGGGCTGTAGGGGCACCACTTGGCCACTCCCCACCTGGTGTCCCAAATACACCACAGAGCCCTGCCCAATGTGGCACTTACTGGCCTTGATTGTGAGGCTTGCTCTGCGCAGCGCCATCAACACTTCCCAGAGGTGGCTCAAGTGGTCCTCCCAGGAGGAACTGAACACTGCAATGTCAACCAGGTAGGCGGCACTGAAATCCTCCAGCCCAACCAACACCTGGTTGACCAACCTCTGAAAGGTGGCAGGGGCATTCTTCAACCCAAAGGGCATCACACGGAACTGGTAGTGCCCATCTGGTGTGGAGAATGCTGACCTCTCTTTTGCCCCATCAGTTAAGGCGATCTGCCAGTACCCAGACGTCAGATCAAACGTGCTGAGGTACCGGGCAGCCCCTAGCCGATCTATGAGCTCATCAGCTCTGGGGATGGGGTGCGCGTCGGTCTTCGTGACCGAATTGAGACCTCGGTAGTCCACACAGAACCTAAGTTCAGGTGTGGCACCAGGCGTTGCAGCTTTTGGTACCAAAACCACGGGGCTGGACCAAGGGCTGCTAGAGGACTCAATCACCCCTAGGGCAAACATTTTGGAGACCTCCTCCTTAATGTAAACCCTGACCCTGTCAGTCACTCTGTAAGCCTTGTGCTTGACAGGAGGACTGTCCCCGGTGTCCACCTCATGGACGCACCAATCAGTGACACCAGGCACCAGGGAGAACAAATCAGAAAATTGCCCCAACAGTTGGCGACAATCTCTCTGCTGCTCAGGGGTCAGTGTGGTGGAGAGGACCACACCCTCCACTGACCCATCCTTCTCTCCTGCACACAGGAGGTCAGGAAGAGGCTCACTCTCCTCCTCCATCCCAGCATTTGTGGCAAGAAGCATGCCCACTTCAGACCTCTCAAAGTGGGGCTTCAGGCGGTTCACATGCAGGACCCGCAAGGGGTTCCTGGGAGATTGAAAGTCCACCAAGTAGGTAACTGGACTTTTGCGCTCCACCACCTCAAATGGGCCGGTCCACTTATCTTGGAGCGCACAAGGCTCCACTGGGGCCAGTACCCAAACCTTCTGACCAGGTTGAAATTCGACCAGAGTGGCATTCTGGTCGTGCCACCGTTTCATTTCCTCCTGGCTGGCTTCCAGATTTGCCTCAGCAATTTTTCTGAAACGCCGAGTCTGGTTCCTGAAGGCCAACATGTAGCTAAATACATCTTGGGGAGGTTTCCTGGGAGATTGCTCCCAGCCTTCCTTGACCAGACTCAGAGGCCCTATTACCGGATGGCCATAGAGGAGTTCAAAGGGACCTAACCCTAAGGACTTCTGTGGCACCTCACGGTAGGCAAACAACAGGCATGGCAAGAGGACGTCCCACTTACGCCTCAGGGGCTCTTCTAGGCCCATGATCATGCCCTTCAAGGTCCGGTTGAACCTTTCAACCAGACCATTACCTTGGGGGTGGTAAGGAGTGGTGAACTTATAAGTTACCCCACACTCCTTCCACAGAGACTTCATGTACTGGGAGATGAAGTTGGTCCCCCTGTCAGACACCACCTCTCTGGGGAACCCCACACGGGAGAAAATCCCCATCAGTGCACGTCCCACCACGGGGGCCGTCACTGTCCTGAGCGGGATGGCTTCAGGGTACCGGGTGGCATGGTCCACCAAGACCAGGATGAACCTGTTGCCCATGGCTGTCTTGGGGTCCAGAAGCCCCACAATGTCAATGCCCACTCGCTCGAATGGGGTACTAACAACTGGAAAGGGCTGGAGTGGGGCCTTGATCTTCCCCCCACTCTTCCCACTTGCCTGGCAAGTCTTGCATGTCCTGCAATAAGTGTCTGAACTCTTGCGCATCTGGGGCCAATAAAAGTGGGTGGCCAGCCTCTCAAAGTTCTTGGTCTGCCCCAGATGTCCTGCCAATGGAATGTCATGAGCCAACCCCAGTAGGAAGGCTCTGAAGCACTCGGGTACCACCAGCACACGGGCTGACCCCGGCTCAGCAGCCTTAGGCTCGCTATACAGGAGACTGTTCTCCCAATAAATCAGATGTGAACCAGACAGGTCACCTGCTGCCTGGGCTGCAGCCTGACGCCGCATACCCTCAAGAGAAGGGCAAACTCCTTGCTGCTCACAAAATTCCTCCCTGGTGGGTCCCCCTTCCTGCTGCCAATGGGTCAGCTCAGGCAGGTCCCCCAGTTCGGTGATCTGCTCCCCGGTAGGCTCCAGGGCATCCCCCTCAGGGTCTGCTCCCTCCTGGGCCGTGAGAACCAAGGGGGCCGGCTCCCCGCGCCCCCTGCCACTTCTCTCTAAGGCAGGGATCTGGGCCATACTCTCAGGCTCCAGGTCCTTCTCAACACCCTCCTTGGCTGTCATGGACCGAGTAGCACACGCCCACTCATTGCCCAACAAACAGTCTACAGGCATGGCGGGCCTCACAGCCACCTGAAGAGTTCCTGAGACCCCCCCCCCACTCAAAGGGAACCTGAGCCACCTCACATTGGCTCTCTGAGTTGTCTGCGGACACTACTGGGTAGAATGCATGGGGGACAACCTGCTCTTTGGACACCAACCAGGAGCTGACAGCAGTTATACTGGCTCCTGTGTCTCTTAGAGCCTCCACCCTATGGCCATTGATGGTCACCCACTGCCTGTACTTTTTAGTGTTATCAGGCAGTGCAGGCTTAGGGACCATCTCAAAGTCTCCTAATGAGACAAGGGTCAACTCTACGGGATCCCACCCACCTTGGGCACCCATCTACTCCCCTCCCAGGGCTACACTAGCAAGCTGGCGGGGTGGTGCACGGGGTGGTGCACTAGTATCCCTCTGAGGACATTGGGGATCATAGTATCTGTGGCCCACTTGACCACACTTATAACAAGTAAGGGGCCCCCTCTGAACAGGCCTACCTGTCGGGGGCACTGGCTTCTTCTCTTGGGGAGGCTGGGACACCACTGCTTGGTTCCCTTGGGAATTACTTTGGGGCCCTCTTTGGAACTCCCTCGGTTTACCCCTGTCCCCCCCACTTCTCTGCTGGGGACCCTGCCCACCTTTGGCGAAGTCTCCCACTGGACCCTTGCGAACCCGGGTGCTCACCCAGCGGTCCGCCTCCTCAGCAAGCTTCCTAGGGTAGTCAGCTTGCAATCAATCAGGTGCTGGCGTAGCTCAGGAAAACAGTTACTAGATAAATGCTCCCATGCAATCAAATCATAAAGCTGCTCAAAAGTTTCTACTTTGCTACCTTTTACCCAGCGGTCCATTGCTCTGCAAAAAAAAGACACATATTCAATCCATGTGGTACCCTCTAGCTTCTTGCAATTCCTAAACCTCTGCCTATACATCTCAGGGGTCAAACCATAGCGGGTCATCAAAGCTTCCTTCATGTGGCCATAAACCATTCGACTTTCTGGGGGCAGGTCCAACAAGGTATCCCTCCCCTCACTCACAAAGCGTCCCCACAACCCCGCTCCCCAATCCTTCTCAGGGACCCGGTGGGACACCATGGCTAATTCATAAGCGGCAAACCATTGATCAATATCTTCACTTTTGTGGAAATCCTTAATAGCCTCCTTGGGTATATACACTCTATTCTCAGTATGCACTACAGGTATGCTGCCACCAGAGGGGAGATCTCTACACTCTTTGCTTTAATCTCCAACTCCCTCAATATTCTCTCATGCTCAAGTTTCATTTTCATAATCTCAAATTCTAACTTCTTGTTCTCTAGGTCCCTGTGACCATCCATTTTAAGCTTAGCCATCTCCATATTATGCCGCCTATCTCTCTCCCTGTCCTCCATCTCTTCTGGGGACAGACCCCTGGCGGACACACTAGTGCCCGGGCTGGAAATTGCTTTACCTCCCACCAAATCTACTACCTCACCCTGCTGCTCTCCTGCATTCTCTTCCCCCTCCACAGGCTCTCCCATATTCTTAGGGGCATCCCTGGCTTCTAGCCAGGCCTTCAGCGCCTTGTAATACTCCTCCCTTTTAGTGAGACCTGTGATAGAGACTGTGAAGCGTTTGCAAAAATATTTGAGCTGCTTGGCATTGTAGGTTTCTAATTTCTCTTCTTCCCAGGAGAGATCCTCCGAAGCATTGGATCTGGGCTTGCCCATTGTAGCAATAACTGGCAATATTAATCAAAAATAGAATCAGAAAAAACCTCAAAACGTATGTGGTTGCGTTATGGTCTGCACTCACTAGTAGTGCACACTATAATTACTGTATGCGATCATAAATGCAAGTCCAGATCCTCACCGCTGACCACCAATGTTAGAAATGGGGGTCTCTAGTTGGCAATGGCTGGCCACTGTCCAAGTAGGGACCCTTCTTCCTAAGTCAGAGTGAGAGGGCTACACCCTTTGATAACCCCTGCTCAACCCTGTGGTAACGTAGCACAAGCAGCTAGGCTTATCTCAGAGGCAGTGTGTGAAGCATTTATGACCATACACAGTAACACAGTGAGGAACACTACAAAGGGACACCACACAAGTAGTTATCAAAAATAAGTATCTTTATATATAGACTTAACACAAGACCAATAACGATAAAAAGCCACAATACTGTAAAATAGGATTACTCTTGAAATGCTGCAAAAATAGTTCAAAGTGTGCCAAGAGGAGTTCAGTTCAAAGCAGTGGTCTCTGCGACCCTTTTACTTACAAAGTACCTGGATTGCGTAGCAAAACCAACAAATTGTCGCAAAGAAGCTGTAGCGATGATTTTCTGCACGCGAGGCCGGCGATGCGATAAATCCTTGCCGTGAGGGAGGATGATGCGCCGATCTGCTGATGCGTGCGGAGACGATGCGACAAACTTCTGCACGCTAGGCCGTTGATGCGAGGACTCCTTGCCGCGAGGGAGGAGGCGAGGCGATGATCCTGTTGCGTGTGCGATCGGGTTGCGATGCGAAGAAATGGCGCTCCGCGAGGGAGCGACGATCCTGATGCGATGAAAATGGCGGACGCTCGGCGTCCGCGCTGCGATGTCGTGAAGCGATGATTCGATCTTTGGTTGCGAGCACTCGGCGGCAGCAGCGCGATGATTTTCCCGGCGCTTTTGGCTGCGGAGGCTCGCAAACGTGCGTTATCGACGATTTCAGCACTCTCTTCTCTGTAGTAGAACTAGAGGCCCTGGAACTCACAGGAGCCTCACCTGCAGATAGAAATCCTCGCTGGGAGGAATCAGGAGGCTGGTGGTGAAGTCTGATGTGCCTGAGACTTCAACAGGAGGCTAGCTCTCTCCTAGCCCTTGGGTGATTCCTTTAGCAAGATTAATAATAGTTCTCTCAAAGTCCTTTTCCCTCTTCTTCCAGGTCCAATGGTAACCACTGCAGGCCAATCCAAGAAACAGCACACAAGCACAAGGATAGTCACCTCCTGCAGATTCCTTCAGTTACACGGACAGAGGTTCGTCTTGATGTCCAGGAGCAATACCATTTGTAGGGGCTTCAGCACAGATATTTATACCCCAAAAGTCTTTGTTCTCAAAAGCTACAAGTCACTGAGCCTAGCCAGAACCAGTTCTGTTCGGTCCTGGAGCACTTTGTTTACCAGGCTGCATCCTTCCTTTCAGAAAGAGGGGGTCTGCTATCAGACGCACAGTGGGAGGTGGAGCCATCATTCACCTTGCCAGGCACAGCCCTATTCAAGTCAAGGAGCTACCCCTCCCCATACTCCAAATGCAGATCTCTCTATTCAACCCAGGTCTGACTCAGCCTGCCCTGTCCCTCCAAAACCAGACAGCCAATACACATAACATCAGAGCACACTGGAAGGCTTAGGCAAGAAAATACCTACTTTCTAAAAGTGGTATTTTCAAACACAGAATATAAAAATAAACTTCACTACAAGATGTATTTTAATATTCTGAGCTCAGGCATACTAAATTCGTTTTTCTACCATGTTCCTGGGGTCAGTTAGGACTATAGAATGTAATAGTCAAACTGCACATTCTGGCCTTTGGGGAACAGGTAGCCTTACAGTAGTGAAAAACGAAATTGGGTGTAATTCACTACCAGGACATGCTTCACACACCAAGGCATGTCCTACCTTACACATACAATGCACCCTACCATAGGGGGGACTTACATGATGCCAAGGGAAGGTTCAGGGGCTGGGAAGTGGGTGCACTTCACAGTCAAGATGGCAGTTCTAGACTGCACACAGACTCTCAGTGGCAGGTCTGAGAAACACTGTACAAGCTGCTTCTGTGGGTGGCGCAAACCAGCGCTGCAGGCCCACCAGCAGCATTTGGTTTACCAGCCCTGGGCACACACAGGCCACGCTACTAGGGACTAACAGGTAAACCAAATAAGCCAATCATGGATATACCAATTCACATGTCATATTTACACAGGGAGCATTCGCGCTGTGGCACTGAAGGGCAGTGGCACAGCGCCCAGAGCATCTAACACCAGCAAAAACAGAGGAGACAACAGCGAACAAGCATTGGCATAGCCAATAGGTCTCGCCTTTGGGGCCTTATAAGTGTTTAGCCAGAGCTATTGACTTTGCCAATGTCTTCAAGCTGTGCTGTAGAGAAGTGTGGCTGCTGTGCAGCATGCTGAAAAGTTATAATAAAAAAGTGTCAGAAGCATTTTTGTTACTTTATATATGACCAAGAAGGCATTATGTAAAACTGAACGACCATATTTAAAAAAAGTATTTACAATAAAAAATTTCCTCAGTTTTCTTTTGTTCTTGCAATGCTGGCAACTTGTTTCTGCCTATTGCAATGGTTGTTTGTTAAAGCTTTTTTTTTGGGGGGCATAAACAATCGGAGGGTGAAGGTTGGGAACTAGTACCTGTATTATAACACTAGCAGCGGCCAGACGCTAGGGGAGAATCAACAGATGCCAGATTCCGAGAGCAGGCTGAGGTGGTGCTGAGTGATGCTTAGGTGGTAGTGGTGGTGGTGGTGACTGTTGCGGAGACGATGCTGAGGTGATGCTGAATGATACTCAGGTCTTGCTTTGTGATACTGCTGTGGTGCTGAGTGATGCTGTGTGTTGTGGCCTGGATTCCTCAGGATCGTACGTTGCTCAATAATGGTCCACCTCTCAACACCCCCACGGTCTGACTAAATACACACAGACACAATGGAGTGATCAAGCGGGGGAAGGGAAGGAAGGGGACAGCAGGGAGGGAGACCTGTAAAGACAACGAAACAGAGATCAGCAACCAATAGTACAGATTTCTTCCTACCCTGACCCCCACTTCATCAAGTACCAGTTCAAGGAACCGTACCTGTAAAGAAAGAAAACATCTCTTCGCAATCGGTTAACCCATAAGGCGTGCGGTAGCGCTCATACAGATCTAAAGGTAGAGCATTATAGTCAGCAAGTGCAGTAACACCACATTTATCAGCATTCTCTGAGAACGGCAGCTGTAGCAATCTGACCTACCAATTGGTTTAATAATGAAAGCGGAGACAGGGGTGCGGAAGAGCCGTCCTCCTGCTCACTCTCTGCACTCCTGCTAAAGAATACACAAAGAAACAGGTATGACCCCAATGACCACAAAGCACCACAGACAAAACACGAAGTACATCCGGCACAACTCCTCAATACTTCTTGGTCAGTGGCCGAACACAATTATTAACGTGATAACACCCAGGAAAAGGCATAAAAGATTGTTCGTTGGTTTTCCTGCTAGATTCCCCCTTTTGCTGAGGGCTATGATTCTTCTCATGTCTCTCACGCATAAACAGGAAATAAATAATAAGTTCTCAGGTAAGTAACTCCTCGTTACTTCCTTCAACCCGACCAAGTCTCAAACAGGTGGTGTTTGAATCGGGTAGGCGTTTTCCCCGCATGAACCGCTGTATGCCGGTTCTCCAACGTAGGAAAACGCACCTGTAGCGAATAAGCCCCAAACAGGCTCTGTGCCCTGAAACAATCCCAGGATGGCAACCTAACAAGGAAAATACCCAGTAAAGGTAGGGGAGGGTTTATCCTTCGTGACTTGTGCTCAACGGGAAAGTTGCTCCGCAATGAACCTCCGAACTGGGTTTAGCCAACGGAGCAACTGGAAGGCAGTACAATGCCCTTGCCACACAGGAATGAGCTATCGCTCGTAATGCGAACTAGTCAAGAAGAGCGGTGCTCGAAGCACCCTTACCAGCCTCCTCGGGTCGCAGGCGCAGCTCCAGGAAAAGAGTAAGCGGCACCTCTCCGATACCCCGGAAGCCTTTTCAGAGCAACGCCTTAGCGCGTGTTGACGTCACCGACGTCGGAACCGCAAAGGCTCATGGGGGCTGTAGTCCTCTAATGCCGGTATCGCGCTCTCGCGCGTAGCTGCAGTGTTCCCCTGGTGCCCTTCCCATGGGACGTGACAGTACACCCCCCTCCCAAAGAACACTGACAGGGACATGGCCTTTTAGGGAAGCGTTTGTGGAACAACCTGACATAACGAGGCACGTGAACCCCTTCCGCGGGCTCCCAAGAGTTCTCCTCGTTTCCGTATCCCTTCCAAGCTATCAGATACCACAATTTGGTACGGTATATCTTGGAATCCAGGATACCCCTGACTTCATGCTCCGTCTCCTCGTTCACCAACACCGGTGGTGCACCTCCTTTGTCCGCTGAACGAGAGGGTTTGAGCAAGGAGGTGTGGAACGCTGGATGGATTCTCAGTGAGGAGGGCAGGGCCAGTTTAACTACTACGGGGTTTATGAGTTTCACTATTTTATACGGGCCGATGTATTTAGGATTAAAAATACTATGCCTCTTGAATCTAATGTTCCGGGTGGACAGCCAGACATAGTCCCCTAGCTTGTAAACTGGCCCTGGACGCCTGTGTCTGTCGGCGTAGGCCTTGTAGCGTTCTTTTGCCTCTCTCAGCTTATTCTGTGGGTCTGTTAAAGTTTTTTGTATATGGAGTACCCTCTCTTGTACTTCTGGTATGTTCTCAATTCTAACTGGATGCAAAAAGGGAATGAATCTCGGGTGGAAACCATAATTGCAGAATAAAGGAGAGTGTTTTGTAGAGCTATGTGTAGCGCTATTATAGGCTATCTCTGCCATCCATAGATTCTCTACCCAGGCTTCCGTTGTGTTATCCACGTAACACCTCAGGTATTGCTTTAGCGTTTGGTTCACCTGCTCGGTTTGGCCATCTGTCTGGGGGTGAAAGCTTGTGGACATATTAGGTGTTATCTTCAGGGCAGCACACCACACCTTCCAGAATTTAGCCGTAAATTGGGAACCACGGTCCGAAACCACCACCTGAGGTAACCTGTGTAAGCGTATCACATGAATTAGCAACAAATGGGCTAACTGGCCTGATGTGGGTATTTTTCTGCAGGCAATGAAATGGGCCATTTTGGTAAGGTAGTCCACCACTACCAGGATTACCGTGTGCCCCTTGTCCAATGGCATGCCTACTACGAAATCCAGGGATATGTTTTCCCACGGGTGGTCAGGGGTTGGTAAGGGTTGCAGAAGTCCTGCTTGTCGGGTGTGCGAAGCCTTCATTTGATTGCACACCATACACTCCTTGACCCATAACTGAATGTCTGTATGCACAGTGGGCCACCAGAATTAGCGTAGCACTCTCTCTGTGGTCTTCTCTATGCCGTTATGTCCTGCGCTGGGTAGGGTGTGACACCAGATGAAGACACGCCTCCTTAGCGAAGGGATCGGGATCAACAGTTGTTTCCCTCGAACAGGTAGACCGTCTTTCATCTTCCACTCCTGATGTTTTGCCAACCATGCCTTCCATCCCTTGGTAAGTACATTCCGCACAATGCTCCTAAGGAAGGGCTCAGTCACTGTGGTGCATATAACATTGTGCGGATCGATGATGGTTTTCTCCACCTGTTCTTCCGCTGGTTGTGTGTTGGACTGACGGGTTAAGGCATCAGCCTTTTTGTTATCCTTTCCTGGTCTATACGTGACCAGGAAGTTGTATTCGGCAAAAAACAGAGTCCATCGCAGCTGTCGAAGGGAGAGGTGTCTGGCTGCAGTCATAAACTGGAGATTACGGTGATCCGTAAACACTGTGACCATGTGTTTGGCTCCGATGAGGTAGTGTCGCCACTCCTGGAAGGCATCTTTGATAGCAAGTAACTCCTTCTCAGCTATCGTATAGTTACGTTCTGCCGGGTTAAGTTTTCGGGACATAAACGCCACTGGGTGTAACTGACCTGTGTTGATATGGCGTTGTGACAGCACCGCTCCCACCGCGTGATCCGATGCGTCCGCTTCTACTATGTATGGCTGATCAGGATCAGCGTGCACCAACACCGGAGCTGAGACAAATGCTTTCTTTAAGGCCTCAAACCCTTTTTGGGTTTCTTCGGTCCATTGAAAGGGGACCTTCTTCTGTAACAAGCGGGTTAGGGGAGCTGCCAGGTATGAGAAATGGCCAATGAACCGACGGTAAAAATTGGCGAACCCGAGAAGGCATTGAATGTCTCTAACGGTCGCTGGGGTAGGCCAATCCCTCACTGCTGCATATCTTCCGTTCAGACATCTCCTGTCCCCTAGGGGTTAGCATAACGCCCAAGAACTCAACTGTGGAGACTCCGAACTCACACTTGCTGATTTTGCAGTAGAGGTGGTGATCTTGCAGGGTCTGAAGGATGGCGCGCACATGAGTAACATGGCTCTCAACGGTGGACGAATAGATTAGAATGTCGTCTATGTATACAACGACGAAGTGATCCAGGTATTCGCGTAGGACGTCGTTCAGAAAGAATTGAAACGCCGCGGGCGCGTTGCATAACCCAAAGGGCATGACGAGATATTCGTATAGGCCGTAACGCATTTTGAAGGCCGTCTTCCACTCATCGCCCTTACGCATCCGCACCAAATGGTAGGCCCCTTTGAGATCCAGCCGAGTGTATATAACAGCCTTCTGTACTTGCTCCAATAATACCGGGATCAACGGTAGAGGATACCGGTTCTTAACCGTGATGGCGTTTAACGCTCTAAAGTCTATGCATGCACGCAACTCGCCGTTAGCCTTAGGGATAAAAAACAGCGGAGAAGCCGCAGGAGACATGGAGTTGCGGATAAACCCCAGCGCTAGATATTTATCCAAGTAAGCCCGCAGGTGAGTGTTCTCAGGTTCGGTTAGGGCATATACCCTTCTGGTGGGCACGAGGGCCCCTGGTATCAAGTTGATCTGGCAATCGTATTGCCTATGAGGCGGAAGTGTCTCGGCTTTGGCATCATTAAACACATCCGCGTAATCCTGGTATTCTCCGGGCAGCGTAACCGGATGTTCCGCTGCTGTAGCGATATGGTGCAACACAGCTAATGCTTGCGACGGGCTGTGTGTCGGCGGAACACAATCTCTACCACCAGTGGAGCTGAGTGGGATGTTAGTGGTATGCCTGCATTGAACGTGTTTCTCTGCATTCTATCTACAGTAGCTTGTAGGGTAGCTGTCTCTGCCCTGGAGGCTGCCAACTCCGTCTGTACTATGTGTAACGTGGCAATCACGTCCTCTAAGGTAGCCATGCTTCAACGTACAACCGGGAGGAATGTAATCCTTGGGCCGCTTACTCTGTTGTGGCCTGGATTCCTCAGGATTGTACGTTGCTCAATAATGGTCCACCTCTCGACACCCCCACGGTCTGACTAAATACACACAGACACAATGGAGTGACCAAGGGCGGGAAGGGAAGGAAGGGGACAGCAGGGAGGGAGACCTGTAAAGACAACGAAACAGAGATCAGCAACCAATAGTACAGATTTCTTCCTACCCTGACCCCCACTTCATCAAGTACCAGTTCAAGGAACCGTACCTGTAAAGAAAGAAAACATCTCTTCGCAATCGGTTAACCCATAAGGCGTGCGGTAGCGCTCATACAGATCTAAAGGTAGAGCATTATAGTCAGCAAGTGCAGTAACACCACATTTATCAGCATTCTCTGAGAACGACAGCTGTAGCAATCTGACCTACCAATTGGTTTAATAATGAAAGCGGAGACAGGGGTGCGGAAGAGCCGTCCTCCTGCTCACTCTCTGCACTCCTGCTAAAGAATACACAAAGAAACAGGTATGACCCCAATGACCACAAAGCACCACAGACAAAACACGAAGTACATCCGGCACAACTCCTCAATACTTCTTGGTCAGTGGCCGAACACAATTATTAACGTGATAACACCCAGGAAAAGGCATAAAAGATTGTTCGTTGGTTTTCCTGCTAGATTCCCCCTTTTTGCTGAGGGCTATGATTCTTCTCATGTCTCTCACGCATAAACAGGAAATAAATAATAAGTTCTCAGGTAAGTAACTCCTCGTTACTTCCTTCAACCCGACCAAGTCTCAAACAGGTGGTGTTTGAATCGGGTAGGCGTTTTCCCGCATGAACCGCTGTATGCCGGTTCTCCAACGTAGGAAAACGCACCTGTAGCGAATAAGCCCCAAACAGGCTCTGTGCCCTGAAACAATCCCAGGATGGCAACCTGACAAGGAAAAGACCCAGTAAAGGTAGGGGAGGGTTTATCCTTCGTGACTTGTGCTCAACGGGAAAGTTGCTCCGCAATGAACCTCCGAACTGGGTTCAGCCAACGGAGCAACTGGAAGGCAGTACAATGCCCTTGCCACACAGGAATGAGCTATCGCTCGTAATGCGAACCAGTCAAGAAGAGCGGTGCTCGAAGCACCCTTACCAGCCTCCTCGGGTCACAGGCGCAGCTCCAGGAAAAGAGTAAGCGGCACCTCTCCGATACCCCGGAAGCCTTTTCAGAGCAACGCCTGAGCGCGTGTTGACGTCACCGACGTCGGAACCACAAAGGCTCATGGGGGCTGTAGTCCTCTAATGCCGGTATCGCGCTTTCGCGCGTAGCTGCAGTGTTCCCCTGGTGCCCTTCCCATGGGACGTGACACTGTGGTGGTGCTGAGTGATATTGTCTTGGCGCTGAGTGATGCTGTGGTGGTGCTGAGTGATATTGCCTTGGCGCTGAGTGATGCTGTGGTGGCCCTGAGTGATGCTGTGGTGGCCCTGAGTGATGCTGTGGTGGCCCTGAGTGATGCTGTGGTGGCCATGAGCGATGCTGTGGTGGCCCTGAGCGATGCTGTGGTGGCGCTGAGCGATGCTGTGGCGGCGCTGAGCGATGCTGTGGTGACGCTGAGCGATGCTGTGGTGACGCTGAGCGATGCTGTGGCGGCGCTGAGCGATGCTGTGGTGACGCTGAGCGATGCTGTGGCGGCGCTGAGCGATGCTGTTGTGGCGCTGAGCGATGCTGTTGCGGCGCTGAGTGATGCTGTGGCGGCGCTGAGTGATGCTGTTGCGGCACTGAGTGATGCTGTGGTGGCGCTGAGTGATGCTGTGGTGGCGCTGAGTGATGCTGTGGTGGCCCTGAGTGATGCTGTGGTGGCCCTGAGTGATGCTGTGGTTGTGGTGAGCGATGCTGTGGCGGTGGTGAGCGATGCAGTGGCGGTGCTGAGCGATGCTGTGGTGGTGCTGAGCGATGCTGTGGCGGCCCTGAGCGATGCTGTGGTGGCCCTGAGCGATGCTGTGGTGGCGCTGAGTGATGCTGTGGTGGCGCTGAGCGATGCTGTGGTGGTGCTGAGCGATGCTGTGGTGGTGCTGAGCGATGCTGTGGTGGTGCTGAGCGATGCTGAGCAATGCTGTGGTGGTGCTGAGCGATGCTGTGGTGGTGCTGAGTCATCCTGTGGTGGTGCTGAGTCATCCTGTGGTGGTGCTGAGTGGTCCTGTGGTGGTGCTGAGTGATGCAGTGTTGGCCCTGAGTGATGATGTGGTGTCGCTGAGTGAAGCTATGGTGGTGCTGAGTGATGCTGTGGTGACGTGGAGTGATGCTGTGGTTGTGCTGAGTAATGCTGTGGTTGCACTGAGTAATGCTGTGGTTGCACTGAGTGAGGCTGTGGTTTCACTGAGTGATGCTGTGATGGCGTTGAGTGATGCTGTGATGGCGTTGAGAGATGTTGTGTTGGTGCTGAATGATGTTGTGCTGGCTCTGATTGATGCTGTGCTGGCTCTGATTGATGCTGTGGTTTCGCTGAGTGATGCTGTGGTGATGCGGAGTGATGCTGTTGTGTTGCCGAGTGAGAGATAGAGTGAAGATATAATGCCCAATTAGAGAGGGTGGTGAGAGAGAAAGAGAGAGAAAGGGTGTACATAGAATAAAGAGTGGAGCGGGATAGAGAGAGAAAGAAGGGGAGAGAGAGTGAATGAAGGAGTTTGAAAGAGAAACAGATAAAGGGGTGAGAGAGAATGAAAGGCTAAAAAAGATAGAGAGGGGAGAGTTAATTAAGTAGAGAGAGAATTAGAGAGGGGAGAGAGAAGGAGAGAGACAATAAGAGTGGGGGTGTGGAGTTTAAATAGAGTGAAGAAGTGACGCGGAAAAAGTAACCTTAAATATAGCTTTGTGCTTTGCGCGAATAAATATTTAAAAAAAAACAGAGTGAGACAAAAATACTGGTAATTAGGCTGTGACTCCCAATATAAAACAAATAGCGATATAAGGTGAAATCAACCCACCGAAGCAATATTTCTAACTAGACAAAAAAGGCTTGCATTTCAATGCTAATCGCTGTTGTTTTTCATGTGACTGTAGTCCAGGGCCGTCAGTTGGTAATGTGAGCTGCTGCTGCGATTGAAACATCAGAGTCCAGAGAGTTAATGAGCCATGACGAGGAAATGAGGAAGAGATAGGAAACCCAGATGGCAGCTGCGCGCGTGCACGCTATCGTGAAAGCAAGCTGGTCGCCAGCCAAAAGCCAGTGGGTTTGCACTTCCAAAACCCGCTTACTAAAACTCTCGGCCAGACCAGCGCAAGCGCTGGTGCAGGCCGAGACCTAAAAAAGGAAGGGAGACCCACGCCAATGGTGCCAGGTCTAACATTTCCCTAGGTGCCGGCAGAGCTATGGTTCAAAGTCTACAACTAGGCACTTTGCAAAAAAAGGGTCAGTTTTCACTGTAAAAATGTGGTATGTCCACGTTGCGTTTTGGGACACTTCCTGTCGTGGGCACTAGACCTACCCACACAAGTGAGGTACTATTTTTATAGGAAGACTTTGGGGAATGCCTGGTGGGTGGAATTTTGTGGATCCACGCAGATGGTAGAACTTTCCATCACAGAAATGTGAGGAAAATGTTTTTTTTTTTTTTTTACAAAGTTTGAGGTTTGCAAGGGGTTCTGGGTAACAGAACCTGGTGAAAGCCAGATAAGTCACCCCATCCTGGATTCCTCTGGGTGTCTAGTTTCCCTCGGTGCCGGCAGAGTTCAAAATCTACAGCTAGGCACTTTGCAAAAAAAGGGTCAGTCTTCACTGTAAAAATTAAGTTTGTCCACGTTGCATTTTGAGCCGTTTCCTGTCGCAGGCACTAGGCCTACCCACACAAGTGAGGTACCATTTTTATCGAGAGACTTAGGGTAACACAGAATTGTAGAGTAACTGTTTTTACCTATTGACTTTCTATGCATTTCTGCCTTCCAAATGTAAAACATTGTGTAAAAAAGAAGTCACTTTGAAAAATGTCCTATAATTCAGGTGCTAGTAGGGGTACCCACAATTTCGGAGATGTGCAAATAGCTACTGTTTGTAAACTCGATATTTTGTTCCCATTTCAGAAATACATAGGTGTCTTTCATACCAATTTTTCACTATTTATATTTTTCCAAATGAATTGTTATATACCCGGAACACAATAAAAAACCATTGCAAGAAGCTGCTCAGTTATTGGCTCTAGGTTCCTCGGGTTCTTGGTGAATCTACAAGTCCTATATATCCCCACAACCAAAAGGGTCCAGCAGATGTAACGGTATATTGCTTTAAAAAATCTGTCATACTTACAAGAAGTTACAGGTGAAAATGTTGGCACAAATGGCTGTTTTTTTCAACTCATTTTCAATTTTTCCTATTTTCAACTGTTAGTTTCAATAAGAAAACCTTGAAGGATCTACACAAATGACCCCTTGCTGAATTCAAAATGTTGTCTACTTTGCAGAAATGTATAGCTTTCCAGAATCCATTATTGCTTTCATACCCATTTGTACCATTAACTGGAAGGAGGTTGAAAGCACAAAAAATAGCAAAAATAGGCTTTGCCCAGTAAAATGCCAAAACTGTGTAAAACATTTTGGTTTTCTGACAAAGGTCTGTCAGTCCCTGAAAGCTGGGAAGATGGTGATTTCAGCACCACAAACCCTTTGTTGATACCATTTGCAGGGAAAAAAACAGACGCTTTCATCTGCAGCACTTCTTTCCCATTTTTCCAAAAGAAAACAAAATTTAGATGTATTTTGGCTAATTTCCGGGTCCCCTCCAGGGGAATCAACAAACCCTGGGTACCTCTAAAATCCCCATGATGTTGGAAGAAAAGGACGCAAATTTGGCGAGGATACCTTAATGTGGTCAAAACTTTACAGGGGCCTAAGCGCGAACTACCCCAAACAGCCAAAAAAAGGGTTAGCACGGGGGGCGGGGGGGGGGCTAGCAGTGAAGGGGTTAAAGTATTTGTTTCCAACACACTTCAGAAATAAGAAAATGTGCTTAATTTGTGTTCCTAATTCTGACATATTTTGAAATACTTACACAGTTCATATATATGTTGTCGTGTGCTAGAGAACAACTCTTTCCTACCCCCAGTGTCCAGCAAGATGGTTACATAAAACCTCTCACTTTAAAGTCAGAGAAAGAAAAGTAACAAGCGGCCTCAGACGATAGCGCCTGACATTGGACCTCGGTCTTTGAATGCACAGCAAAAGTGACGAGGTAAGAACAAGATTTACATGCCTGTTTACAGAAAGCGTGTTCGTGGAAGAATACAGTGAACACGATTTAGGGAATGGGTGGGACAAACTGAACCTGGAGAGCCTAAAGCAAATAAAGCCAGCAAATAGAAAGCCAGAAAATGTGAGTTACAAACAACAAAGCCAATGGTAATCAATGGGTGGAAGGCATTCCTAGGTCAACTTTCTGAAAGTCCCCAAGATGTCTTTAGCAATCAAGACAGCTGCGCTGTCTGGTAGGCTTTGACCTAAAAAAACAAACATCTTTACAGCTATGAACAAAACAAATCCCCCTTCCCCGAGGGATAGCAAAGAAAAAGAGAGAGCAAATGAGAGAGAGAGAGAGAGAGAGAGAGAGAGAAAGAGAGGGAATAACGGCAAGTGCTTCACTTATCACGTGGTGCCTCAGGTGTGCGGGTGTTTCTTTATTCCGATACATAGTCCTTGTAATTTTGCAATGGCGTGGGGCACCTATGGGCTCCCCCTCTTGTCACTGAAGGTGTGATAGTCTCTGTTTCTCCCTCCACCACATCATGCTGGCTAGTGTCCTCTTGAAATGGAGGGCTTGCTGAAACACTATTGTCATCTTCTCTTTACTAGTCTACTTCTTTGCACCCTTCATTCCAGCTAGTGCCGCCTCCTTCTTTAGGGTGGTAATTTGTTAGAAAATATTGGAAGTGCGAGATGTTCCATAACACACTTTCAGTGCCTCGTTGGGCTGTCAACTTAGTTTCTTTTACTTCCGTCACTGTCCGTTGCCAGGGCTCGAAGAGCAGCCAGAATTTTCTCCCTGGGTGAGGGTCTTTAACAAGGACCTTGTCACCTGGCTGAACTAGTCTGTTTTGGGCCCGCCGTTTCTTGCTGGCATACTTATTACGGCTTTGCCTCTGGCTGAACGACAGTCGTTGTGGCTCACAACTCTCAATCCGGAGATGGTGGTGTGGAATTGTGTCCGCAATTGCCCGCCCCAAGTAGAGTCAATTGGGGTAGACCCCGGTGGTGGAGTGTGGTGTAGCTCGGTATTCCCATAGAAATGTGTAGATGGTGTTTTCTTTGTTCCTCTGTCCGGCCTCAGCTATTTAGATCACTTTCTTCATGGTCCTCACAAAACGTTCAGATTCACCATTGGCTTGGGGCCACTTTGGCGTGATGCATCAGTGGCATGTGTTGTGGGTACCGAATGTACTCTGCCCAGTCATTGTGCACTGCCATAATCTGTTCCATCTTTAGTATGACCACCTCTGCAGATGTGGAGGGTACCAGCTCGACTTCGGGATATTTGGAAAAGTCATCTATAACAATGAGCATGTAGGCCCCATTAGGGAGGCTGCTGAAATCAGCACTGACCCTTTGCCACGGGGCACATTGGTCTTCCTCAATGAGCACTGCAGCAGGTTGGTTTGTGGAGGCTGGTTGCTTGGCATGCAGTACACTTTCGTACCGTCATCTCTACTAGATGTTCAAATTGTGTGAACCAGACCTTGGCCCTATGGTGGTTCTTTATTTTCATCCACTCCCTGGTGAGATCTGTGGATTAGATAGACAGCTCGCAGGTGGAAGCTTCAAGGTAACACTAACCGTGTACCCCGTAATAGACAGCCTTCTGGAGTGATCGACAGTTACTGCTGTACATTGTAGAGAGACCTCAGAACCTGCTACACTTCTTCTGTCCAGTGAGACGAATTGGCCAGGAGTGGCTTGCAGTCAGACGACTGTATCGCTGTGATGGCAATCTGGAGGCAGCCTTCTTGAGTGGTGGCATCAGTTACTTCCTGTACAGACATTGGGAGAGGTTTGACTCTCTCAAGTATCAGCCTCACATATGCCCCCGTCTCCTGTGCAGCATCCTTCTACGCAGGGTGGCGGATCTGGCATGTCTCGAAAGGAAGTCATCCGGGTTGTGTGCACCCGGCCTGTATTTGATGTTGAAATTATATTCTAGTAACTGTAGGATCCACTTCTCAATGCGCTGTGGGGGTTTAGATACAGACCCCTGAAAAGAGGAATTAGCGGCTTATGGTCAGAGTGGACATTTTAGAAAGGCTAATTTCCTGATTCACCTTTAGGAATGTGGCAAGCTTCTTGCTGGTGCCTTGCCACTTCATCCAGTGCGACAGCTTTGGGCATTGTCTCTGAAAAGCTGAATTTTTTTCTATATTGAATACGCCCATCTTCTCTTGTGTTGTATTTTCCAAGGGACAACTCGTAGGATTGCCGGTGCCTGGACATTACTTTATTGTAATTTTGTTGTATTGTAATTGAAGTTCCAATTTGTCTGTACAAGGCAATGGATGGGGAGCCTAATCCATGAAGGTGGGTTACTAGCAGTTCAGAGCACCTCAAAGGGTAGAAATTGGTCACTGTTTAATGCAATATCACACTTTGCTTATTTTTTTCTTAATAAACGTGTTCAGAATTCAAGTAGGCATGTGAGCAGTTCGTTCTACTACGATGTTAAACTGAATGAGAGAGAAGCAAGCGAGTCACACCGGAAGTTAGGAAGGTGTAGCCTTTAAATGCCCTCTAAGGGTTTTTTGCCAATGACACTGTGTTGCTGGAGGACGCCGCCCAGATTATTTCACTTGTATCGGATTACTATTTGCTCGTTGTCAAGTTACTTACGGCAATAAGGATTCCCTGGGTTTTCATGTGCAGAAAAATGGCAGTTATGGTCATTTAGCTTAGTCAGGCTTTGACCTTAAGGGTGTTTTAATTTGTTAGTTTCTTGAAAGAATTATTGATATTAACATTTTATTCTGTGACTTCAACTGTTTTCGAATTGTGCCAATTGACAGATAGCAATACTAAGCTAAGTACTCATACAAAGAACTGCTGAAATCATATACATACTGCTATGAATGAATATGTCAGTTGTGAATTTTATTTGAATTGAACCTAGTAGCTCAGTTGCACTATTTCCTTATTGGATATATCTTTGTTTAGAGAAATGCCAAATGTATGTTTCTAGTTTTTGACTTCAAGTCAGGAAGTATATTATTTTAAATTGAGATCACTTCTGATATTTAGGTCGATCCAAGCAGCGCGCATGCACTGCTCTGCGAGGCTTCTAGTGTTTACTCCGTGTGGGTCTGACTCCTCCCACACATAGGATTGGCTTTTGCGTGTGTCTTTCAATAATGAAAGCACACAAATGGCTAAAGGCGGGCCCATGTCCCACCTCTTTTTTAATGTTCACTCCCACGGCGTTTTGCCATCGGGAGCGAGCAGCGGCGCGCAGGGTGGCAGCTGCATTCCTCGTGGGTCAGGTTACACACAATGCGCCGTGCTTTCGCTTTTGCTTGTTTTATGGGTGTGTTCGGGCTCCGCACTGCCTCCCAGGCTATGATTCCTGTTCGGAGTGAGTTCGCCAGTAAACAGGAAGTCCAGAGTGTCAATGATTGTTGGAGCTGCTTGAGGGATTCTTCGAGGTCTCCCCCGACGCTGTACTTTAGTCTGAATTAATACCATGTCACAGCAGTGCCGCCTATAAATTATCTATTGATGGAACATTTTATAAGGGCGCGCGGGGAGCAGAGCACGTGCTCTAAATAGGCCAGACACGGAGAGCGGTGCCAGGCTATGGTTTTCGACAAAAGGTAACATTTACCTTCCATCAGGCGCCCAGTTTCATGTTTTTTTTTTTGGGTCTCTTCAGGCACCACGCTGCCTCGCACGGTGCCCGGTTTCATGTTTTTTAAATTTTAAATATCTGCTTTCTAATCCCTCCCCTCTCGTTGTCGTGTTAAATTTCGTCCCACCCCGCTTCCTGTTGTCCATGCTGTCTTTACTCTCGCCCCCCTTCTCGTTGTCTCCTTCCCCACCTCCCGTTGGGTTTCATGTTTTTTTTTTGGGGTCTGTTCGGGCGCCACGCTGCCTCGCACGGCGCCCGGTTTCATGTTTTTTTTTATGGGTATGTTTCGACGCCGCGTTGCCTCGCACGGCGCCCGTTTTCATGGTTTTTTTATTTTAAATATCTGCTCTCTAAACCCTCCCCTCCCGTTGTCGTGTTAAATTTCTTCCCGCCCCCCTTCCTGTCGTCCATGCCGTCTTTACTCTCGCCCCCCCTCTCGTTGTCTCCTGCTCCCCTCCCGTTGTCCGTGCCGTCTTTACTCCCCCCACCTCCCGTTTACTGCAGAAAGTACAAGAAAAGGGTCCAGGCACCTTGCGCTTACCTTATTCCCTTATAAGTTACCCTTTTTACCTTAAGATCTGGTGCATTGGTAGACTTGATCACCACTAAGTTCAAGGGTAATTTTATTTTGCTTGGAGTTTCATTTTAAGGCACAGGCTTACCATTGTGTTTTGAGCAAATAACCATACTCTGGATCTCACCCACACACAGGGATGCTTATGAGTGCAGCACGCTCGGCTCTAAAGCAGCTGCTTCTAACACTTCTCACTCACCAAGCACTCTTGCTGCCTCTGCTAAAATTGTGTGTGACCGATTAAGCAGCAGATGTGACAAAACACTTAAAAGGTCCCAAAGGCGAGACCTATTGGCTATGCCAATGCTTGTTTCTTTTAGTAGTCCGCAACTCGGGCTCCCAGCTCTTGCCTGTATTTATTTAAAATAACCAGATCGAAGACCCAAATCTACACTTCCACAGAAAACTACCATAGGATCTTCCTGCATGAGTAGGTGTAGGCATAAAGGTGGTTGTAGTTGTTAAGGAACTGCTTAATAAGAATGGTTCATAAAATGTTGATATTATGTCTTTCATCACACCCCTTTCTAAAACATCCTGGTAATAGTCTTACATTTAGAGCTAAGATCAGAAGGGAGGGAGAACAGCAAAAACCTCGGCTGGCGATCTGCTATGCAATCCAGCCTACCTACATTTCCCTTATGATCGTCAATATTTGTTTAAAACTATGTGCAGTGTTTACAACAAAAAGGAAAACAGGAATATGTTAAGTTAAAAACCACACAGTACCCATTTAGCTGTGCAGTTCATAGACGCCGGCCCCCTAAATTACAGAAATGATAAAACTGGCTATGACACAAGCTAAGGCAATCATGTAAGACAGTCATAATGTTCCTTGGGTGCCACAGCTATATAGGTTAGTCACAACTAGATCTAAGCCTAACTGCTGACCTCAAGAAACTAAGAACATATAACACAGAATTACTGGTAAGCAGTTTGTTAGAAACGGGTAGCGTGGTGCAGAGCGGGCGGGCCAAACTCCAGAGGAAATGTGTAAAGCATCCGCGCAGCACTCACAGGCGACCCACCAGGCACACTACAAAAAGAGACTCCACACCATGTTGCATGAAAAATAACTTGTGTATTATACCCAATACAGTAGGTTGCAATCACGGTGGTGAACACGGAGCCAACTGGCACCAGGTAGTCATTTACAGGGGGGGACTATTTACAGGGCAGGACCAATCGGGCCGCTGCCAGAATCATCACCAGGCATAAACAGGGTAAATGAAAGTCAGTAGTAATATCGGTGTAACATATTAGAATGGCACATCATACATGACCTTAGGCATGGGACACATTAGTATGAGGCATAAAACGTTATCAGGCCTGAACCTAGGACATCACAGAAAACCATTAGGTCAGGCATTAGGCCTACACACATTAGCATAGGGCATCCTCATTCACATAACAGCATGAGCCACACCGTGGGCATAGCATTAGCATAAACAACACATTATGAACTCGCATGAGGCCTAAACCACCTTAGAATGCGGCATCTCGTTAGCATGAAACCATGAGGCATAAAATTAGGCGTACAACCCTCCTTGGCATAAATGCGTGAACATGGGGCACCTACACAACACTTTATGCATCCCATTAGGCATCCTTAGGGCCTAAATGCAGCACCGTCAGCATTGGCCTAACACATGGGTATTTCAATAGGCATATTATGCATACAAATAGGCATAGACTGAAACATCAAGAAGAAACTATACCGCAATTATGGGGCTTGAATCACATTTGCATCCAGCATGAACCCATTAGCGTTAGGCAGGACCTCATTAGCATTATACGAGGACCTGGGGCATCTCAATAGCCAGAACACCTAGACAGGAAAACACCATTGCCTGACATTAGGATTAGGCGTCCGACGCACTATGCGCCAAACCATCGGGGTAAACCTTAGGCATGGATCATGGGCATCAAGGATAAACCGTATGGTGCGTGGACTCAGGAGTACTCAGCATATCATGCTCGTTGCCACTAGCAATAGGGTAACCAGAGTTAATACGCCCAACGCTGCAACTGCCCACTGTCCAGCGGGGCAGTTGTGCCAACCGAGTCAGTCCAGTACTGGGTCAGGCGGAGCCCCTCCTCCGGGACTCTGAACTCAAACTGCCCCAAACGTTGCAGCTGCCCCCTGTCCTGCGGGGTAGCTGGGTAAACCCAACAAGCACTGGCGCCAACAATGCAGCGATGGGAGCCCCACTCCGGGCTCTAACAGGAATCTGCCCACAAGAACACTGGCACGGTGGAGCCCCTCTTCTGGGACTCTAGAATTTCCCAAAATGCCTCTGTCGTGCAGCTGAGGGAGGAAACAAGTACTGGGCACGTTGGAGCCCCCCTCCTATGGGACTCTAAACACAACCAATGCCCTCCAAAGAATACTGGCACCTGGGCGGGCACCGACAATGTGCCCCGACATACCCCCCAACCACAGGATGACTGAGCCTCACTCACCGGCAGTCTGAGGCCCCTCTGGATGTCTCTGCAGTCTCCGGGCACCGGCAATGTGCCCCGACAGGTCCCGCTTCTGGGACCTCTCCTGGCTTCACCCTCAGCGGAGCTTTCTCCTCGTCAGCAGCACGGAGGGGCAGGCACTGACAATGTGCCTCGGGCCCCCTCCGCCGCAGGACTCCTCCTTGGCAATTTACATATAGCGCTCACGAGGCGCTAGGCGGCAGGAAAGTTCTTGGGCTGAAATTAAGTTGTAGCGCCCACAAAGCGCTAGGTCCCACACCATAAAGTGGTAGCGCTCCCCTTCACTGGCAATGAAATATAGCCCTCCCGAGGCGCTAGGAAGCAGGCAGGAAGGCACAGTCACTGGAAATATAGCGCTCTCGCAGCACAGCGCTGCAGATGTCAGCTCCTCACCTCCTGGGCAATAAGATAAAGCGCTCTTCTTCTCCAGGTGCTAGCCAGCAGGCAGGGATAGTCAGTCACTTCAAATGTAGCGCTCCTCTTCTGCTGGGCACTGTTATAGTGCTCTCGCAGCAAGCAGAGCACAGTCAATGCAAATATGGCACTCCGGCAGCCCAGCGCTGCAGGACCCACGCACCTTCTTCTCCTGAGCAGGGCTGGAGGCAGCGCTCTCCTGGTGCAGGAATAAGGTTGTAGCGCTAAGTCCCACAAAATAAAGTTGCAGTGCTCCTCTTCCCCTGTGGCACAGTTATAGCACTTTAGCAGCACAGCACTGCAGGCATCAGCTCCTCTCTTCTCCTGGGCAGACCACGTGCTCACAGGGTGCTAGGCAGTAGGCAGCTGGCAGTAAGATATAGTGCTCACCAGGTGCTGGGCTTAGGATGGCAGGAGAGCAGGCAGGCAATACTGGGCAAGATCAGCAGGCAGTGGGTACTCATCAGAACAGACAGCAGCTCCTAGAAGCAGTCATCTCCCATAAAGTGGCACTCCTCCTGACACAGCAGTCTTCACTCCAGTAAAGGGCTCTCACTGGCCCTGTGGACAGCGGAGGGGTGCAGTTGGGCACAGGGGCCAGCACACAGGCCCAATGTGGCGGTACCTCCTGGCAGAGTGTCCCCTCTCATTCAGGTCCACGCTCAGTCTGAGCACATGGAGGCACAGCCCCCTCACCCCACCTACCAGAAAGGGCTGGAAGCTTCTGGAAGGTTCCCTGGGAAACCGGTCCCAACTGGTTTAGGGGGAGGTGTAGAGCACCCTGGGTGCCAGGCTTCCCTCCAAAAGCTGGGGGTGCTGGGAAACACAAAACACACAAGATGATGGACGGAATGTTGCACATTGGCAAACATTCACCCCCAGTCACAGATCTGGGTTTAATCCATCGTTATTTTGCTTCACCACGCCACCCCATTTCAGACATAGCCATATGCAAATCAGTCTTGACCCTGTGCCTCATGGGAACAGTCCAGACCGAACTGCCAAGCCATGTCTTCCCTGGACCGGAATCAAGCATCCTAGGACCGGTTTCGGGCTTTCAGCCCTCATCAGCCAGGATAGCTTGACTCCAGTGGCGTAGTGAGCACGGGACCCACGTCTGGGCATACCCTTCCCACTTAGGGCGAAATGCAAAACACACAAGATGATGGACGGAATGTTGCACATTGGCAAACATTCACCCCCAGTCACAGATCTGGGTTTAATCCATCGTTATTTTGCTTCACCACGCCACCCCATTTCAGACATAGCCATATGCAAATCAGTCTTGACCCTGTGCCTCATGGGAACAGTCCAGACCGAACTGCCAAGCCATGTCTTCCCTGGACCGGAATCAAGCATCCTAGGACCGGTTTCGGGCTTTCAGCCCTCATCAGCCAGGATAGCTTGACTCCAGTGGCGTAGTGAGCACGGGACCCACGTCTGGGCATACCCTTCCCACTTAGGGCGAAATGCAAAACACACAAGATGATGGACGGAATGTTGCACATTGGCAAACATTCACCCCCAGTCACAGATCTGGGTTTAATCCATCGTTATTTTGCTTCACCACGCCACCCCATTTCAGACATAGCCATATGCAAATCAGTCTTGACCCTGTGCCTCATGGGAACAGTCCAGACCGAACTGCCAAGCCATGTCTTCCCTGGACCGGAATCAAGCATCCTAGGACCGGTTTCGGGCTTTCAGCCCTCATCAGCCAGGATAGCTTGACTCCAGTGGCGTAGTGAGCACGGGACCCACGTCTGGGCATACCCTTCCCACTTAGGGCGAAATGCAAAACACACAAGATGATGGACGGAATGTTGCACATTGGCAAACATTCACCCCCAGTCACAGATCTTGGTTTAATCCATCGTTATTTTGCTTCACCACGCCACCCCATTTCAGACATAGCCATATGCAAATCAGTCTTGACCCTGTGCCTCATGGGAACAGTCCAGACCGAACTGCCAAGCCATGTCTTCCCTGGACCGGAATCAAGCATCCTAGGACCGGTTTCGGGCTTTCAGCCCTCATCAGCCAGGATAGCTTGACTCCAGTGGCGTAGTGAGCACGGGACCCACGTCTGGGCATACCCTTCCCACTTAGGGCGAAATGCAAAACACACAAGATGATGATCGGAATGTTGCACATTGGCAAACATTCACCCCCAGTCACAGATCTGGGTTTAATCCATCGTTATTTTGCTTCACCACGCCACCCCATTTCAGACATAGCCATATGCAAATCAGTCTTGACCCTGTGCCTCATGGGAACAGTCCAGACCGAACTGCCAAGCCATGTCTTCCCTGGACCGGAATCAAGCATCCTAGGACCGGTTTCGGGCTTTCAGCCCTCATCAGCCAGGATAGCTTGACTCCAGTGGCGTAGTGAGCACGGGACCCACGTCTGGGCATACCCTTCCCACTTAGGGCGAAATGCAAAACACACAAGATGATGGACGGAATGTTGCACATTGGCAAACATTCACCCCCAGTCACAGATCTGGGTTTAATCCATCGTTATTTTGCTTCACCACGCCACCCCATTTCAGACATAGCCATATGCAAATCAGTCTTGACCCTGTGCCTCATGGGAACAGTCCAGACCGAACTGCCAAGCCATGTCTTCCCTGGACCGGAATCAAGCATCCTAGGACCGGTTTCGGGCTTTCAGCCCTCATCAGCCAGGATAGCTTGACTCCAGTGGCGTAGTGAGCACGGGACCCACGTCTGGGCATACCCTTCCCACTTAGGGCGAAATGCAAAACACACAAGATGATGATCGGAATGTTGCACATTGGCAAACATTCACCCCCAGTCACAGATCTGGGTTTAATCCATCGTTATTTTGCTTCACCACGCCACCCCATTTCAGACATAGCCATATGCAAATCAGTCTTGACCCTGTGCCTCATGGGAACAGTCCAGACCGAACTGCCAAGCCATGTCTTCCCTGGACCGGAATCAAGCATCCTAGGACCGGTTTCGGGCTTTCAGCCCTCATCAGCCAGGATAGCTTGACTCCAGTGGCGTAGTGAGCATGGGACCCACGTCTGGGCATACCCTTCCCACTTAGGGCGAAATGCAAAACACACAAGATGATGGACGGAATGTTGCACATTGGCAAACATTCACCCCCAGTCACAGATCTGGGTTTAATCCATCGTTATTTTGCTTCACCACGCCACCCCATTTCAGACATAGCCATATGCAAATCAGTCTTGACCCTGTGCCTCATGGGAACAGTCCAGACCGAACTGCCAAGCCATGTCTTCCCTGGACCGGAATCAAGCATCCTAGGACCGGTTTCGGGCTTTCAGCCCTCATCAGCCAGGATAGCTTGACTCCAGTGGCGTAGTGAGCACGGGACCCACGTCTGGGCATACCCTTCCCACTTAGGGCGAAATGCAAAACACACAAGATGATGGACGGAATGTTGCACATTGGCAAACATTCACCCCCAGTCACAGATCTGGGTTTAATCCATCGTTATTTTGCTTCACCACGCCACCCCATTTCAGACATAGCCATATGCAAATCAGTCTTGACCCTGTGCCTCATGGGAACAGTCCAGACCGAACTGCCAAGCCATGTCTTCCCTGGACCGGAATCAAGCATCCTAGGACCGGTTTCGGGCTTTCAGCCCTCATCAGCCAGGATAGCTTGACTCCAGTGGCGTAGTGAGCACGGGACCCATGTCTGGGCATACCCTTCCCACTTAGGCGAAATGCAAAACACACAAGATGATGGACGGAATGTTGCACATTGGCAAACATTCACCCCCAGTCACAGATCTGGGTTTAATCCATCGTTATTTTGCTTCACCACGCCACCCCATTTCAGACATAGCCATATGCAAATCAGTCTTGACCCTGTGCCTCATGGGAACAGTCCAGACCGAACTGCCAAGCCATGTCTTCCCTGGACCGGAATCAAGCATCCTAGGACCGGTTTCGGGCTTTCAGCCCTCATCAGCCAGGATAGCTTGACTCCAGTGGCGTAGTGAGCACGGGACCCACGTCTGGGCATACCCTTCCCACTTGGGGCGAAATGCAAAACACACAAGATGATGGACGGAATGTTGCACATTGGCAAACATTCACCCCCAGTCACAGATCTGGGTTTAATCCATCGTTATTTTGCTTCACCACGCCACCCCATTTCAGACATAGCCATATGCAAATCAGTCTTGACCCTGTGCCTCATGGGAACAGTCCAGACCGAACTGCCAAGCCATGTCTTCCCTGGACCGGAATCAAGCATCCTAGGACCGGTTTCGGGCTTTCAGCCCTCATCAGCCAGGATAGCTTGACTCCAGTGGCGTAGTGAGCACGGGACCCACGTCTGGGCATACCCTTCCCACTTAGGGCGAAATGCAAAACACACAAGATGATGGACGGAATGTTGCACATTGGCAAACATTCACCCCCAGTCACAGATCTGGGTTTAATCCATCGTTATTTTGATTCACCACGCCACCCCATTTCAGACATAGCCATATGCAAATCAGTCTTGACCCTGTGCCTCATGGGAACAGTCCAGACCGAACTGCCAAGCCATGTCTTCCCTGGACCGGAATCAAGCATCCTAGGACCGGTTTCGGGCTTTCAGCCCTCATCAGCCAGGATAGTTTGACTCCAGTGGCGTAGTGAGCACGGGACCCACGTCTGGGCATACCCTTCCCACTTAGGGCGAAATGCAAAACACACAAGATGATGGACGGAATGTTGCACATTGGCAAACATTCACCCCCAGTCACAGATCTGGGTTTAATCCATCGTTATTTTGCTTCACCACGCCACCCCATTTCAGACATAGCCATATGCAAATCAGTCTTGACCCTGTGCCTCATGGGAACAGTCCAGACCGAACTGCCAAGCCATGTCTTCCCTGGACCGGAATCAAGCATCCTAGGACCGGTTTCGGGCTTTCAGCCCTCATCAGCCAGGATAGCTTGACTCCAGTGGCGTAGTGAGCACGGGACCCACGTCTGGGCATACCCTTCCCACTTAGGGCGAAATGCAAAACACACAAGATGATGGACGGAATGTTGCACATTGGCAAACATTCACCCCCAGTCACAGATCTGGGTTTAATCCATCGTTATTTTGCTTCACCACGCCACCCCATTTCAGACATAGCCATATGCAAATCAGTCTTGACCCTGTGCCTCATGGGAACAGTCCAGACCGAACTGCTGGGAAACAGACAACTAGACCGCCAACTCACCTCAGACAGGCGGCACATGTGCAGACAGGAAGGGCGTCCATTTTAAAAGTAACATTTTACAAAGGTGCATTTCTACAATGGTGGAAATAAAGGTGCGTGCACCATTGCACAGCATTTATTATTTTCAGTTCAGACACACCATGTCAGTAAAAAGGCTAGGGGGAAAAGCGAAAAATTTTAGGCCAATAAGGGCCAAGTCCAACACAACCCCCTCCCAGCCAAAAGCCAGGGTAGACCAATCAATGCCTTGATGGGCTTCCCTGCTTGGGGCGAGAAAACGTGGACGCGGGCCCGCAACTGCAGGGGCACCCGCAGGTTCTCCGCCACTCTGGAACCCGGTGGTTCCCTCTCTCAAACCTCCCTGGACCAACTAAGCCACCCCACTGGTGCTCCCTAGTCGGTTGTGGCCAGGACCGGCCCCTAGGCCATCCAGATGTCTCTGGCCCTTGCTGTCTCACAGAGTGGGGGGCAGTAGCCCCAGGCCCGTAGTACCCGTTGGCCACTCTCCTTCTCCTCCATGCAGTTCCAAACTGCCACTGGTCCACCCACCTGGGGTCCACACCCTCAGGCTGACCAGCAGACAGGGGCGAGGCTCTCCTCCCCCTACCTCTCCTTCTGGGGTTCTGCCCTCTCCTTCTATGCGGGGCACCCTCAGACCACCACTCTCTCCCTCGTCCAGGGCCGTGGCCCTACAACCGATCCCCCAACCCAGGGTCTAAACCCTTAGGTTGAACCGGTGCCAGAGGCGAGTCCTCCCTCCCTCTGCACCCCCTCCCAGAGTTCTGCGCCCTCCCAACTGGAGTAGCACCCCTGGAAGACAACTCCGGGGGGACACTGCTTACAGACGTCCGTCCCGCCAGGTCAGGCAATACCTGAACCGGGCCTCCCAACCCAGGATCGAAGCCCTGTGGTTGAGCCGGTGCCAGAGGCGAGTCCTTCCTCCCTCGGCACCCCCTTCCAGAGTTCCGCACCCTCCCACCTGGAGAAGTACCCCTGGAAGTCAAACCGGTAGGGACCCTGATTACAGGTGTCCCACCCTCCAGGTCAGGCAGTCCCTGAACCTGGCATCCCAGCCCAGGATCTAAACCCTGTGACTGAGCAGACCCCAGAACCCCTGGAGCTCTGAATAGACGCCCCGGGTTCTCCTGACACTAGGGGCTCCCCTTCAATGGATGGCCTCTCGGGACAGCCTAGGCTCCCAACCTGGGGTTCCCTTATGGAACTCTCCAGGCCCTGAGACTGCGGTTGGGGCACCTCGGGACACCTCCCCATCTCACTCCTTCCTGTAGATAAGATGTGAGGCCCTACAACCCTCTCACTACCCTGGGACCTAGCTGGGCTACTCTGCACTCCTCCCCCCTTCCGGGGCGGGAAGATCCCTGAGCCACTCCCTTCTGGGTCACTCCCCAATGCCTCCACAGACACACTGGCGCTCACCCAGAGGTCTGCCTCTCGTGCAAGCTCCCTCGGGTCGGAGAGCCCACGGTGCAACAGGTGTTGGCGCAACCTGGGAAAACAACTCCTGAGCACGTGCTCCCTGATAATCAGATGGAACAGCCCATCCCAATCGATCACCGCGCCACACACCATCCACTCCTCCAGTGCGGTCCAACACACGTCCACATACTCCCCCCAAGACTGATGGGACAGTTTCTTGCAGCCCCTAAATTCCAACCTGCCCCTCTCCTCCTGGGGATCAGGCACCATCTTCTAGGCTCTGGGAGTGGGACTTCCCACACTGGAATCACTCTCGCTGCCACCACTGGATCCCACCATCACTGGTGAATCCAGACTCCTGAAACCACTCTCAGGGGACAACCTACCCTCCTGAGCTAGTCTCTCCCTGGCGAAGGCCCTCTCCGCCTCCGCCATCCTCTCCTGCGCTAGGACCCTCTCGGTCTCTAGCCTTTTTTCTTCAACCCTCAGCTGCGCTATCTCCTTGGCGTGCCCTAACCTGAGCCTCTCCAAAGCCAGCTGGTGCTCCCTTCCTTCCCTCCTATCCACCCACTCTTCTGGGGACAGGGAAAGGGGTGGGGCAGTGCCCCCGGGGCTGGACCCAGCACGGGACTCCCTGTCTATGGTGTCCTCCTTAGCTACTGGCTTCCCCGCCCCGTCATCTTCTTCCTCCTCAGTGTCACCACCCTCCAGGGTTATGGACTGGGCACCCTCACTCTCAGAGTCCTCCTCACACTCGAGGTCCTCCTCCCGGTCTCCACCTAGTCCACCATTTAGATATGCGGAGGGGTAATCTGACAGGTCCCCACAGCGCTCTAAAGGTTCCCCCCTTTTTAGGGCCTCATAGAGGAACAATTTTCTGCGGAAGTCACCCTCTATTGGTATCCCCCTTTCTCTGCAGAAATCCATCACTTCCTCCTCAGTGTACTCCCACAGTTCATCCTCATCATAGAGTAACCCCATCTTGGCGAGATACACAGATACAGTAAACAGGGAAACACAATTCCACAGTGACCCTTTTAGGAGGAAAGGTATCAAACAAAATAATCCCCAAATCTGTGATTATTTCAACTGCTCAGTTTGCAGTGCAAACCGTTGTCGCTGTGGTACTGCGCAAACACAAGTCCTATCCCACCGCTGAGCATCAATGTTAGAAACGGGTAGGGTGGTGCAGAGCGGGCGGGCCAAACTCCGGAGGAAATGTGTAAAGCATCCGCGCAGCACTCACAGGCGACTCACCAGGCACACTACAAAAAGAGACTCCACACCATGTTGCATGAAAAATAACTTGTGTATTATACCCAATACAGTAGGTTGCAATCACGGTGGTGAACACGGAGCCAACTGGCACCAGGTAGTCATTTCCAGGGGGGACTATTTACAGGGCAGGGCCAATGGGACCGCTGCCAGAATCATCACCAGGCATAAACAGGGTAAATGAAAGTCAGTAGTAATATCGGTGTAACATATTAGAATGGCACATCATACATGACCTTAGGCATGGGACACATTAGTATGAGGCATAAAACGTTATCAGGCCTGAACCTAGGACATCACAGAAAACCATTAGGTCAGGCATTAGGCCTACACACATTAGCATAGGGCATCCTCATCCACATAACAGCATGAGCCACACCGTGGGCATAGCATTAGCATAAACAACACATTATGAACTCGCATGAGGCCTAAACCACCTTAGAATGCAGCATCTCGTTAGCATGAAACCATGAGGCATAAAATTAGGCGTACAACCCTCCTTGGAATAAATGCGTGAACATGGGGCACCTACACAACACTTTATGCATCCCATTAGGCATCCTTAGGGCCTAAATGCAGCACCGTCAGCATTGGCCTAACACATGGGCATTTCAATAGGCATATTATGCATACAAATAGGCATATACTGAAACATCAAGAAGAAACTATACCGCAATTATGGGGCTTGATTCACATTTGCATCCAGCATGAACCCATTTGCGTTAAGCAGGACCTCATTAGCATTATACGAGGACCTGGGGCATCTCAATAGCCAGAACACCTAGACAGGAAAACACCATTGCCTGACATTAGGATTAGGCGTTCGACGCACTATGCGCCAAACCATCGGGGTAAACCTTAGGCATGAATCATGGGCATCAAGGATAAACCGTATGGTGCGTTGACTCAGGAGTTCTCAGCATATCATGCTCGTTGCCACTAGCAATAGGGTAACCAGAGTTAATACGCCCAACGCTGCAACTGCCCACTGTCCAGCGGGGCAGTTGTGCCAACCGAGTCAGTCCAGTACTGGGTCAGGCGGAGCCCCTCCTCCGGGACTCTTAACTCAAACTGCCCCAAACGTTGCAGCTGCCCCCTGTCCTGCGGGGTAGCTGGGTAAACCCAACAAGCACTGGCGCCAACAATGCAGCGATGGGAGCCCCACTCCGGGCTCTAACAGGAATCTGCCCACAAGAACACTGGCACGGTGGAGCCCCTCTTCTGGGACTCTAGAATTTCCCAAAATGCGTCTGTCGTGCAGCTGAGGGAGGAAACAAGTACTGGGCACGTTGGAGCCCCCCTCCTATGGGACTCTAAACACAACCAATGCCCTCCAAAGAATACTGGCACCGGGGGCGGGCACCGACAATGTGCCCCGACATACCCCCCAACCACAGGATGACTGAGCCCCACTCACCGGCAGTCTGAGGCCCCTCTGGATGTCTCTGCAGTCTCCGGGCACTGGCAATGTGCCCCGACAGGTCCCGCTTCTGGGACCTCTCCTGGCTTCACCCTCAGCGGAGCCTTCTCCTCGTCAGCAGCACGGAGGGGCAGGCACCGACAATGTGCCTCGGGCCCCCTCCGCCGCAGGACTCCTCCTTGGCAATTTACATATAGCGCTCACAAGGCGCTAGGCGGCAGGAAAGTTCTTGGGCTGAAATTAAGTTGTAGCGCCCACAAAGCGCTAGGTCCCACACCATAAAGTGGTAGCGCTCCCCTTCACTGGCAATGAAATATAGCCCTCCCGAGGCGCTAGGGAGCAGGCAGGAAGGTACAGTCACTGGAAATATAGCGCTCTCGCAGCACAGCGCTGCAGATGTCAGCTCCTCACCTCCTGGGCAATAAGATAAAGTGCTCTTCTTCTCCAGGCGCTAGCCAGCAGGCAGGGATGGTCAGTCACTTCAAATGTAGCGCTCCTCTTCTGCTGGGCACCGTTATAGCGCTCTCGCAGCAAGCAGAGCACAGTCAATGCAAATATGGCACTCCGGCAGCCCAGCGCTGCAGGACCCACGCACCTTCTTCTCCTGGGCAGGGCTGGAGGCAGCGCTCTCCTGGTGCAGGAATAAGGTTGTAGCGCTAAGTCCCACAAAATAAAGTTGCAGTGCTCCTCTTCCCCTGTGGCACAGTTATAGCGCTTTAGCAGCACAGCGCTGCAGGCATCAGCTCCTCTCTTCTCCTGGGCAGACCACGTGCTCACAGGGTGCTAGGCAGCAGGCAGCTGGCAGTAAGATATAGTGCTCACCAGGTGCTGGGCTTAGGACGGCAGGAGAGCAGGCAGGCAATACTGGGCAAGATCAGCAGGCAGTGGGTACTCATCAGAACAGGACAGCAGCTCCTAGAAGCAGTCATCTCCCATAAAGTGGCACTCCTCCTGACACAGCAGTCTTCACTCCAGTAAAGGGCTCTCACTGGCCCTTTGGACAGCGGAGGGGTGCAGATGGGCACAGGGGCCAGCACACAGGCCCAATGTGGCGGTACCTCCTGGCAGAGTGTCCCCTCTCATTCAGGTCCACGCTCAGTCTGAGCACATGGAGGCACAGCCCCCTCACCCCACCTACCAGAAAGGGCTGGAAGCTTCTGGAAGGTTCCCTGGGAAACCGGTCCCAACTGGTTTAGGGGAGGTGTAGAGCACCCTGGGTGCCAGGCTTCCCTCCAAAAGCTGGGGGTGCTGGGAAACAGACAACTAGACCGCCAACTCACCTCAGACAGGCGGCACATGTGCAGACAGGAAGGGCGTCCATTTTAAAAGTAGCATTTTACAAAGGTGCATTTCTACAATGGTGGAAATAAAGGTGCGTACACCATTGCACAGCATTTATTATTTTCAGTTCAGACACACCATGTCAGTAAAAAGGCTAGGGGAAAAGCGAAAAATTTTAGGCCAATAAGGGCCAAGTCCAACACAGTTGTATAAAAATAAAAGCAGGTATAACCGGTCTAAAATTTGCCTTCTTTAAAATAGGTATGAGGCAAGACTTTCTTGGAACCTCATAAAAATTGCAAAACATTAAAAAATGCATCATGTCCTGTGGAGACTTCCTGTCACAGCCACAAGGAGGGAGACTCAGGCCCCTATGTGCCCCACCCGCGTAAACCAATAGGAAATAAAAAGGGTCCAAACGGAACATTGTTAGTAAAAATCGATTGAGGGTACTTTTAAGCCATAAAAGATAGGGCTCAGTCGATGGCACAGTTTTCAATAAAAAGTACCATAGCGCGCTAGGCTTCTTCAACTCCCCTTCTTCCCAATCCAGCTGCCGTTTTTTTAAAGAAGTTCTCCTTGACCCAACACTGATCTCTTCTACACATATTCTCTGGGTTGGTGAATAAATCAACCCTGCCCAAATCCGTAAAACAATCCCTGACATACTTGAGCCAGGGAATGGGATGATATTGACCCAGGAAGAGGCAGTCAGTTAAAAAGTCCTTACTTAGGGCGATTCCCTCCCTGAGCCACAAGTTCATCCACAATGATAGGGAACGGTAAGACAGCAGGTCAGAAAGAAAAAACATCCTCACTTCTTTATGGACTAGAATAGAGTGGATATACTGCAGTAAGCATAAAAGACGTTTTAAACAGATGTTTTCAACAATTTGGAGTTCCTCCTGCTCCATATATCCCCATATCTCTCTACCATAGGCCACCTTAGTAATACACTTAGCCTTGTAGATCTGCAAGAGGGCCCGATGGGTCTGTTGCCCAGCCTACATGCAAAATTGAAGATAGCAGTGTTGGCCCTTACAAACTGCTTAATAAATGTGTATAAAAGCATTACAAAGGCATTCTAACACAAAACATACAGTATTTTGTCTGCTCTGTCACTCACCTTCAGGTAGCTCATTCGGATTACCACAATATATTGATAATCTCAAGTCAGGTTTTTTACAATATACATTGAGTTTGGTATTATCACCTGAGACGTCTTTTTGTCCTTTATATGCAAGATGATTGTTAAAAGCCACATTTACTACTACCATTAGACTCCCCTTCAGAGTAGACCATTTTTGTCGCAAGATTGTGTTCTAGTTAACAGCAAGGATGTGAATGAACAATATGCAATTTAGTTAGCTTACTAGAGAACTTGAGGGTCGTAGGTATGGTGTTGAGCAAAGATCAATGTTTTTCTGGAATAAAGAAGTGGAAGTTCTAGGGCATGTAATATTTAAGGGTGCATTTAACCTAGTAGAAGCTCACATTCTGGCACATCAGGGAGCAAGGAGGAGAGCAACGAGAAATTGTTGTCATCCCGTGGGAGTGCACACGTTATTTCAAAAATATTTCCGATTTCTCCAGAGTTTGTGAAAATGTAATGGAGGAGCTTACTGATCTCAAGCCTTTATCTGTACAGCATAATAAGAGGTGAGGAATGAGGAAGGTGAAGATTGATTGGTTGCAAGCACATATGTTGTATGTAACCTGAATGTGTTTGTTGATGAATGGCGATGGAATGAAGCATTGCTGTTGTTGTTCTATAAGAGGTAAGGAGCTATATGTTGTTGTCAAGAGTTTGCTCAGGGGTGCCGTTTGCCAGCGTGAACTGAAGCTTTTTGCAAAGATTACAATAGTGTGCTTGTATGGGAGGGATACATTTATTGCACCACAAGATATTCATTCTACCGTATTGAACATTGTCCACAAGAGAAATTTATGTCATGACCTTAACCCAATGCTGTGTTACAAGGCACTAGTGGTTGTCACGACTCGCTCCCTGCATTCTCGTGTCCACCACCAGGGGGCCGAATTGTGGGGCTACCCAGTGTTCTAACAAGCTTCCAGACCCTCCCCTTCATGTACATACTGACTTCCAGCCATTTCGACACTACTTGGGAATTGACATCCATTCCCAATCCATGCCGGGTTTTGTGGAAGCCATCCTGCTCATGCCTGAAACTCCATTACCCAGAATTCCCTGCTCACTGCTTCGTCTCCACCCCTGCAGGCCAAGGATGGGTGGAGGAATTCAGCTCACCTGTGGCTGGCTGCTGCTAGCCTGCTCACACCTGATGCATGTGATTAATGTGAGCTCTTTAAGCCCCAGCTCCCTTCTGCCCAGTGTTGGTCATTGTAGCTGTATACCGGTGAGACCAATCCTTGTTTCCAGTGTTTCCTGAGTTCCTGAGCTATAGCTATTCCTTGTGCCTGAATTAGCACTGCCTGCAGTGCTACCTTGTTTCCTGAGTTATAGCTATTCCTGTTCCTGGGCTTCAGCTATTTCTTGTGCCTGATTTGCATTGCTTGCAGTGCTCTCTTGACTCCTTGTTTCCTGAGCTGTAGCTATTTCCTGTTCCCTTGAACTAGCACTGCCTGCAGTGCTACCCTGACTCCTGAGCCTTAGCATTCCTTGTTCCTGACCTGCAGCACTTTCCCTTCTCCTGACCTAGCACTGCCTGCAGTGCTACCCTGACTCCTGAGCCTTAGCATTCCTTGTTCCTGACCTGCAGCAGTTTCCCTTCTCCTGACCTAGCACTGCCTGCAGTGCTACCCTGACTCCTGAGCCTTAGCATTCCTTGTTCCTGACCTGCAGCAGTTTCCCTTCTCCTGACCTAGCACTGCCTGCAGTGCTACTTTGACTCCTGAGCTTTTGCTCAATTCTTCTTCCTGCCCCAGCACTGCCTTCTATGCTTTGTTTTCTTGATTCCTGAACCTGCACTATTCTAGTATACCCTTGTAGCCTCCCCTTCTGTATATCCTTTTCCAGTCCCTGCCTTTCTTCCCATTTCCTTGGTTCCAGTTCTAGTTTGCTGTCTTTCTATTTCTGCTGTCTTGCTTCTGTTACCTTGTATGTTTGTTACCTGCTTTCTGCCAAGTGTGCTCTGTGATTTCCTTCCTTTCCTGTTAAGCACTCCTCCTTGCTAGCTCCTTGTCTATTGTGCTTGTGTTTAGTTCTACCCCTTTGCTGTTACTGCCTTGCGTGTTCCTGTTTGATCGCCAGGATCCGTGGGCACAGCTGACTACCTAGGTGGTGTTTCTTGTTCACTGTGAGTATTGTCTTTGAGTTACTGTTATAACATCACCATAGGTATAAGCTCCACAGACCCTGCCTTTGCATACATATCCTATATGTGGGTATTTTCAGTCAGTATCTGTAACAGCAATTGTGGGTGAGGAACTTACTGAGCTTCAGTCTTACCGTGTGGAGCTCCTGAGTGCTTTACCCCACATTCCCTTTATTGCTAATGTTGTATTATATATATGTCTTGCACGTCCGACCTGGGTGTAGTTAGTCTGAATGCTAAATTGCCTTGTGAGGGCCCTTCCTTTCTGAGTCTTAGCCATCTTGTTCCTTTGTACAGGCTTCCCCTTTGGATCCCTTTTCTCCTCTGACTTCCTGTGTGATCCTAGGCAGCGCTGTACTCCTCTCTCTGTGTACGTTTTCTACTCCGTTCCCAGTCCTTGCCCAAGTCCCTGACTGTGTTCCCGACATAGTCCCGGACAGTCCCTGACAGTGGTGGCATGTAATGATGAGGCATTGTGCATGTTTAAAGATGGCTGCCAGCACGCCCCATTATAATTTTGACAATGCATAGGGATAAACAATTTACTGGGTCACTTAAACCATTGAGGTGGCCTGCCAGCCCACTACGCGGAGGCCTAGAGATTCCCACCAGGCAAACAGAGATCTCTGTGCTTGAGTGAAGCCGCAGGCGCAGCAATTCTATTAAAGGTACGTAACTATGCTGAGTGGACGCCACATTTGTTTCACCTCCTCGGCAAAGGTTTTCTGTTTTCATGAAACAAACTCCCAAAGCAGGAGGTGGTTTCTTAAAAACTAAAAAATCATGCCTGGGCAATTAATTAATTTCACTTACTGGTAATGGGAATCTAGTGATGGGTGCCTTGCCCTAAATAGGACACATGACTGTCACTATTACATGGTGGCCCAGTGACGGAAAAGCTGCCCACTCAGAGGTTTACGCCGGCAGAGCCAGTAGACGTACTGCAGATGTAACCCCACTTCTAAATGGGGCGGAGAACTACGAGTTTGGCAAAGTGGGAGCGACGATGGTTTACAGTGGGGCTCTTGCCCTGTCAAACTCTGATGATGCCTAATTCTTTTCTATCTCTACCCTCTTCTTGCTATTTTTGGGAGTTATATTACTATACATGTATGCCTACATGGCACACCAATTCAATCGAAGCATTTAGGGAGATATCTTTCAGAACTGCATTCATTCTAAGAATGACTAAACAACACACCTAAACTGAACAACTGAATTTAGGAATAAAACAGGCACCAGGTCCAGATTTTTATACTGTTAGATTTTTCATGCATTAGAACGTGTCTGTTCAGGGGAATGTTAATTGCATAGCATGGGTCAGCCAGAAACATAATTACTAAAAGGATGAGAAAAGTGTGGCCTGTCAGGACATGAGCTGCTCGCCCACAGGCTGGTAAGTAAGTTAGCAGGTGAAGTCAGGGCCTCGTCTGGAAGCAGAACAAGCACATTTACGCCCTTTTCTGCTTTCACGGGATCAGTTCTCTCTTGGTGGAGTAGGCTGAACTCTGTGAGTTCCCACTTCTGTCCATGCACAAAGCTAGCATATGTGGCTCTGCACAAGCAGTGACTTGAGGAATTGATTTGAATGGGCAAATGTATGCACGCTCCCCCCTCGCCTCTACTTTCGAATGTAGTTGGGAGGTTGCATTTTTAGGGGTTCTGCAGTATATTACTCAGGATGGCTTTTGTCAGCTCACCCCAGCCCGTGTAATAAAAAACAAGCATTGGCAATGCCAGTAGGTCTGTTTTTCAAGGAATGTTGTATGGTAATGTGAAGCATTACAAGTAAATAGCATGGGGATAGATGTGTATTTGTGTGGAAACAAAGAATTGTAGCATAATATTGGTGTAGGTTAAAAGTGAGATGGCAGTTGTACATGTAGGTTTATGACTGCCCTCCTCTCATCTGCGCTGCTGCCAGAGAAAAACAACATAAATTATCTAGTTATCTAAGACACTTTAATAGCATTCCAATGTCATGTGCGTGCCCCGAAACGTTCAAGATTAGGCAGCTGGATAAATTAACAAAATAATCAAGGCTGTATGGAAGGCAAGTACTTTTTTGTGGAAGCACACAAATTCTGCCCAATCAAAACATGTACTCTTGTCTCCCAACATGTGGGCGGAGCCAAAGCCACTCTCTAGTGATGAACATTTAATTGTCTGGCGACAGCTGCCCTGTCAAGCCAGACAATAAAGAACATAGTATGTTTTTTTCTGAGTATGTGCCACAGAATGAGACAGATCTTCTAATTTCAGATTATCTTGATTCTCTCTTCAGATTCTCTTGACGAAAGGCATTACATCGAAGTACATCCTCACTACAACTTTTAACAACAAACAAGTTTCTTTGTGTTCTTTGGTGGAAGTATATGCTTCTGGAATGGTGCCTATTACAATGTGTAGCTCCTAGTGCAATCCAAGGCAGGAAAAAACAGAACACTTTTCAACACATCGGGGAAAACACTGATTCAAGATTGTGTATAAAATCACGGGGCAAAGGAGAGAGGTTGCATGTTCTTGGGCATAGAGGAGCAGACAGTTTTCTTATTGGCGGTGTGAGATACAATCAACTGGCACACCAGGCATGCGACTATCACCTCACCACAACTGAGAGATGCACACTGATGGCAAACACTGGATGTAGGTAGGTACTAGCAATGTATTTTATTCTTTAAAGTGACATGTTGCAGGTTGTGTTATCAGTAGTAATGAAAACCCCAACACAGTGGAGTAACGGTGCAGGGGAACCCGCGAGCTCCAGGGGTTCCCTCCGGCTCTGTGCCCGGGTGGCGGGCCCCTGTCCTGAGAGCTCCTGATGGCGTCCGGAGCATGGGGAGCCTCCTCCATGTACTTTGCAGGCCCCCCCCTTCAAGTTTCGTTACGCCTCTGCCCCAACAGAGCTATGGTGTGGACCAGCTCATTCTTAGCTCAGCTCCAAGTGCAGGCAAATGAAGAAAACTGACTACATGAAATCACGCCACTGAGGATGGCCTACCCGCTGAACTCTATAAAACTTTCCCAGATGCTATGGCTGATAAGTTTTTATTGATATACCAGGAAGACCTGGAGAGGGGTGTGCTCCCTGTGTCCATGCGAGAAGCGCTGGTGGTGTTAATCCCCAAACGAGGGAAAGACCCTGTGGATACTGCCTCTTACTGGCCTCTGTCGCTTTTAATTGCAGATCAGAAGGTACGCAGCCAAATTCTAGCCAAACGTTTTTGCCGTCACCTCCCGAAGCTAGTCTATCCTTACCAATCAGGATTTATCCCCCATAGAAACACTCTTTGTATTCTACGAAGGCTGGCAAATGTATTTCACGCACTCTGTCTTGACCAGGATCCCTATGCCTTTGCCCTCCCAGATATAGAAAAGGCGTTCGACTCAGTGCGTTGGGAGTATGGCTGCGAGACTTGACAGAATGGGCTGGGGCAGAGGAAGCACACATTAAGAAAGTCAGACGTGATGTTAAGTGACGGACGACCTGCAGGCATGGGATGCCATGATCCGCGACCTTGATGGAGACGGCCCGCTGCCTCTGCAGTAACGAGGATGTGGTTGATATAGATCCAGACTAGGTATAGCGCTCCCCTTCTGCTGTTGGGTGTAGCCACCATACATGGGAGTTTGGATCCTGTCGACCACAATGTTTAGCATGGATGCTGAACATCTTGAGTTAATCTATATTGTGAGCTATATTCAGACAGGAGACTATGTAACGAGCGGAGCACGGGGGAGGTGGCATGACTTTTTTTCTGGTTATGTACTTTGGTTTACTGGTTATATTATCTCCAAGGCATTCCATGTTGTACATTATAGGAGCAAATATTCTGGAACTCCACACAGCGACACTGAATTTACTATGCAAACTATATTGATAGATTTGGCTATGGCGGACGGTGTTTCTGCGCGCACTCTGTATATATTTACTACTAAAAGACAATAAAAAAAAGATGAAAAAAGAATGACATCACGCACATTCCACAGGTGACTAGGATAGCACTTACGGGGGTGTGGAAAATAGCAGTGCCTAATGTGTTTAAAAATAAAGGCAAGGGCCCAAAGTTTTTTTCAAGAGCTTGCTACCTAACGCCAGGTTAGCCAATCATCAAGGTTACCTAGTTCTGAATCCACCTATTGCCTGCTTCTTCCACCACCCTAGGCTTCCTGTCTCTTTACCTCACCATTTTAGGTTTTTTTCATCTCTGCTTTCCCCTTGTATTTGTATATCTCTTCCTCCTTTCTTCTCACTTTTCTTCCTTTCTCTCTTTCTCTGGGTCAAATACTGATGTTGAAAAATAAGTCCTGGTCCATAAAATTGACTGTTGGAGCCCCCCACCTGTAACCACCGATTCAAACTAGGGAAATCACTGCAGGACAATACACTACAGCTTGCCACAGACATTCTAGTCACCTTAATGCCCTAATCTAAATTTCAGTTTTTTTATGTGTTTAATATGGCACCTGACAGTAACTTGGCAATCCTCAGGGACATAATAAATATTCAGGAATGCACATGGTAATAATAGAAACAAAATAATCAGACAGTCATAGTAAAGAGTGCGCGTTTTGCACCATGGTGTTTAGACATGGAGGTATTCTTGGCGTATGTATCTTGGAGGTTCACGGATGCGCTCCAGATTAACCAAGATACATGGAAAATAGAGGGTTCTTGCGGATGTGTTGCTTAAGCGAGCATTTACATCTTCAGGGTTTTCAGTCTGAGATCTGTCTCTCATGAGAAATAACTCAGAATGGTTAAGGAGCTTGTGCTAAATTAAATCATACTGTAAGTGTTTTACTATCATAACATTGCAATATTATTTAAGGCAGAGCATGATAGATTCATGAAGGCACTCCAAACGGACAACTCATCAAACCCCTACCAATGGCAGTACAGCGCTATGCAAGTCTCTGATACCATACCATACCGTACCATACTCTACCATACCAACACAGTACATTGCAATAGCACTTTCTGATGACGCATGGTGGTGTTACAAAATATGGCTTTGTCCGTACACCCCAGTAAGCATGAAAAGAAGTCATTTAAAAAACCACATTTGTCTATAATTGTACATAAATAACACAACTGCTGGTATGTGTCAGACTATACAAATCAAGAACTTCAAGTTTGTTGTCTTTGTCTCCAAAACTTGTCAGGTTCTTTGCGAGGACAATTAACCGCAGGCGTAACCATCAAGAAGCCAGCCATGCAAAGACATGTCTGCCAGAGGAAGAGAACCAGCCTGAAGGGGCGGTGCTCTCTGTTCATCAAGGTGTATTAGTTAGAGGCCAGGCCAAGTCCAGACACAGAAGTATAAATAATGGAGCTCCTCATTAGAAGAGCACAGACATTCAGACAGAGAACCCTAGAGGGAGGGATGAGCATGCACAAAACATCGCAGACAGTCTAGATCATGGGTACTCACAAACTTTCTCTCGGGGGCCAAATTTACAGTGTGGTTTGTGGCCGAGGGCTGCACCGGTGGTGGCGGGGTGAGTAGGGGAGGGGGGCAGGGCTAGAGCAAAAAAAACTGTGACCATGAGGTTGAACACAGGCCCCTGCAGCGGACGCCTTCATCCACTGAGCCACCAGGCCCGGCATACACACATCTTTCTCTCTCTATCTCTATCTCTCCCTCCCTCTCTCTCTGTCTCCCTCCATCTGTCTCCCTCTCCCTCCATCTGTCTCCCTCTCCCTCCCTCTGTCTCCCTCTCCCTCCCTCTGTCGCCCTCTCCATCTGTCTCCCTCTCCCTCCCTCTGTCGCCCTCCTCCCTCCCTCTGTCGCCCTCCTCCCTCCCTCTGTCGCCCTCCTCCCTCTGTCTCCCTCCTCCCTCTGTCTCCCTCCTCCCTCTGTCTCCCTCCTCCCTCTGTCTCCCTCTGTCGCCCTCCTCCCTCTGTCGCCCTCCTCCCTCTGTCGCCCTCCTCCCTCTGTCGCCCTCTGTCTGTCTCCCTCTGTCTGTCTCCCTCTGTCGCCCTCCTCCCTCTGTCTGTCTCCCTCTGTCTGTCTGTCTCCCTGTCTGTCTCCCTCCCTCTGTCTGTCGCCCTCTGTCTCTCTCTCCCTGTCTGTCTCCCTCTCTCTCCCTCCCTCTCTCTGTCTGTCACCCTCTGTCTGTCTCCCTCCCTCTGTCTCCCTCCGTCTGTCTGTCTCCCTCCCTCTGTCTCCCTCCCTCTGTCTCCCTCCGTCTGTCTGTCTCCCTCTGTCTGTCTGTCTGTCTCCCTCCCTCTGTCTGTCTCCCTCCCTCCCTCTGTCTGTCTGTCTCCCTCCCTCGGTCTCCCTCCCTCGGTCTCCCTCCCTCTGTCTCCCTCCCTCCCTCTGTCTCCCTCTCCCTCCCTCTGTCTCCCTCTCCCTCCCTCTGTCTCCCTCTCTCTGTCTCTCTCTGTCTCTCTCCCTCTCTCTGTCTCTCTCCCTCTCTCTGTCTCTCTCCCTCTCTCTGTCTCTCTCCCTCTCTCTGTCTGTCTCCCTCTCTCTGTCTCCCTCTCTCTGTCTGTCTTCCTCTCTCTGTCTCCCTCCCTCTCTCTGTCTGTCTGTCTCCCTCCCTCTCTCTGTCTGTCTGTCTCCCTCTCTCTGTCTGTCTGTCTCCCTCTCTCTGTCTGTCTGTCTCCCTCTCTCTGTCTGTCTCCCTCTCTCTGTCTGTCTGTCTCCCTCTCTCTGTCTGTCTCCCTCTCTGTCTGTCTGTCTCCCTCTCTGTCTGTCTGTCTGTCTCCCTCTCTGTCTGTCTGTCTGTCTCCCTCTCTGTCTGTCTGTCTGTCTCCCTCTCTGTCTGTCTGTCTGTCTCCCTCTCTCTGTCTCCCTCTCTGTCTCCCTCTCTGTCTCCCTCTCTGTCTCCCTCTCTGTCTCCCTCTCTGTCTCCCTCTCTGTCTCCCTCTGTCTCCCTCTCTGTCTCCCTCTCTCTCTCGGTCTCCCTCTCTCTCTCGGTCTCCCTCTCTCTCTGTCTCCCTCTGTCACCTCACCCCGCGTGTGTGGCAGCCCGGGCTGAGACAGCTTCCCGGGCACACACACAGCCGCACCGAGTACTTCACAGGTCTTTAAAAGACCATTTATTTGTTAATGAGGCTTTGTTGTATTTCACCTCTTCTTAGCGCCCCTGAATCTCCACTTTGACTAATGCTGGAATCGCCCGGCCCCCATAGAGCAGAGTGTCTCGGAGTCCGCGCTGCTGCGGCGGTGTTTGCTGACACTCTTTAAATTTTTTTTTTTTAAAAACAGGTACAATGTCTGCAAGGTTCGCGGGCCGCCAAGGAAGGCTTGCCGGGCCGCTGGCGGCCCGCGGGCCGTACTATGAGTACCCGTGGTCTAGATGAAAAGAAATACTGTGTGGGCACACCTGAACAGGTAGAGTGCAAAACTGGAGGCTTTGGCTGAGGTAGTATGGGATATGCCACGCAGCCTGAGATGCAGGGTTCTGTGAAATGAAGCACCAAAACTGAAGCATACGGTAATATGTAATATTACAAGTAGAGAGAAACCGGCAATAGCTACCTGCCACTGTTAATCGACATAAACAAAGGCAGAATGTCATGGGAATGCCTAGCAGTTACTAGCAGAGCCCAGGAGCTCATGGGATTTGCATATGGCTGGGTCTAAACTGGGGTGGCTTGGTGAGCAAAAGAACGAGGGATTTAACACAGATCTGTTGCCTGGGGGTGAATGTTTGATTTGCTCTGCATTCCGTCCATCATGTGTGTGTCTTTTGCTTTTTCTTCTTCAGTGCGCCGGGTATGACCGGGTGTGGGTCCCGGGCTCACTGTAACACTGGATTGAAGCTAGCCTGGCTGATGAGGGGTAATACCCCAAAACCGGTCCCAGGATGCTTGTTTCTGGTCCAGGGAGGACCTGGCTTGGCAGTTCGGGCTGGACTGTTCCCATGAGGAACAGGGTCAAGGCTGAGTTTCATATGGCTGGGTCTACACTGGGATGGCACGGTGAGCAAAAGAACAATAGATTTAACCCAGATCTCTTGATAGGGGTTAATGTTTGATTTGTTCTGCATTCCGTCCATCATTTGTGTGTCTTTTGCAGTATGAAGCTGGATGCAGGCCCACTAAAGCAGTCTTTCTATAGTCTTAACAAGCATTAGAAATGCAATAGGTCTCGCATTTGCTTAAGTTAGAGTTATTGGCGTTGTAAATGGCGTTGTAAATGTCAATGTCTTTTATCACATACAAACATTTGAAATGAAAGACCATGACGAAAAGGCTAAGCAGTTGGCTGTGTTATTCTGCTGGCATGTGCAAGTCTACAAAATGACAAACGTTTTTCTTTTTGTTTACCGATCCAAGTTGGAGTAACACGTGTGTGGGTGGGGGGGGGATAACACAGTTGGCTGAATCACTGAGGGTGGGGAAGCAACATGAGGCGTGGGAAGCAACACAAAAAACTTATTAAAAGTTTTGTTTAAGGCTTAAAAATGATGTTGGTATTAAAGGTAAGACATGAAATATGCACACAGAAATATAGGAAAGGCCCTAGATGAACTTGTTTAAAACGAACACTTTTGGAAGGATAAAAGGAGTCAATCAGAAACATGGTAAGTATGCACTGCTTCGTGGGAGGGGGAGGAGACTACTTGGACAGACTAAAACAAATAAAACCACTGACTAGAAAGCAACAAAAAGCAATGGGCAGAGTTGCTTTCCAGATCAGCTATCGAAATGTCCCCAATAAGTCTGTCGCAACCAGATAGCTGCGCTATAAACGAAAGAACTTGGTAAGCCAGTGAGCTTAGAGCAGTACGTTCCCGTTTCTTCAAGGACAGCAGCTCTACTTCATATAAGCATTGCTTAAATACTTTTTAGTCACACAGGCCTTCGAAAACTGGCCTGACCTGGGTGGCAATGAACGAGATACCAAGATAGTAGATCTCGGAGACAACTGCATAAAAGGCAAAAGTGTTCAGGTCACTTATTACTAAGTGTTTGGTAAAGATGGCTGCGACATAACAAATGTTCACAATCAGCACGGTATACAGTTATTCTACTCATTCACTGAAATTTGTTACGCATAGATGAAGAGCATCTGCTCTAACAGAGCAAAGGACTATCGACCATACCCAATACAGGAAAAACCTCTGTACTTCTCCAGTGACGCATAAAAGCAAAAACTCTTCAATTATCTCCTAAGATCAAACGCAATTTACCTTCATACTAATCTACACAATCACTTCTAAACAGATAGATTGAACATACTCTCTACTATTCCCACACAAACATAAGCTACATACAACTGAGTGTTGTTTTATTCAGTTCCCCAACAACAGGAGTCCAAATACCATGGAAATTGTATTAGCGCTACACACCGGAAAACATAACAAATTTGTGGAAAAAAGTAAATATTTCAATGGAATGTGGTAAAGCAAAAAAAAAAAACACTAAGCAAAAATTACTATAGATGTTTACAAAGGATGCAAACAAAATAAACTTTGCACACCATTAGTTTATACTTTTCGTTCATCATTATCTAGTTGGCCTTTCTCTTGCCTTTTGCTCCCGGGTTCAATCCCCTCCATTCCAGGGTTCCGCCACTTCATTCGCACCCACACCGTTACCCTTTTTGAACATTGTCCATCTGCTCCCTCTACTTAATTCCACGAATGGGTGCAACACTAACTGTCCCAAAACAAGCATTTCTATGTGTTATGTACAGATTTGCTACATAAAGCGTGAATTTCACCGACTGGCTAACGGAATACTTTGCCCTCTCAGCCTCCCTTTCCTCTTCTTACAACTGTCTACACACTCTATGCCCCTTCGATTAGTGATATCGTACGTAGCCACTGTCGTACGTGTTACTCACCAGGGACATGCACATAGAGCGACCCGAAAGCACACAGGTAGATTCCGGCTAATGCGGCTAAAAACATTCGCCGGGGAAGCCGGGTATCAGCCATGGTAGGGGGGTAGGAGCAGAGGCTCAGAAACTGGAGCTCTTTGTCCACAGGACAGCCAACGCGCCACGCTGGGAGTCGGCAGCAGGATACTGGGCAGACGTGGTGGGTGGGTTACAGCAGTCTATGGAACGCGCGCACGCCTTAGGAGGCGTGGCCATCGCACCAGAGAAGAGAGAAGGAGGAATCAAGCAAAAACACAGTGGAACGGAACTCCTTCTGTAATAAATGTTGCCAGTTAGAACATGGGACCAGCAATGTATTATGCGATGTGGCGTTTAAGTTGAAAACGTCATGTTCCGTCCCCACTGACTGCATGGGTCCTTAGCCCCTCGCCAGGCTGTGGCTGGCCAGTTATCGCCAAACGTAATGAAGAAATGCTGGAAACACTCGACGGAGAATATATCCGCATGCCTCGTGTAAAACACCTCATGAACGGCGCATGGAGTGCGCTGAGATCGGTTCTATCGGCGCGTGTTCAGACATCGTCTCGCGCTGCACTGAAAAAAAAAAAAACACCTCACGAACGGTGCATGGAGTGCGCTGAGATCGGTTCTATCGGCGCGTGTTGAGACCTCGTCTCGCGCTGCACTGAAAAAAATATAGTGCGTCTTGACTAATGAAGGAGACTGTGTCACGCCGCACGTAAAAGATCCAGTCCGGGTGGGCGGGGCCAAAAGTGGACAGGGCGGTAACAAGGAGGGACTAAAAAGCCTCCTTTACAATAGAAAGCCAGCGTTTAGCCTGAACTATGACGTAAGCCAATGGGAAGAAGGGGCGTGGCTTCAAGTCCCCTTCTCAAACTGTATCGATAACAATAAGCCTCGCAGAGCGAGGAGCACATGCGCGCTCCAGCGCTAGGTCTGCGAGACCTAAAAAGGAAAGGAATACAGTTACCACAATGCATTATTTAAGCGTTGTGAAAATAGAACATTCCCTCTGGGCTGGTGCTGATGCCGAATTTCTACAGGAAAGGTTTATAGAGAATTTCCAGGATACCTTCAGAGTTTAGGCACGTAATTGTCTAATGGGTCTTCCTCTAGAGAGCCCCGGTGGAGTTATGATTTGATCCTGCGAATATTTATTCCAAGGGTTGTATATGAGAAGTAGCAGTGGAAAGAGTCACACACACCAATTAAGGTCCCTTAATATATGCAGCAATTGTGCAGTCATAAAGCACCTAGCAGCTCAAAAGTCCATACACATGAGATGTGGAAGTGAATCCCTTAAAAAATGGTTACTCTAGAGGAGAATGTCACACATAAAACACACCTTGTCTTAAGATATTACAGTATCAACAATTCACAGTGGTAAGACTTTTGTCTGACAAGATTATGCACAGTTCACAATGAATGCTATTAGTGTGCTGTGTTCTGTTATTCTTACATCCAATTCCACAGTGAGGTATGAAATCAATTAATGAATAACCACCACGTTTCATCCATAACAAAAAAAGATGTGTTCAGTCTCTGGAAAATACTTCTTTTACTAGCATGAAAATAATTGCACCCGAATTGAGAATATGCCTGAAATGGGCAGTTTGATAGTCACCTTTGCACAGCACTGTAGTAGTTATCAATTGCCTGCAAGCTACGCATGGGGTAAGTGCTCAGAACAGTAGGAAGTATTGGATCCAGTAGATATGAGCAAATAGTGCTGGAACCACAAAGTTTGGTGATGTTGGATATGACCTTGACCTATTGGTGTCACACAGAACTTTCTTGCCATTAGGCAGTCAGTAACAGTCCCAGAGTACCAGGGCTGGGTTGTATCTGAATCTACGCTCATCAAAACATTTTGCAAAGAAAAAGAGCTTATCGTCTAGCTCTGCCTACTTGGAGTAGGATGACTTGTGACGTGTCAAAGGAGGTACACGTGCGCACACACACACGTACACATTTGTTTCTTTCACACAAAAAAACACACAACTGAGTTATTATTCTCGCTCAAACGTGCAAAAACATTGAAATTTGCCAGTTATGGTGTGCAATGCACACAACACGTACTATAACTGATGTTTGTGAGATATAAACATTTTAAAAGGTTGCCAAGTGGGCTTTAAAGAGTTAAGATTTTTGTATACCTTGGTTGTTTGGGATTCGTAATTCCTTAGTGAAGCCAGAAATTAAAAATATATAGGGATCTGGTTGGACAAGTGAGCCTTTTCGCATGTTTCTTTTGGATCCGCGGCTCAAGAATTGGAACCTCTGATCCAAGCGATCTGATTGGTGTCCATTTCACAATACAGGGTATGGCCCCTCGGTTTAACATTTTTTTTTTTTAAAGGGTTGCAGGCTTTGCAGAACATTGTATATAAAGAAAATTATGGAACAGTGTGGGAGGGATGGGCGGAAATAGAAGCTAGGAGGCTTGATATGTTTCTCAATTTTGCTTCTTTATTCACAAAACGGATTTAATACAGGAGCTCTTTAATGTCTTTTTCTCTGGATTCCTGATTTTCTCGGCTCGATCACTCTTTTCTCTCTTTCTTCTCTTTTTCAGGTCCCACTTTTCAGGTGAAAACCCTAGGAGGCTCGGAAGAATAAAACAAAGGGGCGGTGAGTATCTTGGGGATTATTAGATTTGTTCAGGATTACAAGAGTGCCCTTCACCACACCCAAAGGTGTCACGAATGAAACTGCACACACTCGCTAGGGAGGGGTGAGAGGTGAGTAGTACTGAAGGGCGATTGGTTTTATCCTGGTTGGCCTTTCCCAGTCTCATCACACTGTGGTAATTGAGATAGAGGGTGGTGGATGTTTCATACGTGCCCAGGAAAACACAAAACAAAACAAAATAAACAACAAAAATACAGAAAGAAAGACAAAAAAAAGATTCTTAATTGTTCAGTTGGACTGTTTCTCTGAAAGCCCTTCAGTCTGCCTTCTTTTTTTTTTATTTTTTGGGAAGAAGGGGGACCCCTACAAATACAATATGCTTGCTAATCGCAGGGAAAAAGGCTCTTAGGTAAAGAGATAATAGCAAACTTTCAATTAAATCTGGAGTTAAAACATTCTAGGTAACATGTAAACAGATATAACCACACAATGAACCGACTAGAAACTGAAAACAAAATCTTATTTCTGTTTATAAAAATATATTTTATTTAGTTATTTAATCTCTTTTTCTTGGAATTATTTTCCATTCTTGATCAATAGTGTAAATATACATATATACAGAAAAAATGAACACATAATAAATACATGAAAAGAAAAAAGTCAGTCCAAATCATGCGGTCAATAATTATATCTTTCTTAAAAGCTTTTTCAAATTAGATGAAGGCTAGCGGTAGATGACAATATTTATTATGTGTTCATTTTTTCTGTATATATGTATATTTACACTATTGATCAAGAATGGAAAATAATTCCAAGAAAAAGAGATTAAATAACTAAATAAAATATATTTTTATAAACAGAAATAAGACTTTGTTTTCAGTTTCTAGTCGGTTCATTGTGTGGTTATATCTGTTTACATGTTACCTAGAATGTTTTAACTCCAGATTTAATTGAAAGTTTGCTATTATCTCTTTACCTAAGATTCTTTTTTTAATTAAATGTTTTTATTGATTTTATTGGTTTTACATTTTTATCACCAGTAATCAGAACATTCAGCTGCAACACGCAGCGACATCATCATCTACACTTCTTGTATTAACAATGGATATTACTACACGTGCATTTGTTCAATAGGCATGGTGACTTAGCATGTTTCATCTGTTGCATTTGCTTGACCATGTGGCACATGTCCAGTCAAACTAGTTCGCCTGCATGCAAGTCATGTAGCGAGTAACATGTTAAAGCCAGTTTTGCTTAGGCGAGTTTGGTGTACCATTTATTCAATAATAACTGGGGGGTGGGATATAGAACTTGGAGCTGAGCTGGAGTGACTTCATGTATCTACGGATGCTTGTGTGTGCGCGTGCCGCCTGGTGTGCCCCCGCCTGTTGCCGTGGCGGCAGATTATGGTGGGTGCGCGCACTGGAGTGCCAGTGCATGTTTAGGGATAACCGGTCTAGTGCCTGTGAATGATCTAAAGGTGTTGGACGCATGCGCGGGACTACCCCACCGGGTCAGGTGTCTGCGGGGACTGGCCTGGCTGGTCCTCGCCTAGCTGCAGCGCTGCCAGGATTGCTTCCCAGCTTGTGGATATAGGTATTTTCCTGAGGCCTATGGTTTCCTCTCGACGAATCGCTATGCTTTTGGCTCTAGCCCACGCAAGGACAGAGCGCCTCCAAGCTTGTATGTGCGGGGGGTTAGGTGCCTTCCACCTCTTTGTGATCAGCCGCTTTGCCGCAACTATACCCAGGTCGAGGAATCTAGAGGTGACTTTGGTGTTCTACGGAACGATTGCAGTAAATACGTTGGCCAATCAAAGGGTATCTCTCTGTCGGTGCAAGTTCGAAGTGTGTCCGCCACCCCTCTCCAATATGCGCTCAGGCTGGTGCAGTCCCAGAGCATGTGCACCAAGTCTGCGTCTGTGACGGCGCATCTGGGGCAGGTTGCGTCGGTGCGGTGAAAGTATCTGTTGATATTGGCCGGCGTGAGGTATGCCCTCTGTGTGATGCAGTATTGTATCTGTCTAAATCTCGCGTTTCTAGGGATCTGAACCGGGCTGGCTAACACCCGCTCCCATTCTTTATCTGAAAATTGTCGGCCCAGGTCATGTTCCCACTTTCGTCTGAGGGGGTCTAAATTAAACGCTGCATGCTGTCGCAGTGAAGCCGCAAACCACCGCGTCAGGTGCTTGCCCCGTCCCATGACATGTAAGTATTGACAGTTAGGTGCGTTTGTGGTTCAGTAGCAAGGTCCCCCCACTTCATCAAGAGCGTGGCCACCAGAGATCTATGTAGGAGGAACTGCCCTGCGGGGAGCCCGTCATTCTACCAGTGTTGTGTAGGGGATAAGGGAGCCTTCACTATAAAGATCTCCTAGTGTTTGTATCCCCGCCTCATGCCAATGTTGCAGTTCGATAGTTGTGAGTGTAGCCTGTCCTCTAGGGGTACCGTCTAGTGGGAGCGCTGGAGCATAAGGTGTCGTGCCTCGGGTTAAGTAGAGGCTTCTGCGGTAGCACCTGTAGGCCACGTTTAGTAATTGGGGTTCCGGGGGTCGCGTTCGCGCGCCGGGGTGGAAGAGCGCAAAGATCTGGGCTAGCGTGTAAGATGGGCGTGTGGTTGCCGTATCATCGCGTTGGCGATCTGCCATCCATCTGGCGATCCATTGAAGCTGTGACGCGAGGTAGCAGTGCTGAAAGCAAGGCGCCGCTAGGCCTCCCTGGTCAGTGGGTTAATACAGTTGTTTAACTGCCACCCTGTGCCGATTGGGGCCCCAGATGAAGTCTCTGGTCGTTTTTTCCAGCGCAGTAAAGAAGGAAGTTGGTACGTAGATGGGCAGATTGGCAAAGTAATACAGAAATCTTGGAAGGGTCACCATTTTAACCAACGCCACTCTACCCACGACTGTAAGGGGGAGTGTGCTCCAGAATTGCATCTGGGATCTCACGGCCGCTAGCGCCCTGCCCAGGTTACCGCCGAAGAGGTCTAGTGGTTGGCAATACACTCGTATGCCTAGGTAGCGAAATGTATCCTCACACCACTGCACTCACACGCCGTTAAGCGTAAGGGCTGGGTCGTGGCACCCCTCTCGAAAGGCGTATAGTTTAGATTTGGCTACATTTACTTTTAATCCTGAAATGGACGCGAAATCCTGCAGAATTTGGGCCAGTCGTTCTGGCACCTGATTGATGTCTCTTAGGTAGATTAACAGATCGTCGGCGTATAATGACACTTTGTGTGTGCCATCGCCTAATGGAATGCCAACCTGCAGCTGTGTTCTTAGCGCCTCTGCCAGCGGCTCCATCGCGAGCGCGAAAAGAAGAGGGGACAACGGGCAGCCCTGTCTAGTCCCCCGTCGCACTGGGACCACATCCGAAACATATGGTCCTACCTTCACTCTCACCACTGGGTTTGTGTAAAGTAGGCGGGTCAGCTGCAGGAAAGCGGGGCCCAGCTTGTACCTTTCGAGGGTTGCAAACATATAGTTCCATTCGAGAGAGTCGAAGGCTTTCTCGAGGTCAAGTATGAGACAGCCCGCTCTCGGCCATTTGCACGTGGATTAGGTTGGGATGCGAAAAAAGCGTCGCAGATTGAGTGAGGTATTTCAGGACGGCACAAAGCCATTTTGGTCTGAGTGCACGAGGGTGGGGACCGCTTGTGCTAGTCTGTCTGCTAGGATTTTTGCTAAAACTTTATATTCGGTGTTGAGCAGGGCGAGGGGTCTGTATGAGCCCATGTCGGTTGGATCTCTGTCGGGTTTGGGCAGTGAAATCAGGTGTGCCTCGCTCAACGAAGGAGGGAGCCGAACCTCTTCTACAGCGGCTGCGTAGAGGGTGTGCAGTCGCGGTACCAGTGACACCTGGTATGCCTTGTAGAATTCCGCCGGGAGTCCATCTGGTCCCGGGGTCTTCCCTGTGGCTAGGGACATGATTGCATCTCTGATCTCCTCTGGCGAGATCTGCGCATCTAGGATTTCATTTTGTGTCCGCGTCGCCTCAGGTAGCTGCACCTGATCTAGGAAGGTTAGGAGGGTGTGTGGTTCCTGGTGACTCTGGCATTGGTATAGCCAGCTATAGTGTTGTGTCAGAGCTGCGTGAATGTCCCGTTGCGCGTACGCCAGAAGCCCTGTGTCATTTTGCAGCACAGCTATTGGTTTGCAGGCATGTTCTTGGCGGATCAGCCAGGCCAGAAGACGGCCCGCACGATCAGCTGTGGAATGTGTGCGGGCGGTGTGTGCGGTGTAGTTATGGCAGCGGAGGCGCTCCATCAATTCAGCATGTTGTGTGCGCAGCGTCTCCAGTTGGCGTCTGTCTCTACCCCCGCCCTCCCCTTCAGCCTCATACCGCAGGAGTTTCCTTTCTATTTTGCTCAGATCAGAGGTTAATTTCTTACTGATGCTCCAGGTCGCTCCCATGCAGTGTCCCCTCGTTGTGACCTTAAAGGCTTCCCATTCTCCTAGTGTGTCCCCTGCTGTATCCTCATTAGGCTAAAAAAATTCAAGGATCGCCGTGCCCAGAGAGGATCGGAATGGAGAGTCTTCTAATGCCGCTGTTTGGAGTCTCCATGTGGGAGCAGGAGGGCGTTCAGACTCCCAGACAAGTTGGAGTAGTTGGGGGTTATGGTCGGAGAGCGTCCGACCCAGGTACTCTATACGTGTTGCATCCCACCCGAGGGGCACTAAAAGAACACTGCATCAGCGCGCTCGAGCGCGAAATCCCGACAAACAACTACAACTCCCTTGAGCCTCGGCGGTTCTGACGTCGGTGACGTCAGCACGCGCCCAAGGCGTTTCCTTCATAGAACTCCCGGGGCCTCGGAGAGACGCCGCTTACTCTTCCCGTAAGGAGCCATAGCCGTGAAGGAGAAGAAGGAGGCTGGTAAGGGTGCTTACTGCACCAAAACCGTTACCTGTTTCTAGGTCACAGGCTGCGAGCTCATTTTCCCTGAGGTGGCAATTGTGGGGGCTTTAACGCTGCTTCGTTCAGTTGCTCCGTTGGCTGAACCGTCTACAAGTTCCTTGCGGAGCAACTCAGCAGACGAGCCTCTATGTACTGTTGGTGCATTACCGAAGAAACCCGTCTGTAACCTTTTAGGGTAGGGACTTTCTCGGCAATTCACTAACCGACAAACTACAAAGGATTCTGGGCAAGTGAGTCCAGATACGTTTTCCCGCGTTGGCGAACCGAGATAGGTTCATGCGGGGAAAACAGTCCGTTATACGAATAGCCCTGATCAGGTGACTTTGCCAAGTATTAAGGAATGCTCAGTTATCATTATTGTTTACTGCCCGGAGCATTGGGCACCTTTTCTATATAGTTTGGTGTATTACAAGAAAGGTGTTAGCTCTTCCACAAAGAGGAGGGCGCCTACATAAGTGAGTGATACGATTCGAAGCACTCCCTGTGTATGGTGAATATAACCTTTTGACTTCGGGCCTCTGTTCCAAAATGGATTGAGGCAGATGGCCGAAGTTTGATTCTAAAATTACGTGGTGTGCATACAACAGCGCTCAAAGTGAATCATGCATGTTTCTTTATGTGTCTACAAGCAGGGGTACAAAGAATGAGCAGGAGGACGGCTCTTCCACACCCCTGTCTCAGCAAAACGGATTAACTAATTGGTAGGTTAAACTATCCTTTGCGGACCCGTAGATACTGCTGTTATGTGATGTTAATGAACTTGCTGATCATGATGTGTCACCTCCAGATCTAGCTGAAAACCACTTTCCGCCATAGATGATCCGCAGAGTAGAAGAGAAGATTTTCTTTCTTTACAGGTACAGCCCTTTAGTGTTTTCTACACCATCCTAGAGGGTCTGGGTAGGAGAGGAAGAAGCTATAGGTTATCGTGTTGTTCTTACCTGTCCTGTTCCTTTTCTAGGTCTCCCTCCCTGCTGTCCCCTTCCTTCCCTTCCCCCGCTTGACCACTCCATTAAGTCTGTGTACTTGCATTCAGACTGTGGTGGTGTCGAGAGGTGGACCTGTTAAAAGCAAAATGACAATTATGAACATTACCTGCGCCATCTTGTCTGGTGGAATTCTATGTGCACATAAGTTGCAGTCATTTTGATCTATCACAGCCATTTCGTACTCTGTTGGTCACCTTTGTTTCACCCTGCCCTTACTAGCATCCCTCTGACCCTCTGACCGACCTGGTATGTGTGCTGGGGGCTATAAACTCTATTGCCACAACAAACCTCAGCGCCACTTGCTACCACAAACTCGTTTTTCCTCTCATCCCTGTTTTCAGACAAGCCTTTGGACGCTCTACCCTTCACTACACCTAGTTACACAAACAGGTTCCAAACACCAAAAAGACTCTTGCAAAATGATTTATTGCACTGCAAACAGCAAGACTTGTTGTTACCAACAATGGGACCTGTTTTTATCAACAGAACGGACTCTTAGATCTGACCGGTCTCACATGTTTTAGACCCTGAAGCAAGGTCCAGCTGCAAGATAAGATTGTCTGTTTGACCTGGGTGGGAAGAGAATTACTGTTGGGCTTGTGTGACAACCTGCCCGGGCGGGGACCCCAAGCTTTTGTAACCATGTTGATCAAACAAATGCATTGTGTCAAACCTGTATAAAAGGAAGAGCCAAGGGAGTTGTCAGCAGAACACTTCCCTCAGACATCCCGGTGTCTCAGTTGACGTGATCTCCTCATGAGAAATAAACCATTTTCTTCTCTTCCAGTTTCCAGCGTTTGCCTCATTATTTTGAACCCAAAGTGAATTAGAGGTGGAACCCTGCACCGGGCAGCATTGAGGGTCTTAGAAGACTCGCTGCCTTTCACAAATTGGCGCCCAAGCGTAGGGGCCCATCAGCGACGCGTGGGTCCGGTAGAGAGGTCCTAACGACGGAGTGAACAACTAAACGATTGGGGTATACCTGCCTGAGAAGACCCTTGTCTGGCTGCCGATCGACTGAACTTCACCGGTTCCGAACGGACCTCTCTCGAGTGACCTGCGGTCCTGACTGGGACCTTAGAGGAACGCCGCATTGATTGTTGGAGTGAGAGGACAACCAGGCGCTGGAAGGGGAAGACGAAGAACTGTCCATACGGTCCGGGTAAGGTCGTGAAAAAACGACTTAAATTGATTGATTGAATAGTTTGATTGAAATACTAGTATTCCTTTTTTGATATTGAGTTATTTACGACATTTCCCTGCTTGCAAACAACAAAGAATAGGAATATTCTCTCTCTTTGCAGGCAGCGAAGGACAGGTAGTGCAGACTTTTTGTCTAAATTGATTGATTGAGATATTCATTTTGACCGATAAATACGTCATGCCTGTTTTCTCTAGATTGTTTGATTGTAATTGTTTTGGACCAGACCGTTCGTTAGAGGTCAGTCAGCCGCACCGCCGGAAGGCACCCCTAACAAGGACATGTACGTAAAGTATGGATTAGCCAGCGTAGCTTATAGCAAACTATGGCATAAATACACTAGGAAGGACCGGGTAAATCAGTGGCCACTGACTGGATCTTTCGATCCCGCTAAAATAGAAACGTTAGAATTAGCTCTCCACAAAAAGAAAACTAGACCAGCCATGTTTGACAGTTTTGGCTTATGGCGAAAAGAGGCAGCTCAAAGAAAGAAAAGGGACGAAGCTAGACAAGATAAAGAAACGCGAAAATCAGCTTACCAAGCCTGTAAAGATTAGAAGAAAAACTAAAAGAAAAGTAAATCGATAAAAAGGAACAAGAATCAAAAATATCAGATCAATGCCCTGTTAGAACGCCCTCGACTCTTTACCCCAAGTTACCAGCAAAACAAAGGGTAGATGATGATTTATTGTTAGGTCCCCCAATCATATACATGCCACCCCCTTACGCCCCTACTCATCCCGTAGTACAACGACAGGACCACCAAAGTATAGCCGGAGATGGCACGATCGCCTCAGTCTCCACCGCCTCTGCTCCCACCGAGTCACCCACACCAAATGCCTCATCAAAGGATACAGTAGTAGAGGTAGGATCAAAAGAAACCGGAGCGCCCAGGGTCCCGCGATTAAGTAAAAATGAGCGAGCAGGCATTGATAAAGTAGTTAAATCCTCATAGATAGGAAGGAGACAGAAGAGCATGTAACTGACATATGCAACTCCTATGTTGAAAACCGCAAACGATACTTTATTGTACGTCTCTGTTACCACACTCTTACTGCATATGAAGAGAAGTACCAAGATGTAGGGCCCGAGCGACTAGTGGCCCTCTATAGGAAGGTAGACACCGGAGATGAAGGCGACAACGATGTTACAGAACTCTTTTCATCCACACTGGAGGTATTCCGTCACCTCGTGGAACAAGGATGGATAGATGAGGACAGGACATCTAAGATAGCAGGACCCCCGGTGGAAAAACCAGATAGCATGATGCCGATAAAAGAAGCTGCCCCTTATTGGGTACCTCCTAGAGGACAAGGGACTCATGACGATATGAACCATCAAGATGCTAGAGGAAGGGTGGTCTACAATTGGGTGTATCAACCATGGGACAGACAGGACATTTTGACGTTCCGTAAATCTTTACCGGATTTGCGAAAGAACCCCACCGTCTTTTACACCGAGCTAGGTACCGCTCTGGGATCAACAATAATGACACTTGCCGACATAGACTTGTTCTTCGGGTTATGTTTGCCAGCAGATGTGTGGAAACAGATTAGGAAAATAGACCATACCGAACTGCTTGGTCATACCTGGGAACAACTTAACACACTAGATAAACAGCGGAACCCTGGTCAAAAACCGGTTAAAGCAATATTGGACCTCCCTGACAAAATAGTGCAGAAAGTGAAAACGCTGATCCCAGAGAAAAGATAGACTGTTCCATAGTAACCGCGTGCCGCCAGAAACCACAAGAGGATGTCTCAGAGTATTTCTCCAGATTCGAACGGTGTTCTCCGATTACAGTGGACAAGACATGTCCACCGCAACCGGACACCACTTATTTGTGCAGAACTATGTCAAAGGACTACTGCCAGATGTATCCCAGAAATTACAAGCCAGCGAAAGTAGTTGGGCAGCATCTAAACCGGCGGCCATTCTCCAAATGGCCCAGTACTATGCGCATCAGAGAAACGAAAATGACAGGGCTACAGAAAGGAAAAAGAAGGACTTGAAGGAAAGGGTAATGGTAGCACAACTCCAGGGGGCGAATACAGGAAGGGAGCAATATAGGGAGGATACCAGCAGAATACCCCTAGAGTACAGCCACCTAGAAACAATTCATCGACATCATATGTCGGACGCCAAGACCTAGGACAGGATCAATGTGCATTTTGCAAAGAATATGGACACTGGAAAACCCAATGCCCGGCTTTGCTAGGAGCTGGTAGGGGCAGAGGGGCGAGGAAATAGCAAGTGGACAGAGAGGAAGAGGACGTGGGAGAGGGTACGCGAGTGAAGCAAGCGAGGAAAGGCCAGGAAGAGTGAACACATTTGACCATCCCAAACAGAATCAGTACCAACAGACAGATTATGACAATGCGTACGACTTTGCATAGGACAGCCAGAGTCAAGGGAGGGATCCAGTCGAGCTCTATGTTGATCAGCAAGGCCCTTATGTTACCGCTGAGGTCCTGGGCACAAAGTCGCCATTTCTGGTAGACACGGGAGCAACACGTAGTGCACTATCCAAACGACTGATTCCAAGGGCACCCTTGTCAGGCTCACATGTGACCTCAATAGGATTTGACGGTATGCCCTCCACCAACCCTTTGTCCCAACTGATCCCTTTTAACCTTGACAACAATAGCGTTGAAACAACATTCCTCCTCTCTTCCAACACCCCAGACGCCATTATGGGTCTCGACCTTTTGAAACACTTCCATGCGACTATCAGATGCTCACCAGACGGAGTGCGTGTCGTCCTGTATGACAACCCCCAGCGCCATAGAGAGAACCCTAATCAGCACAGGTTTCCCATCTCCGAGGCTGACGCATCCCTACTGGACACTTTGCCATCACACTTATGGGCTAGGGCTGATTCAGACGTAGGACGAATGATGATTGACCCAGTACACGTAACAATACGACAGGACGCAACCCTACCGAAAGTACCGCAGTACAAAATATCGCCAGAGGGTGAGAAGGCACTGACAGAGATCATACACTCTTTGGTAGAGGCAAGGGTGGTAGAGGAAGTAGTGAGCAACGTTTGTAATAGTCCCATACTACCGATTGTAAAGAGACAGGGAGAGGGAGACGGAAAAGCCTACCGCTTCATCGTTGACCTGCGGGAGATAAACAAAATCGTAGTGCCACAATACCCAGTAGTTTCCGACATCACGACAATTTTGACCTTAATCCCCTCCACTGCCACCACCTTCACTGTAATTGACCTCAAAACGCATTCTTTTCCATACCTATACACAAGGACAGCCGCTATCTATTTGGATTCACCCTAAACTCCCGTTCGTACAGATTTTGCAGAGCACCTCAGGGGTACACTGAGAGCCCAAGCATCTATAGCCAGGCGCTTAAAAGACAGTTGGACGCCATACAATTGCCAGATGGAGTGGCACTAATACAATATGTAGACGACATCCTTCTAGCAGCGGACACCATACCAATAGCCGTCACAGCCACCATCAAACTACTCCATTTTCTTGCTGAGAATGGTCACAAGGTCTCCCGAAAGAAATTGCAGTTCTGTAAATCACAAGTGACCTATTTGGGTCACCTTTTATCCAAAGAAGGAAGGAAACTCACGCCTGACAGGATCCAGACAATTCTAGACACCCCTGTCCCCAAAGATCAGAAACAAGTCCGCTCTTTGATAGGTCTCACCTCATTTTGCCGACAGTGGTTACCGAACTTTAGCCTCATTGTCAAACCCCTTCTCTCCCTCCTAGCTAAAGACATCCCCTCACCTCTCCCCTGGACCCCCGAATGCCAGTCAGCCTTTAAAGAACTACGCAATGCCCTTTGTTCAGCACCTGTCCTAGGAACCCCGGATTACTCCAAACCATTCTTCCTCTACACGGCACGAGAGGGAAGGATGTGCATTGTCTGTCCTAACACAATCAATTGGTCAAAAACAACGCCCTTGTGCATATTTCTCTGCCACCCTCGATCCAGTAGCCAGAGCACTGCCAGCATGCCTGCGCGCTGTGGCAGCTGCAGCAGTATCGATACGCCAGAGCGAAGGAATAGTACTCTCCAATCCAGTCACTGTTTTAGTACCCCATGCAGTCGACACACTACTAAACCAGACCAAAACCCAACACTTGACTAGCGCCCGACTGACAGGATATGAGTTGACCCTGCTAGCACCGCACATTACCCTAAAGCGATGCACCACCCTCAATCCAGCCACACTGTTACCCCTACCCGAAAATGATCCTAGCGTGACTCCACTACACGACTGTGTGACACTAACCGATGAACAAACAAAGAGTAGAATAGATCTCAGAGACATCGCCTTTCTAGAACCAGATGGAGAACTATGGGTGGATGGTTCGTGCATCAAACTCCCCGACGGCACCACCTCAGCTGCATACGCTGTCACCACAGCCCGAACCGTTCTGGAAACAGCCCGTATTCCCCAACGTTCAGCCCAGGCTGCAGAACTCATTGCCCTCGCACGAGCATGTATCTTAGCGACTGACACGACAGTTAACATATACACCGACAGCCAATATGCCTTCGGGGTGGTTCACCATTTTGGGATCTTATGGAAAGAAAGAGGGTTCCTGACTTCACACGGTACACCCATCCTGCATGGAGATTTAGTCTCCGCCTTGACGCAAGCAGTCCTCCTCCCCAAGAAGTTAGCAGTGATAAAATGCCAAGCACATAGGAAAGTGACTGATCTCATTGGACAGGGAAATGCACTAGCAGACGTTACTGCCCGAGCCACGGCAGGAGACAGAACTACGACACGAATGTATGTGACCAGGTCACAAGCTGAACGATGGACTGACGCTAGGACCACTGTAAGGGACATACAGACTACAGGCACACAAGACAAATTGACCGAGTGGGAAAAGGTGGGACTAAAAGACGAGGAAGATTGCTGGAGAACTAAAGACGGAAATAAATGGCTGTTACCCAATGCCTACCTCATCCCCATATTGACCATGGCACATTTAACAGCACACATAGGCTCCACCCCCATGATTGAACTAATCACCAGAGTATGGCATAACGTCAAGATAGCAGAATCTGCAAAACGCCTAGTACAACAATGTATAGTCTGCCTACAACACAACCCAGGGAAGGGGACAGTAGTACCACGGGGAGGGTTTGGAGTCCCTGACCACCCCTTTGAAATCCTTCAAATGGATTACATTCAACTAGAGAGATGCCTTGGTCTAAAATATGTCCTGGTGGTTGTGTGCGCCTTTAGCAAATGGGTGGAGGCCTATCCCACCCGCGACAATACCGCCTTAGCCACTGCAAAAGTATTGCTGAAAGAATTCTTCCCCCGATACGGCCTTTGCAGAATTTTATGGAGCGACAACGGCCCCCACTTCGTAGCCGAGAGTATACAGAACATACTGAGAGGGTTGGCGGTAAAACAAAAGTTCCATGCCGTCTTCCACCCCCAATCAGCGGGCCTGGTAGAGAGACACAATGCAACGTTGAAACTAAAACTAGCCAAAATAGTTGCCACGACCGGGTTGAAATGGCCCGACGCCCTCCCATTGGCATTGTTATCGATGCGCTCCACCCCAACCAAACACCGACTGACCCCGTATGAGGTGGTCTTCGGCAGGCCTATGAACATTTGGGCAGCACCAAGACCCACCTCCATTAACGATGTCCCGAACATATTAATGTCGGATTACTTGCATAAATTGACAAACGAGCTAACAATTATCCACCAACAGGTGCAGCAAGCCTTGCCTGACGTATCCAGGGGCCCGGGACATGAAATAAAGCCAGGCGACCATATATTAATTCGCAACTTCCAAAGAACGAAGAATCTGGAGCCTAGGTGGACGGGCCCCTGGCAAGTCCTGATCACCACCCGAACTGCCCTCCGAGTGCAAGGAAAACGAAACTGGCTGCATGCCCATCACTGCAAACGAGTCCCTCCAACCCTGGCAACCTGTGAAGGGGTGGAGGTGCAAGAGGAAGTACTCGCAAGAGACCGACCAGCTCTGAGTTGCTACCCACAAGAAGACACCCTCGAACTATCAGAATTTCCCGACCCCACGGTGCCATCCAGGAAAGGGTACAACCTAAGATCGACGAAAGGAGGGAGCTCCAACGACCAGGCCACTAACTGAGTCAAGGTCTCAGATCGGTAGCACAGTCAAACAACGCTACCAGGAAAGCGCCAGACAAAAGTCTGTGGTCCTAACAGTTGTTGAGCTCCTCGAAGATGATGGAAGAAACTGAACACCTGCAAAACCACCGCAAAGACACCAAGACTGCTAACCTGCACAGCACAAAGACAATTGCACTTGTAGCCGCATTTCTCACCTGTCTCCTGCTAATGGTCGCACTCTGGATCATTGAAGAGAATGCATCTGCATACAGAACATTGTCACCCACCATGCAACCAACCACCAAGAAAGAACACTACCTGGTATCACTACCGCCACATCTCCGAGAACGACGCAAAGAATTCTGGAATAATTCTTTTGTGCAGATGTTGCACCAACACAATCTTGCCACCAATGCTACCAACTGTTGGGTCTGTGGGCTGTTACCACATGCCACTGAACATTCCATCCCTTTCATCCCTTCGCCCTTTTCTATTCACGGATCTTGCCTTGCCTGGATGATGCTCCTACAAGAAAGTTACAAAGACAATGCCACTTCTGACGGAACAATCGCCCAGTTCTACAACGAGTTCTGGCGAAACAAAACAGGAACGACAGCCACCCCCTTCTGCCCTCACATCTTCAATGCGACATTCCAGATTGATGTCCCCGCCAAAGAACGAGTGGAAATGCAAGTGTTCAATAATCCTAACAGAGCCACATTTTCCTACCTGAAGAAAAGAACTGCTGCAACACTGATTGTGGCCCTATCTGTGGTGAACGTCTCTGGCCTTGTATGCATTGAAGGCCGTGGGACTAAGAATGTGGGTCACAGCACCTGTAGCATTGTAAGGACTTTGAACACTGCCAACCCCCAGCGCTTGTTGCATCACCCAATATGTACTTTGTTTGTGGAACCAAAGCTTACACCTGGCTCCCAAGAAACTGGGGGCACATGCTACATCGCCTTTGTTTTGCCACCAACCTACACAGCCCCTGCAGAGCATCATCGAGAAAAGCGTTCTAAAGACATTGATCAAGCAGACTCTGCCTCATCACAGTTCCTCGACGCAGCAAAAGGGCTCGTCCCGCTATGGGGTCCGATGGCAAACAGCCGAGCCATCAGACATCTGTCCCAAGCGGTAGAGACCGCCCTGAACGTCACTGCTGGCATCCTCACCAACAACACTGCTGAGCTCCAAGCGGTCCGTCTGGTTACCCTGCAAAATCGCATGGTCCTGGACGTGGTACTAGCGGACCGTGGAGGAGCATGCCGCATCATCGGTGCCAGCTGCTGTGTATACATTCCTGATAATTCACCTTCTGTCTATGAAACAATCGAACATCTCCATAGACTATCTTCAGAAATTCATCAAGGATCAGAGACTTGGACAGTTGGAAGTTGGCTTTGGGGCATCTTGAAGGAGTGGGGTTGGAAAAATATCAATGATTCTCTTGGTCCCAGTATTGACAATATGTGGTTGTTGTTTGGGTATACACTGTATACCACCTTTGTGTTCTCTTTGCATAACTACCTTACACCCTAAGACTATGGACACTCCGCTAACAAAAATGAGAGTGATGTATGATCAAGAGATACAGGACATTATGGAGATCGAAATAGACTGACAAGCTGGCTAGTTATGTTCAAAGGGGCCACTGTTAAAAGCAAAATGACAATTATGAACATTATTTGCGCCATCTTGTCTGGTGGAATTCTATGTGCACATAAGTTGCAGTCATTTTGATCTATCACAGCCATTTCGTACTCTGTTGGTCACCTTTGTTTCACCCTGCCCTTACTAGCATCCCTCTGACCCTCTGACCGACCTGGTATGTGTGCTGGGGCTATAAACTCTATTGCCACAACAAACCTCAGTGCCACTTGCTGCCACAAACTCGTTTTTCCTCTCATCCCTGTTTTCAGACAAGTCTTTGGACGCTCTACCCTTCACTACACCTAGTTACACAAACAGGTTCCAAACACCAAAAAGACTCTTGCAAAATGATTTATTGCACTGCAAACAGCAAGACTTGTTGTTACCAACAATGGGACCTGTTTTTATCAACAGAACGGACTCTTAGATCTGACCGGTCTCACATGTTTTAGACCCTGAAGCAAGGTCCAGCTGCAAGATAAGATTGTCTGTTTGACCTGGGTGGGAAGAGAATTACTGTTGGGCTTGTGTGACAACCTGCCCGGGCGGGGACCCCAAGCTTTTGTAACCATGTTGATCAAACAAATGCATTGTGTCAAACCTGTATAAAAGGAAGAGCCAAGGGAGTTGTCAGCAGAACACTTCCCTCAGACATCCCGGTGTCTCAGTTGACGTGATCTCCTCATGAGAAATAAACCATTTTCTTCTCTTCCAGTTTCCAGCGCTTGCCTCATTATTTTGATAGCGAACCCAAAGTGAATTAGAGGTGGAACCCTGCACCGGGCAGCATTGAGGGTCTTAGAAGACTCGCTGCCTTTCACAGACCATTTGAGCAACGTACGATCCTGAGGAGTTTCGGCCACGACAATACGGTGGATTAAGGGGAGTAGCGCGGGGGATCCCACTATTCTATCCAGTCGCACATGCAGCCCGTGTGCCGCTGAGTAATACGAGTAGACCCGGGCATCCGGGTTGATGTAGCGCCATATGTCTAATAACACCCAGTGTGTTAACCAATCTGTGAGAGCCTGCGCGTTGGACACCGCTGTGGTCCTAGTCAGGGGCGGAAATGATCTGTCCAAATCTACGTTAAGCACTGAGTTAAAGTCCCCTCCCAGGAGCCAGGGGACCCTGCTCCATCCAGCTAAAATCTTTGTGAGGTCTTCTAGAAAGGAGGGTTGGCTGACATTCGGGGCATAGATGGAACCGAGGAGGATTGGTTGGCCATTAAGTCGCCCGCTAACTAGTGTATACCTTCCTTCAGAGTCGATCAGCACCTCATCGCTCGTGAACGGGACCTCAGCTCTAACCCAAATGAGAACACCTTGCGCATGGGCTGAGTAGCCGGTGCCGTGCACTTGGCCACTCCATCTGTGGCGTAGACGCCCCAATTCTACGTGAGTCATGTGCGTCTCTTGAAGTAACGCAATGTCGGTGGCTCTGCGCCGCAGGTATGCATAGATCGAATAGCTGCGTGTCAGGGTGTGCAGACTGCGCACATTCCATGTGACTATGTTAATTTGTACCATGTTTCCCTTTTACATTGACCAGGACTGCATGGGGGGGGCAGGTGCTGCATGTTTGGATCCGTGTGAGTGAACTCCAACTCAGTATTGCTAACAACAAGATGTTGATATAAACTAAACTGTGCATAACTATTAGGGCGAGTTCCGATTTGGTATTCGTCCAAACTATAGTGCCCTTTTGAGGCTATAACTGTGTCAAACTGACGTGTAGTATGGGTATGTGTGGCGTGTGGGTAGCAGGGGATGTTTGCCCCTCGATGTCGGTTTGTGCTTATGTATCCCTCCAGCCGCTCCGTGACGCAGGGAGAAGAAGGGGGGGGGGGTTGTACGCCACGCGTGTCTCCTGTCGCAGTGTGAAGTGTACGCTGTGCGTGGTGGTGTGCAGGGCAGCACTGCGTTTTACAGGGGACCGTTGCTTAAGCTACATAGTGTCACAAAACATCGTTGTGCGAGCATGGTAGGTACTTGCGTGGACTCCATTCAGCCGGGCGTAGGAGGTCATGGAGAAAGTTCATATGATGTCGTCTGCGGTTTGTGGTGTAACTTCTGGCAGCGGAAACTCCTCAGGGTCGTCAAGCCTGGAAGGCGTGGAGTCACCAGTTTCCGATGATCTGGACGGGCTCGATAGGCGATCCAGAGGTTGTGCTGTGGATCCCAAAGTCGCAGCCACGTGTAGCGCCTCTTGTCTCTTGGCCCTCCTCTGGGTTGGGGGCAGTGGAGGTTGCAGCCACGCCTGTTTGGTATCGGTTGCGACCACCACGATGGCGTCTTTTCCAGTTGAATTTTCTGGGCTCTTCTTCCGCGGGTGGCCTGGGTCCCAGCCACGTTCCTGATTCCTCCAACCAGTCCCACACTTCGTCGGGCGAGTCAAAGAAGTGCGTCGATCCTTTTGCGACCACAAGCAGCCTGGCAGGAAATAGTAGCGAATAGCTTAGACCAAGGTCACGTAGCTGCTTTTTCACCGCGGTATACGCGCTTCTGCGGCGCTGTACTTGTGCTGTGTAGTCCGGAAAGATCATGATTTGGCTGCTCCCGACTTTTATGTTTGCCAACTTACGGGTTTCGCGGAGTATCAAGTCTCTGTCCCTGTAGTTGAGGACCTTGAACAGAAATGGGTGCGGGCGGGACCCCGGCGGAGGTTTTTGCACGGGGACTCGGTGTGCTCTTTCGACCACGAAATGGGAGGACAGGGCGCCAGGGGGAGCAATTCCCTGATCCACTTTTCAGCATATTCCTCTGGTTGTTGTCCCTCCTCGCCCTCCGGAAGTCCCACGACGCGAATGTTGTTGCGGCGTGAGCGCCCTTCTGCATCCTCTGCTTTGTCTTCTAGGGCATGCACACGATCTATGAGGTCCTGCAGGGCGGCTGTGTGGCTTTGTATGACTGGCTTTAGCTCTGTGATCGACTGCTCCTGTAAGCGCACTTTGTCCCCAAGCTTATGGTGGTCGGCTCTCAGAAGTGTGAAATCCGAGGTCACCTTGTCGATTTTGGACTCCAACGAGGAGCGAGTCTGGTCTAGCGTGGCTCCTATTTTCTCTACCGCTGCCAGAACAGAGTCCATCTTGGCTGCGAGTGTCCCGTGTGGCATTTCCGCGGCTTTTGGAAGTGTGGGTCCTTATCCCTCACCGCTGCCACCAAATGCTGGAGGCGGGAGTCCCTCTCCCACACCGCTGTTGCCAGGTGCAAGAGCCGGACCCCTCGTTTCAACGTTAGGCTAAGTAAGGACACCGTCTGAGACAGCCCTGCTCACCCCCTGAGTAGCTTGGCACGAGCAGCCAGGCTTATCTCCAAGGCACGAGTGTACAGTATGTGCAACCACACTCACAGCAACCCAATGATGTCACCACAAATAGACTCCACACGAGTTTTTATAAAAAAAGTATAATCTTTATACAAGAAGATATACGATATGACCACACGTTACAAAACCAACATATAATAATGGGTAGTATTCCTCCCGGTGGGTTGGTAGGTTCTAATCCCAACCACCGCTTCTAACCAACAGTTAAGCTGACTTCTAACCGTTTCCAAAAGGTTAGGTAGGTCGTATTGCTAGAATCACACACGTTGCAAAAGAAACGAAATACTGCAATGCGTAACGATATACTCCTGAACTGTGCAATAGAGAAACAATGTCATACGTAGCGCCACAGTCTTGTACTTTACAATAGAAGGAATAATGCAATGCGTATCACCACCAGCATGCCCTGTGCAAGGAAGAAACAAAGCAATGCGTCACGCTACAATCATGTACTGTGCGATGAAGATATAATGCAATGCGCCACGCTTACAATCATGTACTCTGCAAGGGAAAATAACGCAGTGCGTAGCGCACCCAGCATGTAGTTCGGTCAGGCACAAATAGAGTCAGGCGTCATACGACAGTTCGATAGTTCGTTAGCAGCAATAATGCAAAGTGTATTACGACAGTCTAGGTGCTCCGTTAACAGTTGCCCCCGACATGGATCAATGATGACACAAAAGTACCGCTTCTCACACCGGCCCCAGTACTGCCCCCTCCTTGGGCCAGCACGGGCCTCGATCCGAGCCGAAGCAACAGGCTCCCGCAGCTGCCAGGAGCGAGAGGCCGAGAGAGTGTCCCTCCGAGCCCGCACCCCACCCCAGGTGGTGATCCACGTTACCTGGGGGGGTGCGACCCCACTCTCCTCACCTCCTTCAGCGACTTGGGCCTTGATCCAGAACTCCGTCAATGGGCACGGCGAGCTCGGGGCGGCGACTCCGCTCCTCCGGGACTGCCGGTCCGGGCCGCTACTGTTGCACTCAGAGGGCCCAATGACCTGGCCCTCCTTCCGGCGGTCTCAGTGGACAAACGAGACCCGCCCTCAGCACTTGTGGAGACTTACTTCGATTTCGGTGCACACGCTACCCAGGCACTCCTCACCAGCGCCTCTGGTTGCACCGCGACACGCACTCTGCGTGTCCTAGACTCTCCTCTTCTCTAGTGCACACGATGACCAGGCGATCGTCACCACTCCTCGGCTTGCACCTTGACACGCACCCTGCGCGTCCGAGTCTCACCTCTTCTCCCGGTGCACACAACGACCAGGCGCTCTTCACCAACGCCTTGGCTTGCACCACGACACGTACCCTGCGCGTCCGAGACTCACTTCTTCTCCCGGTGCACACAACGACCAGGCGCTCCTCACCAACGCCTCGGCTTGCATCACGACACGCACCCTGCGCGTCCGAGTCTCACCTCTTCTCTCGGTGCACACAACGACCAGGTGCTCTTCACCAACGCCTTGGCTTGCACCGCGACACGCACCCTGCGCGTCCGAGTCTCACCTCTTCTCTCGGTGCACACAACGACCAGGTGCTCCTCACCAACGCCTAGGCTTGCACCACGACACGCACCCTGTGCATCCGAGTCTCACCTCGTCTCCCGGTGCACACAACGACCAGGCGCTCCTCACCAACGCCTCGGCTTGCACCACGACACACACCCTGCGCGTCGGAGACTCAGTTTACTCCTGCGTGCCCACGATCACAAGGCACAACTTCTGAGGGTCTCAAGCTGCAAAAGCACGCGCACACCGCGTTGCTTGGGACTTCTCCGGAAACTTTTATGTTCCTGTGTTTCCAAACAGGGAGCCAGCTCACCTCGGGCCCTTGGGGTTCAGGACACAGCACAAAGCACAGTCCTGTTCAAGAAGGGGGACACACCACCCACTGCACTGTCCCTTCAGTCTCTTCCTTAGTAAAAGCCACAAACTGCAGGCTAGCCCCAGATCACGAAGCAAGGGTCAGTCCTATCCAGCAGTCTCTTCAGCAACTTCTTCCTTGGCAGAGGCTCTTCTTGACCACGAAAGAGGTCAAAGCCTTTGCAGACTCGACCTGTCCATTTCGCCATTCAAAATTACACCAAATTCTAGGGGTCTCAGTTCTCTTAGTTATACCCCTTCATGTCTTTGAAGTTCGTTGTGCTCAGGGGTCCCTGACCCCTGCCTAAATCAGTTCTGGGTGTCTCCCTCCAAGTGTCACCTTTCTCCTTTTGATACTGGGGGTCTGGACCCTTAATCACTCAGCAGGAGATGGGTCAATTGTTTTATAGCTGCAACCTAGGCCTCTTCACCTCCCGGGGTTTCTCCTTGCATACTCTCCAGATGCAGGTCAGCCAGGGGCCATCTCACCCCCTCCCATCTCAGATCCAGACAGTCAATCCACATTCAGCAGAGACACACAGAAATGCTTAAAGCACAAAACTCAGCCACTTTCTAAAAGAGTGGTTTCTGAACACACAGTGACAAAACCACTTTCATAGAAAGATGTGTTATGACACTGTGAGTTCATACATACTAAACTTCACCTCTCCATTATAAACTTATAGGAAACTAGGCTAACAAAACACCATACCTAGCCTCCCCCATTCTGTCCTATGGGCAGAATGGCCTTTCACCAGTGAAAACGAAATGGAGTGTTTTTTCACTGTCAGGACATAGCACACACCTCAGTATATGTCCTGCCTTTACCTACACTGCACCCTGCGCAGGGGTTACCCGGGACCGACCACAGGGGTGCCCACAGTGTACGAAAAGGGAAAGTAAGGCCTGACAAGTGGTTGCACTTGTCAGGACAACATGCTAACTTAGCAAACTGCGCGCAGGCCCTACACTGAAGGCCTGAGTTCCCTTCTCTGCGCGCCTTTGCATTACTAGCCCTTGCACGCACAGTGCACATCACTAGGACTTTTACTAGTAAGGCAAACATACCAATCATGGCCAACCAATTACCATTGTACTTTACATAGGAACTCTTGTACTTTGACACTGATCAGCAGTGCAAAGTACCCAAAGCATCTAAATTGGCAACTCTATGTCAGGAAAACGGTCTAGGGGAAAGCAAAAGTTTAGGGAACTTTAGCCAAAAAGCCAAGTCCTACACAACCCCTCCCAGCCAAAAGCCAGGGTAGACCATTCATTACCTTGATGGACTTCCCTGCTTCGGGCGATAGAACCAGGACGCAGGCCCTCTACCACAGGGACACCCTCCTGTTCCTCGCCTTCCTGACCCCAGGGGTTCTTCCTGATCACTACCCCCTGAGCCAACAATGCTGTTCCATGGATCCTCCCGGCCAGGGGAACCCCTCCATGGGTGCTGGACCCATGCCAACCCCACCCTGGAGTGGTACCCTGGGAAGGCCCATTGGTCAGGATACTACCTCCAGTCATCCTGCCCTCCAGGTTAAAAGTGGGTTCACCCTAGTCATTTCTAGGGGACCCAGCCCCACTGGCTGGACACTGTCCCACCGGTGTTCCCACTGGGGAACACAACCCTCTTTTAACCTTCCATTTATTTTTCTGGGCCTGCCACTTAGGAATGGCACCCACAAACTTCAGGACGGCAGGAGCTCTGGCTACAGACTCCCCACACCCTCCTGACGCTAGGTGTTCTTCCTCACACCTCAGGCAAGTAGGCACTAGACCTCCACCCGGGGGCTCTCCTACGGCCCCCCCAGTTTCCTGAGTGGTGCTGCTGATCCCTGGCGGTGCTGCTTACTCTTCCTCCCCCTCTCTTGAGACAAGAGGCTAGCCAGCAACCCCTCCTCACTACTCTGGGATCTCCTTGCGCCACTTGGCCCTCCTTCCCTCTCTGGGGCCTTTTCAGGCCCCTGCATCCATGACCAGGGGTCCGGTTCTCGTGCAGACTCCTGGGAATCAAGGAACCCACACCTTAACCCGGGGTGGCGCAATCCTGGAAAATAATTTCTGAGCCTAGGCTCCCCTGGGGCTAAATTGGTCAACCCCGCCAAATCATTTACCATGCTAACCACTACCCAATCCTCCAGTGCACTCTTGTAATCATCCTCACTTTGCACTGGCTGTGCGCTGCCACCAATCACACTGGACTCTGTTTGTTTACCCTTAATGTCCAGTTTCCTCATGATTAACTCATGAGCGAAGAGAATCCGTTTCTCTTCCAACGCGAGAGCGTTCCTGCTCTCTTCTGCTTGAGTTTTAAGTTTTAACACCTCCAACTCATGCAGTCTGACCCTTTGGTTTTCCTCCAACTCCTCTGGTGAAAAACTCCTCCCTGAATGGCTACTACCAGCCCCTGCGGCTGGTCTCTCCACTGGCAAATCCTGTGGACCAAATCCATTCCGTGGGTCATCCTCATCCACCTCAACATCCCCCGTCTCCTGAGCCTCTTTGGCTTCCCACCAGGCCCTCAAGGCCATTTGCAGCTCCTCCTGCTTGGCGCTCCCCTTCATGGGACATCCCAAAGCTCTGCAGAATTTCCTCAACTGATCAACCTTGTAGGAAAACAGTGCCTCAATGTTAAACTCTAATTCTGCAGCCTCAGCCTCACCGGCTATCTGGCTCTCTCCCTGAGACATGATGTGTGGTTTAAAGGTTACTCAACAATAGAACCAACAATTCCAAAAACACAATATGTGGTTGCCTCGTGGTCTGCGATCAATTTATGATGAACACCAATTACTGTGAGTGATTTTGCACATACACGTTTAATTTACATTAGGATCGAATCCCACCGCTCTGCCGCCAAATGTTGGAAGTGGGGTCCTTATCCCTCACCGCCGCCACCAAATGCTGGAGGCGGGAGTCCCTGTCCCACACCGCTGTTGCCAGGTGCGAGATCCGGACCCCTCGTTTCAACGTTAGGCTAAGTAAGGACACCGTCTGAGATAGCCCTGCTCACCCCCTGAGTAGCTTGGCACGAGCAGCCAGGCTTATCTCCAAGGCACGAGTGTACAGTATGTGTAACCACACTCACAGCAACCCAATGATGTCACCACAAATAGACTCCACACGAGTTTTTATAAAAAAAGTATAATCTTTATACAAGAAGATATACGATATGACCACACGTTACAAAACCAACATATAATAATGGGTAGTATTCCTCCCGGTGGGTTGGTAGGTTCTAATCCCAACCACCGCTTCTAACCAACAGTTAAGCTGACTTCTAACCGTTTCCAAAAGGTTAGGTAGGTCGTATTGCTAGAATCACACACGTTGCAAAAGAAACGAAATACTGCAATGCGTAACGATTTACTCCTGAACTGTGCAATAGAGAAACAATGCCATACGTAGCGCCACAGTCATGTACTTTGCAATAGAAGGAATAATGCAATGCGTATCACCACCAGCATGCCCTGTGCAAGGAAGAAACAAAGCAATGCGTCATGCTACAATCATGTTCTGTGCACTGAAGAAATAATGCAATGCGCCACGTTATAATCAGGTACTGTGCGATGAAGAAATAATGCAATGCGCCACGCTTACAATCATGTACTCTGCAAGGGAAAATAACGCAGTGCGTAGCGCACCAAGCATGTAGTTCGTCAGGCACAAATAGAGTCAGGCGTCATACGACAGTTCGATAGTTCGTTAGCAGCAATAATGCAAAGTGTAATTCGACAGTCTAGGTGCTCCGTCAACAGTTGCCCCCGACATGGATCAATGATGACACAAAAGTACCGCTTCTCACTCTGGCCCAGTACTGCCCCTCCTTGGGCCAGCACGGGCCTCGATCCGAGCCGAAGCAACAGGCTCACGCAGCTGGTAGGAGCGAGAGGCCGAGAGAGTGTCCCTCCGAGCCCGCACCCCACCCCAGGTGGTGATCCACGTTACCTGGGGGGGCGCGACCCCACTGTCCTCACCTCCTTCAGCGACTTGGGCCTTGATCCAGAACTCCGTCAATGGGCACGGCGAGCTCGGGCTGGTGACTCCGCTCCTCCTCGACTGCCGGTCCCGGCCGCTACTGTTGCACTCAGAGGGCCCAATGACCTGGCCCTCCTTCCGGCGGTCTCAGTGGACACCGAGACCCGCCCTCAGCACTTGTGGAGACTTACTTCGATTTCGGTGCACACGCTACCCAGGCACTCCTCACCAGCACCTCTGGTTGCACCGCGACACACACCCTGCACGTCCGAGACTCGCCTCTTCTCTGGTGCACACGATGACCAGGCGATCGTCACCACTCCTCGGCTTGCACCTCGACACGCACCCTGCACGTCCGAGTCTCACCTCTTCTCTCGGTGCACACAACGACCAGGCGCTCTTCACCAACGCCTTGGCTTGCACCACGACACGCACCCTGCGCGTCCGAGACTCACTTCTTCTCCCGGTGCACACAACGACCAGGCGCTCCTCACCAACGCCTCGGCTTGCACCACGACATGCACCCTGGGGGTCCGAGTCTCATCTCTGCTCTCGGTGCACACAACGACCAGGTGCTCTTCACCAACGCCTTGGCTTGCACCGCGACACGCACCCTGCGCGTCCGTGTCTCACCTCGTCTCCCGGTGCACACAACGACCAGGCGCTCCTCACCAACGCCTCGGCTTGCACCACGACACGCACCCTGCGCGTCCGAGACTCACTTCTTCTCCCGGTGCACACAACGACCAGGCGCTCCTCACCAATGCCTCGGCTTGCACCACGACAACCACCCTGCGCGTCCGAGTCTCACCTCGTCTCCTGGTGCACACAACGACCAGGCGCTCCTCACCAATGCCTCGGCTTGCACTACGACACGCACCCTGCGCGTCCGAGACTCAGTTTACTCCTGCGTGCCCACGATCACAAGGCACAACTTCTGAGGGTCTCAAGCTGCAAAAGCACGCGCACACCGCGTTGCTTGGGACTTCTCCGGAAACTTTTATGTTCCTGTGTTTCCAAACAGGGAGCCAGCTCACCTCGGGCCCTTGGGGTTCAGGACACAGCACAAAGCACAGTCCTGTTCAAGAAGGGGGGGACACCACCCACTGCAATGTCCCTTCAGTCTCTTCCTTAGTAAAAGCCACAAACTGCAGGCCAGCCCCAGATCACAAAGCAAGGGTCAGTCCTATCCAGCAGTCTCTTCAGCAACTTCTTCCTTGGCAGAGGTTCTTCTTGACCACGAAAGAGGTCAAAGCCTTTGCAGACTCGACCTGTCCATTTCGCCATTCAAATTACACCAAATTCTAGGGGTTTCAGTTCTCTTAGTTATTCCCCATCAAGTCTTTGAAGTTCGTTGTGCTCAGGGGTCCCTGGCCCCTGCCTAAATCAGTTCTGGGTGTCTCCCTCCCAGTGTCACCTTTCTCCCTTTGATACTGGGGGTCTGGACCCTTAATCACTCAGCAGGAGATGGGTCAATTGTTTTATAGCTGCAACCCAGGCCTCTTCACCTCCCGGGGTTTCTCCTCGCATACTCTCCAGATGCAGGTCAGCCAGGGGCCATCTCACCCCCTCCCACCTCAGATCCAGACAGTCAATCCACATTCAGCAGAGACACACAGAAATGCTTAAAGCACAAAACTCAGCCACTTTCTAAAAGAGTGGTTTCTGAACACACAGTGACAAAACCACTTTCATAGAAAGATGTGTTATGACACTGTGAGTTCATACATACTAAACTTCACCTCTCCATTATAAACTTATAGGAAACTAGGCTAACAAAACACCATACCCAGCCTCCCCCATTCTGTCCTATGGGCAGAATGGCCTTTCACCAGTGAAAACGAAATGGAGTGTTTTTTCACTGTCAGGACATAGCACACACCTCAGTATATGTCCTGCCTTTTACCTACACTGCACCCTGCGCAGGGGTTACCCGGGACCGACCACAGGGGTGCCCACAGTGTACGAAAAAGGGAAAGTAAGGCCTGACAAGTGGTTGCACTTGTCAGGACAACGTGCTAACTTAGCAAACTGCGCGCAGGCCCTACACTGAAGGCCTGAGTTCCCTTCTCTGCGCGCCTTTGCATTACTAGCCCTTGCACACACAGTGCACATCACTAGGGACTTTTACTAGTAAGGCAAACATACCAATCATGGCCAACCAATTACCATTGTACTTTACATAGGGAACCCTTGTACTTTGACACTGATCAGCAGTGGCAAAGTACCCAAAGCATCTAAATTGGCAACTCTATGTCAGGAAAACGGTCTAGGGGGAAAGCAAAAAGTTTAGGGAACTTTAGCCAAAAAGGCCAAGTCCTACAGCGGCGGTATCTCTTTCCGCAGGTGTTGGGGTCGAGCTGCCGGAGCGTGTGTTTAACTGTTGAGTGTTTGTTCGTAGGCGGCCCATCACTAGCTGCTGCGCTGTCGGCATTCGTTACCAGTGCGTGTGGTTGGTGTCGGATATGGGGTCACAACTTCTCTCGTGTAGAAGGCCTAGGCTCGTAGAGGAGCTACGCATTCGCTGTACTGGGCTGACAGGTGTTGGAGTGGGCGTGCGTGGCTGTGCGTTCACGTCCTTTATTGTCTATTTGGTGCCTCCTCTCCTGCGTGTCCAGATCAGGTCGCGCTTCTAGGCTGAGATGGGCCTTCGTCGGTATTTAACTTCTCCGTGGCGCAGTTGTGGACTTGTTGGCATGCGCGTGGGTGACTCTGACCACCACCTGGTGATTTTGGTTCCCGTTCGCGTTGCAGCTCGAAAGAGGTTAGCTTCACCTCCTGCCCCACGGGGCTTCGGGTTTGACTCAACTCACGCGCTTGGTATAGGGCGGGCTTGCGTTGTCTTCTCCCACCTTAGCATTAGCGCTGCCGGTGTGCCCGCGCACCAGCGACGACACCGGCTTCAGGATAGGCGCTGGGAATCACTCGGGTCGCTGCAAGGCGAGGCCGGGCCTCTTTAGTGTGTTATGACTATGCTTCACCTCCCAGCGCCGTGTCTACTGCCAAGCAGTGAGGCCTCCAGTTGCGCCTCATGCCTCCGCGCGTGAACGGCCTAGGCCCGATCCGGGCCCAGCCCAAAGCGAGTCAGCGTCCTCCTAAATGCGGTGTCTCCCTCAGTTGCGTTTGCGCGATCCAGGCCCAATTTGACCAACGCTTCCCGTCAGGGCCAGGCGACGGCACCGCTGCTGCCCAGGTTGTGGTGGCGGCCCACCCCAGCCTCGCGCGTGCAACACCAGTCCAGATGGGGGGGGTAGACCGCTCACCTCTGTATGCTTATGGCAGTCTTTGTTAATAATTCCGGCGCTCTGCGCCATCCCGCAAAGGCTTTCCCGGGAGAGGCGGGGTCGCTGAGCCAATGTCGCAATGGGGGCGCCCCACCGCGGCCTCTCTCCCCCTCCACCGGCCTCCACGGTGGCGCACAGGCCCTCCAGACGTGCACGGTTAGCAGGCGCCCGCCGCTCCCCTGCAGTAGCAGCCGCTGCCCTTCTCCGGTCGGAGGGTCTTGGATTTCCCCAACAGCCGCTGTGTTATCCTTTCGGCGGGCTCAGAGGCACGGGCTCACGTCTCGCGCCCGCAGGCCTCAGCGTGCCTTCGCCTGGGGGCGTTTCATTAGGCCCTTACAGGATTCGTGGTTGGCCCGAGGGTGCGCGGCTGCTCCGGGCCGACATCGGGCGTCCACCGCTCCCCCCTGGCAGCAACCACTCCGCCAGCTCCCCGGCGAGCCCGGCAGCGCAGGCCAGTGTTCCGTAGGCCGCGTCCGCAGACCTCAGCGTTGCACCGCCCGGGAGCACCTCGTCATCAGGTCCTGTGGGGCCCGCAAACACGGCACAATAGCAGGCTGCCGCTGCACAGGCACGGTTCTGCTACTGGATTGCGCCCGGATGGCGGAGGATATCGATGCTCAGCAGGATAATCAGGGGTACACGGACGGAGCTCTAGTAGCTTGCGTCCGCCATGTTTGGCTGGCTGGCCAGCCACGCCCCTTCAGTCTGCCTTCTTTTAATTATCTTCCTGTTTTCTGGATTTTGTTTGCCCAAAAGTTTTCTATTACGGCTGAGTCCAGCGAAGGAAGAAATTGTGCCAGGTAATGACATAATGTGCCCGCTCATTTTACCAAACCAAAATTGGCCCTTTCTATTGGGCCTCTTGAGGTAGATGGTAGAGTTGGAATGGCATCAAGGACAACTCCTCAGAACCCCCAGCATACAAACCCTCAAGGTGCAGAATCCCTCCCGGTGCACAATCCCTAACCCACTCCCGTAGGACTCTTTTCCCAGCCCTGCTCCCTTCCTCCCCAATGTTAGTCCCCAAAAAGAAAGAAAAAGGGAAAAAAATGCCCCCAGTCACTCACCACCCGTGCCGCAACTCTCCTGAGTTGCGGCGGCCGTCATGTTCCTCCTGGGGGGAACCCACCAATCTTCACTCCACTCTTCGAGTGACTCTTCTGCGCCCCCAGAATCTTCTAGTTCGTCGTCTCTCCCTGTCGGTGTCTATCGATGGTTCTCCTCTTTGGCATCCTCCGGCACTTCCTGGCCCCGCCTCTCGACCTCAGACTCAAACATTTCCTGCTCCGGGGTGAGGCCCTTTTCATCCCCGGGTGGGCTCTCGGATTGGTTTTCTCCGGGGTTGGCTCCTCCTCCTTTCTGTATGGCAAAGGTTGGTTGGAATGTTTTAACCCTTTCCTGGTTTTCCTTTTCCCAGGTTCGAGACGTTCTCTGGATTCTCGGCGGTCTCCTGTGGGTCGGCGGATCTACTCCTGGTAGGTAGTGGGGTACGAGGGATTCGGTGTCGGGTTCTCTCCCACATCCCCCTTCCCTAACTTTCTTGCTTGCAAGAAATGGATCCAAGGGATATCTGGATAGTCAGTGTTGGTTTGTTCTTTCCCTTTTCTATGCTGGGTGGTAAACCGAAAGGGCTGTAAGGCTAAAAACCAACGCAAAATTCTGTCATTATTTCCCTTGTTTCGAAAGAGCCACTCTAGTATGGCATGATCAGTGTGCAGAGTTAATTCCCGGCCATCAAGGTAGTACCTCAGGGAGTCGATGGCCCATTTGATGGCCAGGGCCTCCTTCTCTATTACAGCATATTTTTTTCTATGGGAAATAGTTTTCAACTGATATATATTATAGGTTTTTCTTAATCTTGGGAATCCTTTTGGGACAGGACAGCCTCTAAACCGTATTCGGAAGCATCAGTTTGTAATATGAATGGTTTGGTGTAATCAGGACTGAGAAGTACAGGCTTGGTCGTAAGAGATTATTTTAACTGATAGAAGGCTTGCATGGCTTTCGCTGACGGTTGTTTAAGCTCTTTTTCTGTTCTTACATTCTTTTTTAGGAGATCGGTTAAAGGGGTGGCTATTTGGGAAAAGGAGGGTATGAACCGCCTATAATATCCCAAGATACCCAAAAAGGCTTGTAGATCTTGGTATGGGGAAAGTTAAGATTAGAAATGGCTGCTACCTTCTCCTCTTGTGGTTTTATGCACCCCTCACCTAAGAGGTACCCAAGGTATTTCACTGATCGGGCAGCTAGATGGCTTTTGGCCGGATTTATGGTTAGTCCTCCTTCCTTTAATGCCTAGATCACCTTCTTAAGGTGTGTCAAGTGTTGTTCCCAGGAATCGCTATAGATGACTATATCATCTATATAAGCTGCGGAGAAGGCAGCACAGGGTTTGAGGATCATGTTCATAAGTCTTTGAAAGGTGGCGGGAGCTCTGTGAAACCCAAAAGGGAGCATGTGGAATTGGTATAGCCCCCACAGTGTGGAAAAGGTAGTTTTTTCCTTGTCTTGTTCCCGCAGAGGCACTTGCCAGTATCCCTTACCCAGGTCTAATGTACTAATGTACTGGGCTTTACCCAGTCTTTTAATCATTTCGTCCACTCGGGTAATGGGTATGCATCAAATTGAGATATTTTATTGACCTCTCTCAAAATTAATACAAAACCTGATAGAGCCACCAGGTTTGGATACTATGATGACAGGCGAGCACCATTCACTGTTAGAGGGTTCAATGGTCCCCATTTTTAACATTTGTTGAATTTCATTTTCAATGGCCTCTCGCTGAGACTCAGGTATTTGATAAGGACGTAGTCATATTATCTTTCCTGGGGTTGTATGTATTGCATGGTTAATGAAGGAGGTTTTTCCTGGAGTTAAGGAAAACACACTCTGCATAGGGAGTAAACATTCAGCTCTTGTTGTTGGTAACCAGGCAAATCAGAATCTATGCTTTGTTGATATATGGGGTTATGGTTCTCTATCTTCCCTAGTAAGGAAGGTGTAGCCCCCTCCCATTCTTTAAGCAGATTGATGTGATAAATTTGGGTATTCTTTTTATTAGTAGGGCCAGTTCCAAACGATATGTTACCGGGGTTACTTCTTCCAGGACTTTAAAGGGTCCCTGTCACTGACCTATTAGTTTATGGTCGGAAGTGGGCATCATCAATAAAACTAGGTCGCCTATGTCTAGGGTTCGTCTCTAGTTTTTTTGTCATATTGTTTTTTCTGTGCTTCTTGGGCCTGTTCTAAATGGGTCTTAACTATACTCCGGATCTGATGTAAGTGTGACTTCAGATTATATACATACTGAGGGAGCGGCTTAGCTCAGTTGGGTTCCTCCTCCCATTCTTTTGTTAACATATCCAACAAGGGACCCGGTTGTCTTCCATATAAAAGCTCAAAAGGGAGTACCCAGTACTTTTTGTTGTTTACATCGAATTGCAAAGAGGGCCAGGGGTATCATGTCCTCCCATTTCCGGGATTCTAAGTCTAATAGTTTTCTTAGAGTTGTTTTAAGTGTGGCGTTATACCATTCCACCAACCCATCTGTCTGTGGGTGGTAAGCTGCAATGCGTATCTGTTTTATGTTCAATTGTTGGCAAACCTGCTTCATTAAGTTGGAAACAAATGGTGTTCCCTGATCAGTTATGATCTCCTTCGGGAACCCCACTTGGGAGAAAATATTAATCATAGCTTTTGCTATCTGGGTGGCGTAGGGTGTATTAGAGCGATTGCCTTTGGAAATCGGGTTGCATAATCTACCAGAACTAGGACATAACGGTGACCACTATGTGAAGGAAGAAGGGGTCCGATTATGTCCATTCCAACTCCGGAGAACAGTTCGTCTATTACTGGTAGGGGTTTTAATGGAACTTTCATTGGAAGATTCCGACAGTTTTTTTGACATATGGGGCATTCTCTGCAGTATTTGCGGACCTGATGGTAAATCCTGGGCCAATAAAACTTTTCCAATATTGATTTCTCTGTTTTTTTCCCCTCCAAAATGACCCCCAAGTAGATGGCTATGTGCAAGGAACAAGATTTTTTCCCTGTAGGTTTGGGGTACCAACAAACACAGTGTGTGGTCTTTCCCCCGCTTCCGGTATAGTAGCCCTTTCTTTTCAAGAAACTGGGGACCTACTTGCTGGGGATCCTCAACGGGAGTTGCTCTTTTCCAGGCTTCTTGAAGTGTGGGATCTTCCCTTTGGGCCACATGGAAGCCTCAATCGTATTCCCAAATATTGGACCCTTCTGTTCGAGAGACCAATCCGGGTCCAGTTTTTTTTTCTCTTCTCCTTTGTCCTTTACTCTTTTTGGGCTTTCTGTGGGGCCATTCCTAGTCGGATAGTTGGGAGAACAGGGCCGTCTTCCTCCATTCATCTCCCTCGGCCCACTGTTCTCTTACCAGTTTATCCATATAGGGGTAGTCATGACCTAATACCAGGGTCTCAGATAGTTTAGGGATTAGCCCTATTTTGGGGGGTACCGGATCAACCGATGGTTCGTGTTGTACACATACTTCAGTGGTTGGGTATTGTTTCTGGTCTCCATGTACACATTGAATGTTCACGACCCCCATGGTGGTCTTTACCCCTCCCGGGACAGCCTGTGGTTGCATGACACTCTGGAGACACCCTGTGTCTATCAGGGCCTCTGGGGGTTCCCCATTGATCGATACCTGTCAGTGATAAGGGGGTGGTTTAGGTCCCTCTGAGGCACATTAGAAGGATCTTGTTAGTCCCATCTACATGGGTTCCTCCTTCTGGGGCATACCTGGGCGATGTGTCCAAACATACCACAGTGAAAGCACTGAGGTCCAGGATTAGGTGGAGGTCTTGTTGGCACAGGTATCGGTCCTGGTAATAGGGTTATGGCTTCTGATTTCCTTAGGGGAGGGTTTCTCTGGGGTTTGGACGCAACTCCTTCTCCTGGATGTTTCCAATGGGTCTCCTCTCGTCCCTTTTGTAGCTCTTGTGCTCTACTAAAGGCACTGGCGATTTCCATAGCCCTTTCCAGGGTAAGCTGGGTATGTTGTCGGACCCATAATAGGAATCGTTCTAAGTATACTTTTTCCATTATTTCTTCCTTGTTAGAGGTCGAGGGCTTCAGCCAACGAACCGCCACATCTTGTACTCTGTAATACAGAGCCCTCTGGGTTTCTTGGGGCCCCTCTCGTATTTGTTGGAGACAGATTCTATAAGTCTCTTCGTCTACTCCCATTCTTTCTAGGATACTCTGTTTGACTTCTTCATATGGGGTTATCCCAAGGGGATTGTCCGCTTGATAGGCTGCTTAGAGATCCCCGGAGAGAAGAGGGCAGAGGTATTGTCCCCACTTATCCACAGGCCATGCGGCGGCTCTTGCCATTCTCTCGTAGTTGGAGAAAAAAACATCTGGATCTTCTCCGCTGACATTCTTCTGCATGACCACCGAGGGAAGGGTAGTTTGACCCCGCTGTTGACTGAAAGTCTATGCTAGTTTACCAATCACTGTCTCTTGGGTGTGACTCCGTTCAGTGAGGGTTTTATGAAGTTTTTCTTGGTCTTCCTCAGCTACCGCTAAGAAATTCTCCATTATTTTGCCCAATTTCTCTTGGCTTTCTGCCATTTTGTGCATAACAGCCTCCATTTCCTAGGATACCACTTCTGGCACAACCTGTGGGAGAGATGGGTGGAAATAGAAGCTAGAAGGCTTGATATGTTTCTCAATTTTGCTTCTTTATTGACAAAACGGATTTAATACAGGAGCTCTTTAATGTCTTTTTCTCTGGATTTTTGATTTTCTCGGCTCGATCACTCTTTTCTCTCTTTCTTCTCTATTGCAAGTCCCACTTTTCAGGCGAAAACCCCAGGAGGCTCGGAAGAAGAAAACAAAGGGGCGGTGAGTATCTTGGGGGATTATTAGATTTGTTTAGGATTACAATAGTGCCCTTCACCACACCCAAAGGTGTCACGAATGAAACTGCACACACTCGCTAGGGAGGGGTGAGATGTGAGTAGTACTGAAGGGCGATTGGTTTTATCCTGGTTGGTCTTTCCCCAGTCTCATTCACACTGTGGTAATTGAGATAGAGGGTGGTGGATGTTTTACCCGTGCCCAGGAAAACACAAAACAACAAAAAACAGAAAGAAAGACAAAAAAAACGCTTCTTAATTGTCCAGTTGGACTGTTTCTCTGAAAGCCTTTCTGTCTGCCTTCTTTTAATTATCTTCCTGTTTCCTGGATTTTGTTTGCCCAAAAGTTTTCTATCATGGCTGAGTCCAGCGAAGGAAGAAATTGTGCCAGGGAATGACATAAGGCACTCTCGCTCGTTTGACCAAACCGAAATCGGCCCTTTCTATTGGGCCTCCTGAGGTAGATAGCAGGATTTATATGGCATCCAGGTCAACTCCTCAGAACCCCCAGCGTACAAACCCTCCCGGTGCACAATCCCTACCCCACTCTCGTAGTACTCTTTTCCCAGCCCTGCTCCCTTCCTCCCTAATGCAAGTCCCCCCAAAAAAAGAAAAAGGGGAAAAAAATGCCCCCGGTCACTCACCGCCCATGCCACAACTCTCCTGAGTTGCGGCGGCCGTCACGCTCCTCCTGGGGGGAACCCACCAATCTTCACTCCACTCTTTGGGTGACTCTTCTTCGCCCCCGGAATCTTCTTCTAGTTCGTCGTCTCTCCCCGTCTGCGTCTCTCGATGGTTCTCCTCTTCGGTGTCCTCTGGCACTTCCTGGCCCTGCCTCTCGACCTCGAACTCCAACACTTCCTGCTCCGGGAGGAGGCCCTTTTCATCCCAGGGTGGGCTCTCGGGTTGTTTTTCTCCAGGGGTTGGCTCCTCCTCCTTCCTGTTTGGGAAAGGTTTATTGGAATGTTTTAACTCTTTCCTGGTTTTCCTTTTCCCAGGTTCGGGACGTTCACTGGATTCTCGGCGGTCCCCCGTGGGACGGCGGATCTACTCCCGGTAAGTAGTGGGCCTCGAGGGATTCGGTGTCGGGCTCTCTCCCACAAACAGAAAATCAGAGAGACAGACACAGATAGGGAAAGAAGTAGACTGAGGATAAGCAAAAAAAGAGAGAACAAGTATAAAAAACACAAAGAGCCTGAGAAACTAACAGAATAATACAGATACAAAGCCAAAAAGATAGGCTAACAAATAGGCAAAAAGTGAGCCTCAACACAAAAATGTCAAAAAAGGTACAGTAACGAACACAACATTGGAATAAAGGAAAGCAAAGCACTACATTTCAAGACATTTAAAGATTACAAACATCAAAAGAGTAATTAAGAAAGTCAAAGGAAGAATGAATGAAATTGAAACGTAGGGAGAAAAAGACTGAGAGACAAAAAGAGACAAAGAAAAGAAAAGCAAATAGTAAGTTAAAAACAAATAGAAAGGAAAGAGTGCTAACACTGGCAGTAGGAATATACAGAGAGAAAGACACACACAAAGCAACAGAGAGGAATTCATAAGATGTGAGAATGACAGCTGGAAAAACATAATGTTTCAAAAGTCATTAAACATAAACAAAGCAATACAACAAAGAAACAAAGTGAAAGTGAACAGTTAAAAGCCCAGGAGCAAAAACAAAACAGTTAAATAAGCACCATACCATCACAAAACACCAAAAAACAAATACTTTTTAAAAATGGTGGTAAAACCTCAATTAAAAAACATAGGCCAAAATGGTAAATAAAGCAAGTCAACTCAAACACAAAGTTGCCCTTAAAAAAAAACATAGACTCCTATTAAATAAAAATAGAAAAAGCAAAAAGTGAACCAAAAACATCACTAGCCTAAACAACGAAGAAAGAAGCAAACAAAACATATCAGATTTAGACCACAAAAAAGGTAACAGGGTACAACCATCAACAATAACATCAAAAGCAAACACAAAGCACACAATATGAGGAGACAAATTATCAATAGTCAAAAATTGAAAATAAAATATGTGTAAGCTTTACAAGATGCATACGAAAACCAAATAAACATTAAGGTATTTGCACAGACACTCAATCAAAACAAATGACAGAACGGAAAACAATTGGTAAAAAGAAAAAGGAAAAATAACCAAATCTCAAAAATTAGAATAGGATATAAAACAAAAAACAAAAGCCACAAACTATGATTTCATTTGAAAACAAGAAACATTACTAACTCTTAAAACAGACAAGCAGTGATGTTGCCAGTTTTGTCATCGATGTCACTTACGAAGTCATGCACAGTGCAAGGGGTTGGCATGTGTTATGGTAAGCGTAGCAAACCACAGGTGGCAAATTTAATGGTTTGATGTGTTTGTGCCAGGACCATAACTCACTTTCTGTGTTTTATTCAACTAGTGTATCTCTCTCTCTCTCCCTCTCTCCCTCTCCGCACACCCCTATCAGACAAATACAAAGATGCTTGCAAATGTCCACACGAACCAACAAATCTCCGGATACCCTCACAGCCACAATCATACAGCCACCACCATCATCATACGCTAACACATTGGCTATCATGCTCCCATAAAACCACCAGTACCATTACTCTACTGACACCATGAGAACTTAGTCATAGCATCATGCATCCATTCACAAACTTATAAACATAATCAATTATCCAATCACACTTAGTGTAGTGAAGCGGTAACACCAGTTAAAGGTAGCACCATAATTAGGGAATTTTATGACTTTCCATTTTTTATTGCAAAGCCACTGTTAACACAAACATTAGTTCTTCTTAGCTCCCTTTCAACTACAGCTTTTTAGGGAATATTGGGGCGTGTGCGTATGTGTCTTTATGTCTAAGTATCGTACACAGAAATAACATATGAGATAAACATTGTGTCCTAAATATTTTACAGAAATATCAAGTTTGGTGTAGATTTTCAAATAACAACTGCATTGCTGCGATATTTTTGTAGATGATATTCTAATAATTCTATACCAGGCTTCTCCAATGAGTGGCTGTGAGCTACTGGTAGCTCTCCAACTACTTGGGAGTAGCTCTCCTATGTGCAGCCCAGCCTACTAAATTAGAAGTTTTTGCTTGGTTGAATTAGTATATGTATACCATACTTGAAGTGTGTATTCGAAACTAAAATGTGAATATGTTCTCATAAGTTGATGTTTGAAGAAAAGTGGTTGAATTTCTCAAATGTATTTAATGCTGATATACGAGTGATAAATCATGCAGCATTAGAGAGACTTATTTCTAATATTCTTACCTTGGTGCCTGGGACATTGTAGCTAAGTCTGTCATGTATTACCGATGTAGAGGGATACCACATCGATAAAGCGTTTTTTTTACATTACTGCTGGCAACTGCCTGATTCATTTAGATGATCACTGCTGATAATCCTTCAATGGTGGCCACTAATGTAATTTTTTCTGACGCGGTCATATTACAAGACCAATAGTAGCAGTAGATCACAGGGCCGGACTGGCCGGACCGGGCGTCGGGCGTTTCCCTGGGAGGCTAGAAGGGTGGGGGCCGGTTTTGTAGTGGTGGGGGCCAGATTTGTTATTGGGAGCCGGTTTTGCAGTGGTGCTGCAATGTCAGCCCCTAGTAACAAAAGCAGCAGGCAAGCATTTCCAGCCTCCGAGGGCCAGGCTGTTCTTCAAGGGCTGGTCCGAGAATATTGCCAAGGCCGCTTTGGGTTCCCAGTCCGGCCCTGGTAGCTCAGGATGATTTTCATTGATATGAAGTAGCTCTTATGACAAAAAAGGTTGGAGACCCCTGTTCTATACCTTGCCGTCTAGGTACGTTTCATTCTAGTGCACATTGCCTCCGTTGCTGAATTGGACTGCTCCAGTTCAGGAAGGACCTCAAGACCTGGCTCTTCGGATGACCCTAGCACTCAACGGAGCCACCCCCTCTCCCCTCTCTCCCCCCCAGCGCCTTGAGGCCCTTGCGGGTGAGTAGCTGAGCTTTACCAACCCTGATTGATTGAGTGATTGAATCTTCTCCGCCCTCACCCCACCCCTCTTTTTTTTTTTTAACTCTTTTTATTGAACAATACCACAACAAACACAGAAGTACAGTCAATCGATTAGAAATATCCAGGTGCAATAACAGTACAGTACATTTTAATGCAGCACTCCCAAGACAAGTAGTTATCATAGCGTCTTCTCCTCTATGTTTGGTATAACCCTCAATCTCACCTCTCGCTGGTGTAACTCGACTGTAGGGGACAAACATATCCCACTCCTATAGTTGTTCCAGGCAGCCCACTTATGATCCCACTTTTTGGGGCAGCCTCTGTTTTTGAAAACATCCTTCTTGGCAACCATGGCCTTATACATATCGGCAACCCATCTCGCAATTAATGGTGGTTCCCCAACTCCCCACCTCTGTGCAATGTTATGTTTTGCAAGGGCCCACCCCAGTGAAACCCATGATTTCTCAGTTTGAGTGAGATCTGTGGCTTCCCATATATTCAGCAGACATAGTTTTGGGGTTGCGTCTAGGTTTTTCCCCCCGGCGTTCTCCATCCGCGTAGTAACTGATGACCAATATTTTTGGACGACCGGGCATTCCCACATAATATGGTAAAAAGTTCCTTCCAAATTTACATTGTCTAAGGCAGTGTGAGTCGGCCCTCCTACCCATTTTGAACAGGACTCTCGCGGCCAGGTAAACCCGGTGCAGGGTTTTAAGTTGGACTAGCCGGAGCCTCATGGGGATGACGATTTCCCTGGGAGAAGCCAAGGCATCACGCTAGTCCTCGTCCTCTAAGTCGCCCAGATCTGCTTCCCATTGTTGTGGCAGGCGTATCAGCGGGTCTGGTCGGTTATTAATGAGTTTTTTGTATGTTAGGGATATGGCCTTCGTAGTCATGGGATCTAATATTAGCCTGTCCTCAAGAGGGGATGCTTCGGGGAGTTCACTTCCCTCTGGTATGGCCGCTTTAAGGGCGTGACTAATCTGTAGGTATCTGAAAGTTTCGGACAGTGCAAGGTTGTTTTCAGTCTGTAGGTCTGCAAATGAGACCATTCCCCTTGTGTTCCACAAATCTCCCACTGTGGAGATACCTATCAGCTCCCATTTATCGAACCCGGGGCAGGTGCTCAGTCTACCCAGTTGTTCAGGTTCCCAAAGTGGAGTCGCCGTGTTATTTTGTTGTGCCACCCAAGTTTTTTATTGACCAGATGCCAAGTTTCTATTGTATGGGCTGTGGGTCCAGTTAGGCAAAGTCTTTTAGGGTTCGTGTATAGTGCTCTATGGTATCCTCCCTGCCCCATGAGCCACCAGTCGAATGCTTGGGTCTGTGTGAGAGCCATGGGCCCAGCGATTGATTACTGTTAGCTGGGATGCCCAATAGTATAGCTTGAGGTCGGGTAGTGCGATCCCACCATCATACCATCCCGCCGTTAGTTTCTGCCTAGCAATGCGCGGTGCTCGTCCATCCCACAGCAGGGTACGCACCGTGCTATCTATATTGGAAAAGTAGGAATCTGGGACTTTGTATGGGGTATTTTGCAAGGCGTAAAGGAAGCGAGGTAAAGCTAGCATTTTAAAGAGAGCTGCGCGTCCAAGGAGGGTCAACGGAAGGGCTCGCCAGTGTCGCACATCAGTGTGCAGCCGTGTAAGCGGCCCCAGCAAATTAGTTTCATAGAAACGCAATGGGTCTGTAGTTATATATATTCCTAAGTAACGGAAGCCCTCTGTTTTAACGGGGATATCATATCCTTTAGGTACATTGGGACCCGGGTCGTGTACTGGGAATAGCTGAGATTTGGACCAGTTTATTGTGTAGCCCGAGTGATTGCCAAATATAAGAAAAATGTGTAGGATACGATGAATGGTAGAAGTCGGGGATGCCATGTATATTAAGATATCGTCTGCGTAGAGCGAGATTCGATCCTCGTGGTTTTCAGTCCATTTAAGGCCCCGTACCAGGGGATCACCCCTAACCCAGATTGCCAATGGTTCTAGTACCAATGCAAAGATTAGAGGCGACAGGGGACACCCCTGTCGAGTTCCTCTGCCCAGTAGGAACTGTCGTGATATGTGACGATTCACGGCTACTTGCGCTGTGGGACCTGTGTAGAGTAACTTGACCCATTTTATAAAGTTGGGCCCAAAGCCCATTCTTTCCAGTACAGCGAAAGTATAAGACCACTCAATGGTGTCAAAGGCCATTTTGGCATCCAAGGACAGAAGGGCAGCGTCTTCTCATATTGTGTCTGCTCTACCCAGAACCCCGTGTAGGAGTCGTAACTTCAGAGCCGTGTTCCGGCCAGGCATAAAGCCTGACTGGTCTGGGTGTACTAGATTTGTAATCAGTGGTATGAGTCTATTAGTCAATACCTTCGCAAGTATTTTGGCCTCCGCTGTGAGGAGGGAGATGGGCCTGTATGCTTTACAATCATTTGCTGGTTTGCCCTGTTTATGTATTACCACAATTGTGGCCAGTCGAATCTCAGGGGGCAGAAGCCCTTTTTCATAGCTTTCTAGGTACATTTGACAGAGGTATGGTGTCACCTTGGTGGCAGCTATTTTAAAGAACTCTATCGGAAGTCCATTTGGCCCCATGGCTTTGCCCGAATGTATGTCTCGGATAGCGTGCTGCACTTCTTCCGTTGAGGGTTCCCCTTCGAGGGAGTCTCGGTCTTCAGGTGTAAGGCAGTTAACTCTGATAGTGGAGAGAAGATCTTGTATGTTAGATGTAGTGGCTGCCGACGCCGAGGTGTAAACCGTTTCAAAGTATGTCGCGAATGTTTCTGCGATTGCAAATGTATCAGTTATCTCTTTTCCCTCCGGATCTTGCAGTTGATGTACCCATCTAGCCTCCTGTTCCCTCCTTTCGGGCCAGGCCAATAGTTTGCCCGTTCTCTCCCCGTGTTCATATATCTTGTGATAGACAGATTTTTGTCTGGCCCTAGCAGCCTCCGTGAGGAGTTGTCTATAATCTAATTGCTTGGCTGCAAGTAATTGCTGAGCTGATTTGTCAGCGGCTTGAGCTAGGGCGTTCTCTCCTGCAAGGATCTCATCTTCAAGTTGTTCTAAACGTCCCTTCAGTTCTTTTTTATGTCCCACCATTAGTGCTAGGGCTCTCCCTTTTATAACTGCCCCAAACGCTCCCCATAGGATCCGAGCGGAATCAACCGAGCCAACATTTTCTTTGAAGTAGTGGTCGGTGTCTTTTAACATCAGTTTTGATGTGCGGTATTTTAAGAGCCCATGGGCTTATTGTCAAGGTTGTGCGTCCTGGTTGAGAACCCATTATCATTTTGGTCAGTATGGGGGAATGATCTGAGATACTTCGCGTAAGGCATCGAGCCTCGCCAAAGTTGGGTAAATCCTCAGTGTGTGTGAACATGTAGTCGATGCGGGATTGGCTATTGTGGGCCCCTGAGTGTAAGGTGAATTGTCTAGCGGTGGGATTAAGCCGTCTCGAAATATCAACTAGGCCAAGGGCCGAGAGGAAATCAGCCAATTTAGACCCAGACCCGGGGTCCCTACGTGGAGGTCGTCGGTCGAGCAACCCGTCTACAGTTAAATTAAAGTCGCCGCCCATCACTAACGTGCCGACTGGAAGGTCTAGAATAAATTTACTCAGATCCCGTAGAGTGGATTGCTGCAGTGCTGGAGGTATGTACACAGAGAGCACATTTAAAGTTTTCCCTTCCCAGGTACCCGTGGCCGCTGCAAATCTGCCATGTTCGTCCGCCCACGTTTTGTCAACCATGTAGGGGCAGTTTTTGCGAAGGAGTATGCCCGTCCCGCGGGAGCTGGTGGTAAACCCTGCATGTGTTAATAAGTGGTAGCCCCATCTATTCAGGGCCTTACATGTATTGCCGATGAGGTGGGTTTCTTGTAGGAAAGTTATATCCTGCGCCTGTCTTTTTAAATACTGAAGGGCAATTCCTCTCTTTAATTTATTCCTAAGCCCGTTCACGTTCCATGTTAGGAACTTCAGATCTTTACCCGATCCCATTAATATGAGTGTGTGCGATAGTCATGAGGGAGATCTTGCTGCTGCCATTACGTATTATCTGGCTAAACTTTGTCATATTGGACTTGGGATTATCTACAGTGTATCTATTGCAGATCCCTCGGCATGGTAAAGACATGAGTGTAGCCCCCCCCATTCAGACTTCTGAATATTGGGGATTGAGAGTCTAGCCCCAGTAGCGGCCCTAGAAAGATATCTTGTTGCTGTGTTGAACTAGAACAGAAAACTATACTTCCCTCCCCCCCAACGTTCCCTCAACCCCCCGCCCTGCCTCCCTGCATGACGGAATCCAATGACCCGCTTCCCCAACTGTGCAGAGTGCCCGTCGCCCTCCCAACCCTGTAATGGCGGAATCGTGGACTCAACTTCCCCTCCCCATATCCCCCCCCAACGATCTCATGGTAAGTTACAGGAAACATACTATACGATCGGTGTACACTCATCATAGTGTAGACAACTACCACCAGTCTCTGGCAGTTTATCTCTTCGTTTTTCAATTCAGGCAAGTGTTTGTAAATCGCAGGTGTATCGACAGTTCCTCAGCCGCCACCCACCCCAGGCTGCCGTGCCTCGGGCGGAGTGTCATTTTCCCCCTCCCGCTTGAAGAACATGTTGCCTCCCAGTTCTTGATGCAAAGTCTTGGGGTGTGTTCACGAACCCCCCATCGAGTGCAAATCTCTGCTCCCATGCCTGGGATCTTACCTTTTTCGGCCTCTTCACCACTCGGCACTCTTGTCAGTCCGGGCATTACCTGCCCCCTACTCTCCGCCATCCGTCGAGCCAGTCCTGTGCTTCTTCAGGGACCGTGAAAAACCAGCTCTTGCCATCTGCTTTCACACGTAGTTTAGCAGGAAATAGCATGGCGTATTTGATGCCTTTTTCCCTGAGGGCCTTTTTTACCTCCAGGAAGGAGCGTCTCTGTTTCTGAACTTTGGCGGTGAAGTCAGGAAAAAAAGTAACTGTGCTATTTAGCATATTTGAGGGGAGGGGCGCTGCGGGCCATCTGTAGAATGCTGTCTCGGTCTCTAAAATTGAACACCCTCGCTAATATAGGTCGGGGCGCCCCTGGCTTGGGCCTGCCTCCCGGTATACGATGTGCTCACTCTATCGAGAAGTAGCTGGATAGGTTCTTTGATTGTAGGTGTTTAGTTACAAGGTCCTCGACAAACAGGTCCATTGCTGGCCCCTCCGCCCTCTCTGGTACTCCCAAAACACGGACGTTGTTGCGCCTTGAGCGCCCTTCGTAGTCATCTAGCTGCGCTGTTAAAATTTCGGTATGGTGCTGTAGCTCCGAGACTTGTTTTTTATAGGTCGACGTGTCCGTGACAAGGTCTTGAGTGACATCTTCCATTTCCTTGACCCTTGAGTCCATCTTTCTCAAATCCGCCCTGAGCAAGGAAATATCCGTGGCGACTGAGTCGATACGCCCCTCCAACGAGGTACGGACGCTATTGATTGCTATCAGAACGTCTTGAAGCGTGGGGGATACCTGCTTGTGGACTTCTGCTGGGCTTCGTGCTCCGGTCCATCGCTCTGCACACCCCCTTCTTGTGTCTTCTGCCATGTATACTTGTCTATTTTCTGCTGGTGTGAGCCACGGCCTCCTTTATTCGTCGACATTTTGAGTGCAGTTGTGGGCTAGAGGTTCAGGGTAATCACCGCCGCCTACCGTGGTGATTCCACGCGGCCTGTCGCTTCCCCTTCCGCCAAGCCCTCGTGCACCGGGAGTGGTTTCTTAGGGAGGATTTTAGGGACGGAGTAGTTTCACCACCGGCCGTTTAATTGAACTGCGTGGCCTTGTTCCGGACACTGTCTGTGCCCAGGAGCGCAAGTCATCTCTCAGGGCTCGCTGAAATGGCTCTCGGCGACTCAATCCGGTCCCCGATGTGTTTCTGTAACCATGTGCAAAGTGTGAGGGCCAGAGTGCGCCTCAGAATTTGACAGTCCCCACCACTAGCTCAATGCTATGCGTTGTTAATGCGGTGTGGTAATTCCTAAGGTTAACAATTCGCTAGAGCAGTTTTATTTCAAGGCCTCCCAGATCCTGGTTGTGTGGTGGTGGTTCGCGGGGATTTGTCCCCGAGGCAGTGGGCCATTTTGTGTACCTTCCCCTCTTGTATACTCCCAGAGGTTGTTTTGCCCAGATATGCTGGATAGCGTAATTAACTCAGAATCCCCTGATTTGCGGTGCACTATGTTCAATTACAAAGGCGTCACATGCCAAGCCCTGTGTCTGCGACTACGTCCAGTGAGGGAAAGCTGGGCTCAACTGTAGGAGGCGTGGGTCATATGTTTTATCGGATGACGATCTGTCCCAGGCAGGGTTTGTGTGACAGCGCTCGCAGTAGGATCAGCTCTTGGGCAGGCCCAGCCACTATATAATGTCTGCGGGCGCGCCCGCGCCGCAGGCTCAGGCAGGATTTCTCCACAATCCTCTCCTCAAGGTCCGCAGTCGGATCCCCAGGCCGGGCCGCAGCCCCACCACCGTTTGGCCTCTGCTTGTTCGGGGGGACCACAACCGGGCCCGAGACTGGTGGTGTCGCCCTTGCGGCGGTCGCGCCCGTGCTGGATGTCCGGATCCTCACAGCCGCGATGGTCTCACTCGAGTCCGCGGCTGTCTCCCACAGGTCGCTGTCCTGGCGGCACTCGTTTCCAGCTCCGCTTGTCGTCGGACCTCCGGATCGATTCCTCCAGTCGTTTGGTGGTATCCACACAGTTAGTACGCCTCCTGCAACCGGATATTTAGCAGGATATATGAAGGGGAAAGAACGGTCAGGGCCGGAGCTGCGCTAGTGAGCAGCCATTTCCACCGGCAGTTGGCCACGCCCCACCCCACCCCTCTTTGAAGCAAGTTTACTGACAAATGAGTTTCCATTGGTGCCTGGCTGTCATACGATGCACAAGGGGTAAGTTTTGGTCCCCCAATCTGCTTCATGCACTTATGAGTCAGACGGTGGCTGTTCCTGCACAATGATTCCTCTTTAAGTTGCCTGCCGCAACCCCCGTTTGAACTTTCCAATGAATGCAGCCACATAAACAACCTTCCGGGACACACTGTGCTTTGCTGAAGTGACACGTGATCTGCTGCGGCTTAGCAGGGACGCGTTTGGGATGAGTCACGCTGGGTGTAGTAACGAACATGCCTGTGGGCTCCCGTCTCACTGTACATGGAATGCCCATTCGGCACTTGGGAGCGTGAATGCCACCGTAGCGTCCTACCGACATGGCGGACCAAAGACTACTACCCCCCGGCCCCATGCAACCTCCCATTCACAAACTGGCAGTTCACGTTTCAGGCGGAAGAGGCGAGCGCGTGGCCTCTCCCTTTGCAGGTCAAAACGTGAAGCAATGATTGCATCAACACAAGGGAGAAGCACAATGCGGAATGAATGCACAACCAGTCCGGTCGGAGGTGTTGCCAAGTCATTTAAGCTGTAGTTCATTTGCCAACTTCCTCCGAAGCTACTGGAAACGGAGCCACAGCTACCCAACTGAGCCAATATAAATGACATGCGTTATACTCCTTGCAGTAAATGCAAGATGAGCAGCCAAGCACACTTCTGAAATATTTTTACCAGCTTTGCTAAGGGCTTTACAGTGCCTCATGCATTCGGGAACTATTACACCGTCATTAACACATCATAAGCAACCATGGGGGTTTTGCGCACAAATCAACATTACCAATTGTGCACAAATTTCACACTAATACAGCGTTCTTTCCCCGCAACAATTTCACTAGGTTATGGAAAAATTTGGTACTGGAGTTTTGCAAGGAAAACATGTAGTATTTCAATGTTATCCTCTACTTCAGGGCACAAGTCCTAAAATGAAGTGAGGGGACTAACCAGGTTAGGCAGTATCCAAGTGAAATCATGACGAGTGCCATCACAGTGCATGGTGTCATGACGCATGACATTGCACGTGACAACAGGAAGTGACCTCACTGGATGTGACATCACAAGAAGTGACCTCAGATATTATGACCTCATACATGTTTATCAGGTATATAACGAGTACATTTCAGCACATTATGAGATTTAACAAATGAGATTTGGCGTTGGGGTTGTGCCCGAATACTATCACAAAGAAATTGGCAACAAGGAGAAGCATGGCAGTAGATCTGTTCTGCTTAATTGGTTGCAAAGTCTGCATTTTAAAATATTTTATGGGTAAGTCATCTGCTGTAAAGGTGCCCAGTAAATCTCAGGGAATAGTAATAATGATGAGATAACTCTGGAGGTGAACGCATTTGTTGGAGAGATCTTTGTTGTGTGAAGTCCCATATTTAAATCAAAGTAGCATAGCGGGTTAATGTGTCTCCGGCAAAGCACATCACGTAACATGCAGATGATTTTTATTTTATGTAGATAGTAAAGTAGGTTACTGCTTTTAACACAGAGATCCTTTTGTTACCTGCAGTTCATAAATTGTAATCCTTGTAATATAGCACAGGGAGCTATGAAGGACATGTGACTCCTACACCTTGTAACCCTGTCTCATGTAACTCATCTTGTACATTGATTTACACATGTACATGATTTATTGTCAATGTATAATGTGTATGTTACGTAAAGAGCTCTGACACCTTGCATTGGCTTGCGTAGCGCTATAAAAGAAAAAAAATAGTACTATTGAAATTGTTATTTGTGTAAATACTGGGACAGACCAACACACCTGACATTCTTACAGAACATGTATCTCTTATATACAGGGACTAAACAAAGGCAAAAGCATGCCTCTCTTAAGTACCTGTGAAGAGATAAGCTGTGTCTTAGTTTCCCTTCCGTGGCATTTACATTTAAGTGTGAGGTTCCAGGCGGCCTTCAGTCAGAATATTCAAACAAAAGGAGGCCCGATGGCCCCTTAAGTTCGGCCCAGCTGGAGCTGAAAATAAAGCTCCCTTGCTGCCTGCACGTTGCTACTGGGAATGAAAAGCAGACAACGTTCAGGCGCTGCTGAAGGTGTCCCAGTGTCTGAAAATTACCCCGGGACAAGTTCAGCATATTTCTCTGGGATCCAAGTTCTTGGCAGGGGGGACGATGTCCACCCTGTGAAAATAGTGGCTGGACGCCGTGTACCTGCATGTACCCCCGACTTGTGCCCTGCTTTACTCGGACCTGTGAAATGAGGAAGTAATGCCACACCGCGAAACACCAGATACAGGCCCCAAGTATAAATTAAGCAGAATGGAAATCATGAGTGGGCTATTGTTCGCACAATTGACATTTTTCTTTATAGAGCGCTTACTACCCCTGACAAGGCGTTGGAAGTGCTTTGCAGCGAATAGCACGCTACTACGGAGCTCAAGATAAGAGGTTAATAGAAAATTACAGTTATTTTTTTCATTACTTTGTACATTAGTTATGTTAGGTTTGTGCTCTTAATTTCTTCTGTGTTTCGTGGAGTTTAGGGTAGGGATAGAATGATGGGAATGGATTTGAAAGGGGAAGTAGTAAGTTATTTTTGTGAGAAGTGGTCGTCTGTTGGGTGTCATGGATTTTAAAAAAGAGGGAACTTTGAGAAAGAAGTTTGGGGTTTATAGTAGTCAGAAAGGTTTGCGTTGGTCAGGGAGAGGAGAGTTGGGACAAAGGTTGAAAGCAGGATTTTTTTTAATAATACAAAACTGAAATGAACTGATCCATACACATATACACATATGCACATGACACTTGGTAAGGGTGTACTGACTGGAAAAACACCTCTATATAAATACCATTATCTGCAGAGAAGCAGTCATGTTTAATATGGTCTGATGTGCACAGTTATCTTGTGTTGAAGTCTGCAAATTTTGTCATGACACTTGTTAGAGTTTTAGTAGCAGGCATAAACTCTTCTATGTCTACAAGAGGGGAGGGACTCAGGGCTATTTTAAATAGGTCCAGCATACAGGCCCAAACGCAATTCAAAACAGAATGGTATGCTGTTCCTACCGGACGGTACAGGTAGATGTGTGTATGGAGAAATACTATGCTCACTGTGGGCAGGAGAAATATTTCCTCCTTTTGGAAAAAGACCCTCACACACCCAGTCAGCTAGGTGTCTTGCTTCATCATTGGGTCTGCTCCTCGTCGGGTCGGCGCTGCAATACCCGATCGGCACCCATGATGGGGCCTTTCAGCGGAGCTTTTGATTTAGATGTCTTGTTTCTAACTGAAACCTGGACTAATAGTGATTCCACGGTAGAGTTAGGATTCGCATGTCCAGAAGGATATAACATTTTTCATAAACCCAGGCTATTAGGGAGGGGAGGGGGGGTTGGGATGATCTTTAAAGAGAAATGGGATTTTACCCCGCTACACGTCGACGATGTCGAGGGCATTGAACTACTAGGCTTCTCACTGCAAGAGGCAAGAGGCAAGAGGAAAGGTACTAACAGGAATAATATGCTATAGGCCCCCGAATCTAAATACTCAATATCAAGTCCTGTTTGATACCCTCATTAACCTGACCCTAACACATTCAAGGATGATCATATTGGGGGATTTCAATCTCTTGGACAATGGGAAATTAGGGCCCCCTCTTAGAGACTTGAGGCAAATCTGTGAGAGCCTTAACCTGCACCAATTGGTGCATCAGCCGACTCATCAGGGAGGGCACACCCTGGATCTTCTGTTTGCCAATCATAGTGAGACAGAGGTGATTGAGGTATTACCTCAATGTTGGACTAATCATTTTTTAATCCATTTTAGGATAACATTGCCTAGCTTAGTTAATAACACAAATCGGTCAGTAACTTACCGCAAGGGTAGAGAATGGGCTAAGCTAGTAAAAAATAGACAATACCCGACATTCCCAGAACAGAATTCTTTTGTCTCTACTAATTCTGTGGAAAAAAACTATCAAATCTACTGTGACTACATAAACTGTACCCTAGATCAGTTGGTTCCAGCAAAAAGGCTGAAGAACAGAAAGAAACCCTCAGCCCCCTGGTATAGTGAGGAGTTAAAACTGATGCGGAAAAAACGCAAACAGGCTGAGAGGAAATGGAGAAGGTCGTATGTGGAGTCAGACAAAAAAGAGCTGAAACTGCTGCAGGCCTCGTATAAGGAAGCCATCTCTAGGTCCAAAGCAGAGTACTATGCCAAAACCATCTTGCAGGCGCCTAATAGTACAAAAATGCTCTTTAATATTATAAAGGACCTATCCAATCCAGCTTGTATGGGAAATAAGGTGGACGCGACGCAGAAGCTTTGCGATGATATCGCTGCCCATTTTGATGAGAAGATTAATAAGATTGTTGGGGGTTTAAATACCAACAACAACAGTTGTCTGGATGAGGAAAAGGAACCATCTCAGACATTAGTAGAAGAGCAACAGGCAGAGGCATTTCATAGCCGTCAGTCACCTGCTTTAGAGTGCTTTCAAACTCTTACTGAGGATACATTCAACAGCCTTGCCCGAAGTGTATCCTCGGGATCCCCTCTAGATCCTCTTCCACATGGGATATGGAAAGAGTTTCAGTTAGAACTATTCCCCTGGCTGCGACAGATTTGGTGTCAGTCACTGGAAAAAGGAACTGTTCCTGTAGCTTGGAAGCAGGCAGTGGTGACTCCGCTGCTTAAGGAACCGTCTCTGGATCCTAAAAGCCCAATGAGCTTTAGACCGATATCTCTCCTACCATATCCAGTAAAAATCCTGGAGAGGGCAGTTAGTAAATCCCTGTCCTCATATCTAGAAGAAAACCATTTGCTAGATAAGGACCAATTTGGGTTTCGACCAGGGCACGGAACTGAAACAGCCCTGGCGACTGTACTGGACAACCTGAGAATGCGTGCCGACAATGATAATCCATCTGTACTAGTGTTACTAGACATGTCGGCCGCATTCGACACAGTGAAACATAAGATACTGCTTGAAAGACTAGAGAATATAGGAGTGAGAGGACGGGCACTGAAGTGGCTGCAATCATATTTGACGGGCAGACAACAGGTAGTGACCATCCCACCGTATACATCTCCAAAAACACCTGTGCGTCACGGGATGCCACAGGGCTCGGCAATAAGCCCTATCCTATTCAACATCTACCTGCGCCCTCTGATCCCCATTATTAAATCTTTTGGAATAGATCTAGTCAATTACGCGGACGACACACAATTGGTGTTTTCCATGGAAGGAAATCAAGCAGTATCCATAGAAACATTTCAGGAGTGCATGTATCAGACCTCCAACTGGCTCAGGACAAACTCCCTACAATTTAATGGAGGAAAAACGGAGGATGTATACTGTTCTTCGGCCAAAATGATGCGGCCTCTGCCATCTGAGTTCAGATTCACCCCTACGGACAAACCACTGGTTCCAGTTAGAACAGTACGCAATCTGGGGGTTTTAATGGATGACAACCTCCAAATGGAGTCACAAGCCAATAAAACAGTTAGTACTTGCTTCTCATTGTTAAGAGCATTACGCCAGATTCTCCCACTACTGCCTAGTGCTACTAGACCCTTAGTAGTGAGGAGTATAATTTTAAGCAGACTGGACTTCTGCAACTCTTTGTATTTGGGAGCACCACATTCAGTGCTATTGAAGCTGCAGAGGATCCAGTCCATAGCAGCCAAACTGGCGTTAAATAGGCAGCGCAGGTCTTCAACGACAGCAGCATTAAAGGACCTCCATTGGCTACCCATTAAGGAGAGAATTCAATTTAAATCTCTCTGCATTGTGTTCAGAGCAGTGCATGGTCTGGGTCCAATGTCCATGCAGGAGAAACTCACCTGGTACAATCCTGGGAGAAATCTTCGCTCTTCCAGTGCAAGTCTGGTAACCACCGCTAGATTTAAGAAGACCAGGATGGGCGGCAGAGCATTTGGTATAGTAGCCTCACGACTCTGGAATGATCTCCCCTTGCATATCAGACAAACTAACTCGCTGTTCTCATTTAGAAAAGCTTAAAGACTTGGCTCTTCCCTAGGGATGAGTAAAATGAGCTCTCTAAATCAGCGTACAGGCTATCTGTTCTGCCTAGTGACAACTTGGTAAGTCGAAGCGCCAGGATACCCGCAGGGTGACAGTTTTTTTGCGCTATATAAATCTATGATACAATACAATCTTTTTTCCTGGCCGTTGGGTGCAGTGCGTGTGAGGGCCCTAGTGAGTGTAGATGTGAAAATGTGAGGTTAAAACAGGAAGTAGAGGTCCACTCAGAACAATTTTAATGAATGTGGCCACTATCCTGATTAAAACAAAAATACGCGCAACCCTGCTATAAGGTTACAGGGTACTGCGCTAGTGAAGTCAGGCCAACATGTTTCTTGCCCTTAGGTCATGTAGACGGCAATTCTTCAGGACCGATGTAAGATCTATCTACACTTTTTGGTGGTGGTCCAAAGTAGTGAAAGTGAGTGACCACCCATACAGCACCCTAAAAAGTGGTACCTGTAGATCTAGAACATCACCTGTAAAAAGAAAGGATTATAGAGTTTACTGTGTCATTCCAAATCAGTATCTATAATTCTAAAATAATAGTGCAACACTTCGAAAAGTGCAAAAAGCATGCATCACACTACGGTGTCTGTGACCATGCACAAGGCGACTGAAAACACAACAACAACCGTGAGATAGTCGTGTGCTGTACACGTATATGGACTCACCCAATTAGGGTCAACATTGTGCGGCAACGTGTTCCGGCAGGTGTTGACACTGAATAGTGCAGTGTCCTAAAAAGTGGGAAAATGTAAAGCGGTATGTATACAGGGAACCAGCACCTGTTTGGCAGTAACTTCCCTCAAGGTATAAAACAACTAAGGACCCAGCGGTGCAGTCCCTTTTAAACAACAACTGGCAACGTGGAGTATGGAAAAGCGTAATTCCTGTGCGCTCTTGTCTTGACGGACCATGCAGGTTTCATGCAGCACCCCCCTGACCTATCCCATCGCACCAATGGCATGATGTCAAGTAGGGCCAAAGTGGGCGCTGCAGATCCCCCATGGTTTCCGTCAGGCACTCCTGGCGCACAAGTCACACCGCAAGCGTGCGTCGTTACTGGGCGCTCAGATACTTTCCGGTCAAAGCGGGTTTCATGCCATCCCTACCAGACCCACAACGGGCATCTCACTAAGGCTGTAGCCCAGTACGTGGTAGTCGTTGGTGCCGGGGTGGGACCCGCGTTCCCAGCATAGTGCCGTTGTGTCTGCTAGGGCGTCCTGTTAAAAACTCCCGCGTCCCATACAATCACAAACTGAAAGTGCTAAGTTAGGATCACACCGCCTTGGTCGATCATAGATCAGGCGTCTTGTACTCACGTGTTCTTGTCCGTTATTACAGCGGTAGACCTACCCCTCACTCTGCCGGTCCCGGGAGGTACTAGCCAACGCTGGCGAGGCATAGTTATACTTCCGGTGAGCATCAGGAAGAGTCGGGTCTCCCAGTAACAGTGAGGAGGACGCTGGCGCGCTAACCTGATTTTGTCATGGGCGCCATGTTGGGACTAACGAGCTATGTATAACGCTCGAATTTGCAAGGAGTAAGTGCTGACAATAATTATGGCTTATAATGCACCATGTCAGCCACTCTAGCGATAGAGTATAGACGCTACGCTACAATAGATGATACAGGGAGTCTGCCCAGATGTTCAGCTACAAATGTGCAATTATGAGCGCCATCTTAGACAGGTCAAGTATGCTCAAGCAGCTCATATTGAAGCTCAAGTACAAGTGTGCTGTTAATATAGTACTCTTATTAGCCACAGAGTTTGTGTAATTAGGAGACTTATTAGACAGGTCAGCTATGCCCAAACAATTCACATTGAAGCCCCAGTACAAGTTTACTACAAATATGGTAATGGTATTGGTCACGGAGTTAAAGTAACTGGGAGGACTTACACAGGGGCAAGGACATTGTTATTCATCTGGTTAATAAGCACCAAGGGATGTCCTCGTTCAATCCCTCCTTATCTGAGGCTAATCTCGATACCCATCTTTGTTCAATACAGAACAGTGTGTTTTTGTTCATGCCAGGTTGTGCTTCAAGAACGACCCAGCGTAGTGAGTCGGGGGAATGGTTATGGTGCTCAAAATGTGTTGTCATCTTCGTGTTTGTTTTGTGGCACCTAAAGTTGCTCCTGTGTTCTGTGATCTGGGTTTTCACCGTTCTAGTGGTCATCCCTACGTATAGGAGTCCACATGGACAGGTTAGGATATAGATACAGTTTGTAGTGTTACAGTTAGTATGTTTCTTGAATTTCCACTTAAACCCATTTTGACCGGAAAGTATCTGAGCGCCCAGTAACGGCGCTCGCTTGCGGTGTGACTTATGCGCCAGGAGTGCCTGACGAAAACCATGGGGGATCTGCAGCGCCCACTTTGGCCCTACTTGACATCATGCCATTGGTGCGATGGGATAGGTCAGGGGGGTGCTGCATGAAACCTGCATGGTCCGTCAAGACAAGAGCGCACAGGAATTACGCTTTTCCATACTCCACGTTGCCGGTTGTTGTTTAAAAGGGACTGCACCGCTGGGTCCTTAGTTGTTTTATACCTTGAGGGAAGTTACTGCCATATAGGTGCTGGTTCCCTGTATACATACCGCTTTACATTTTCCCACTTTTGAGGACACTGCACTATTCAGTGTCAACACCTGCCGGAACACGTTGCAGCACAATGTTGACCCTAATTGGGTGAGTCCATATATGTGTACAGCACACGACTATCTCACGGTTGTTGTTGTTGTGTTTTCAGTCGCCTTGTGCATGGTCACAGACACCGTAGTGTGATGCATGCTTTTTTGCACTTTTCGAAGTGTTGCACTATTATTTTAGAATGATAGATACTGATTTGGAATGACACAGTAAACTCTAAAATCCTTTCTTTTTACAGGTGATGTTCTAGATCTACAGGTACCACTTTTTAGGGTGTTGTATGGGTGGTCACTCACTTTCACTACTTTGGACCACCACCAAAAAGTGTAGTTAGATCTTACATCGGTCCTGAAGAATTGCCGTCTACATGACCTAAGGGCAAGAAACATGTTGGCCTGACTTCACTAGCGCAGTACCCTGTAACCTTATAGCATGGTTGCGCGTATTTTTGTTTTAATCAGGATAGTGGCCACATTCATTAAAATTGTTCTGAGTGGACCTCTACTTCCTGTTTTAACCTCACATTTTCACATCTACACTCACTAGGTCCCTCACACGTACTGCACCCAACGGCCAGGAAAAAAGATCTCCGCTAAAAGGCCCCATCATGGGTGCCGATCGGGTATTGCAGCGCCGACCCGATGAGGAGCAGACCCAATGATGAAGCAAGACACCTAGCTGACTGGGTGTGTGAGGGTCTTTTTCCAAAAGGAGGAAATTTTTCTCCGGCCCACAGTGAGCATAGTATTTCTCCATACACACATCTACCTGTACCGTCCGGTAGGAACAGCATACCATTCTGTTTTGATAAACTCTTCTATATCCGCACCTATATGTACACAGAATCAGCAATTGTGACATTGTCTAAAGTACACGTCTCTTGGGGTGTAATAGACATTTTCTCCTTATATGAATATATCTGATTGTAATAGGAAGCATAGTTCAATGTACAATGACATGTATAACAACAACTTTATGTCTATACCACGAGAAGCATAGTTTGTCATGTCTGAGTATACTGTTATGGTACATAGTTGTGTTGTGACTATAGTTGTCATGTGGGGAAGGGCCAGCTCTTGAGTAATCTACTGAAGCTGAGATGGTTGTCAGTGGGTGGATTCAGCGACATATTAGGAAACACCAAAATATTTGATAATACAGAAGTTGTAAAACTAAGGGTACTAGAAAACATTTCCAAAGACTTTTTCTGCCGCTGAGGCGTTTTGGGCAGTAGTTCCAAACCCTCTGTTTATCACCACCAGATCTGGTTTAAAGGGTGAGATATTCGGTAAGGTGTAATCCAGTACAATAGAAGACTGATAGGGCCCTGAGACCTGTGGGGCATCTTGAGCCACTTTAGTATTACAAACTAGTGAACAATCCCTAGAAGGAGTTCTTTTTTCATCCTTGGAGTAAGTCATTTGCGCCTTTTGTTCTGGTAGTTGGTTCGTGATATGAGGCTCACATAAGTCCCCCGTAGACACTGTCTGATGATTTTCATCAGCTTTCAGCTTTACATGCATCATTGACTGTGCCGCTGTACTGGAGATGGAGATTTCTTCAGATAATATTTTTAAATACACCAGTATTATTCCACTCCCTTTAAGGACTCCCAGATGAGGTGCTCTATTTCTTAGTTGATTCGATTTTGTTTTTTGGTCCAATCTGGTGGAAAGTACTCTACCAGATCTGAGTTTTCTCGCTGTCATAATTCTGCCTGAAGGTGGTTGGTGTGAAGAAACAAAAAGATGGAAATGTGGAAGGAATGGTACCGGGGAAGGTCGAAATGGAAGGGAACACCCGAAGCCTGCAAGCCGCACCCAATCCTAGATGGGCCGCTTCTGCAGAACCGGGCTTTACCTAACAGCTGGAGCCACTAAAGCTACAGCACCCCTTATCAAACCAGGGCGTAATGACTGGCTTACCACCAGCTTGACAGAAGCTTGAACACAGTCCCTGTGGTATGGCCACGGGCTATGGGTAAAAGGAATGGGCTTAGCATTGGGGTTTTTTCTTTGCTTGCTGTCTTTATTATGGTTTGCATACACCCAGTAAAGCAGAAATTATTCTGGTCATAGTCTGTCCGTTGGTTCTCTTCCGCTCTTTACAGTGACTGTTCCCCCATTAGTCCAGTCTCTGGTCCCCAGGTCTTGGTGTCTCCCTCCTACTCCGTTCTCCCAGGTGTACAGGGTGCCAATGACCCTCAAAATAAGAAAAAAAAATACCAGCTGTCAGGGCAGTTTGCTGGCTGGTCTCCCGTGCCCTTGTCCTCTCTCTCTCACCTTCCTTCTCCCTCTAGGGGGTTGCTCTCGTGGAAACACACACAAACAAAAAAAAAAAATCAGGGGAGTTGTACCTTCCCTCCCCCCCCACTTTTGGCTCCACCCTCTGTCTTTTTACAGTGCTTTTCTTTTCTCCCCGTCCACTCCTGTGGTATACCCTTCTGTTTGACTGCCCTTTTTTTTCCACCACCTCCCTCTCTTGAGGTGTTATGGATGCTATCTCCCCTCCCACCACCTCCGTATCAGGGCTTTTCCTGCCGACAAGGCTTGCCTAGGGCTGTGACCCGCCCGGGCCACAGCAGAAGGAGTCAGCGCGTCTGCCTGTCTTGCTGGAGGGCATAGCTCCCTTCTGCGTCTGTCGTCCTCACAGTCTTCCCTTCTTCTTGTGTCTCCTCCGCGAGGGGTGTAGTGACGGTGCCCTCTTACGTTGTTCCTGCCTTCCCATTGTCCACTCTGCTTGTCCCTTCCGGCTCTGGTGTCTCGTCTACTCCTCTTGTTCCCTCCGGCTCCGGCGTCTCCCCTCCCGGCGTCCTTCCAGCCCGCCATTTGTCCCGTTCGGCCGGGGGCATGATGACATCAGCATTGTGGGGATGACCGCCGCTGCTGGTCGTCCCGCCCTCCGCTGTCGTATCGAGAGAGTGTGGAAGGGCCACCGCTGGACTACATTGCCTTCCCTCCTGGAATGGACGTTCGGGCCATTCAGTCACCGGACATCTTGAGAGAAAGTCCACGTTGGTTTGCAACTTCCCCGGTACATGAAAAGCCTGAAATGAGAAGGGTTGTAAGGCTAAAAAACAGCAAAAAACTTTTGGGTTGGTGTCTTTATGTTGAGCGAGCCAGGTAAGGGGAGCATGGTCAGTCAACAGAATGAAAGTACGCCCCAACAAATAATACTGTAATGGCTCCATTGCCCATTTGATTGCAAGGCATTCATTTTCTTCGGTTGACAGCCGCGTTTCTCTTGGAAACAATTCTCGGCTCAGGTAGAGGATTGGCTTTAATTCTCCATGGGGGTCAGGTTGTGATAATATTGCTCCTAGCCCACGGGCTGAAGCATCCGTCTGTAATACAAATGTTTTATCAAAGTCAGGACAGATCAAGAAAGGGGCCTGCCACAGGGCTTCCTTGAGGTACATAAAACTCCGCTCTTGTGGGGTGTCCCAAAGGAGTTGCTTGCCTACAACCTTCTTCGACAAAAGGTCGGTGAGAGGGCTTGCGATTTCTGAGAATTGATGAATGAACCCCCGATAATACCCCACCAACCCCAAGAAGGCCCGCACTTCCTTCTTCGTGGAGGGACGAGGAATATTTTTAATTGCCTCTAATTTGTCTATCTGAGGACGTATCATTCCTGCCTGTACTGTATAGCCTCAATGTGGTCCGTGGCAAATACTGTTTTTTGGAGTTTATAGTCAGACCGGCTTGATGTAGGGAGTTCAGGACACAACCTAGGTGTTGCATGTGAGTGCTCCAATCTGGACTGTGTATCACAATATTGTCCAGGTAAGCACCAGCATAGGTTCGGTGATGTCGTAATAGACCATCCATTAATCTCTGGAAGGTTGCAGGTGCCCCATGAATGCCGAAGGGAAGGACCTTCAAATGGTGTAGACCAGATTGGGTTGCAAAGGCTGGTTTCTCTCGTGTAGAGGGAGATAAGGGTATTTGCCATTAACCTTTTGTAAGGTCAGTAGTAGTCATGATACAGGCTTTGCCTAGTCGCTCTATCAATTCGTCGACCCGGGGCATGGGATAGCTGTCAAAGCGGGAGATGGCGTTCAATTGCCGGAAATCGAGGCAAAATCGCAGGCTACCATCCCCTTTTGGGACTATTACTACTGGGGAACACCACTCACTCTGGGAGGGTTCGATTATATCTGCCTGCAGCATAGCTTCTATCTCTTCCTCTACAACTTGTCTGCGGGCAGCTGGGATTTGGTAGGGAAGTAGCTTAATAGGCTTATGCACGTCAGTCACAATGTTGTGGGAGACCAGGGTTGTCCGACCGGGTTTGGGGGATAATAGTCCTGGAAAGTGGGTTAACAGAGTATATAATTGATGTCATTGCTCTATTGTCAAGTTAAGGCCTGTTTGTATTGGCTGTTCTAGTGGTTGTGTTGGGGAAGGAACGCTTTGAGAAAGTAAAATGGGCATATTGGACCCTACCTCCCTCAGAAAAACAGGGGTTCTATTCCAGGCCTTAAGTAAGTTCACATGATAGACCTGTCCATTTTTGCTCTTGTGTGGCACTCACACTCTATAGGTTACGGGAGTTACCTTTTCTAGTATGGTATATGGGCCCTGCCAGGTGGCCAACAGTTTCTTTTCGGAGGTAAGAAGCATTAGCAACACTTCATCTCCAGCCTGGAATTCCCTCAAGCGGGTTCCCTTATCATATGTTTCTTTTGGGCATGGTCGAGGTGCTCATGTGCCTTCTCCCACAGGCTAGTGAGGGTTTCTTTGAGGGATAGGCTATAGGCTAACAGGAGTCTTCCCTCATCCTCCTCTTCGGTCCACTGTTCAGCTGCCATATCTAACAACGTGCGGGCCTTCCTACTGAACAGGAGCTCAAAGGGGGTGAACCTTGTGGACTTTTGTTCGTGAGTACGTATCACGAAAAGTACTAAGGGAAGTTTCCTATCCCAGTCTCTTCCTGCTTCGTCCATTATCTTTCTCAACATGGTCTTTATGGTACGATTGTATCGGTCTGGGGGTGATAAACTGTGGTGGGTATTTGTCGGATGTTCAACAAGGTACAGATTTGTGTAATCTGAAGAGACATAAAAGGAGTCCCTTTGTCAGTCAGGAGCTTCAGAGGGAACCCCACTCGAGAAAAAAAAGAGATCATTGCTTGAGCAACTGCCTAGGTCGTTCTACTGGTTAAGGGTATGGCTTCTGGATACCGGGTGCCATAATCCAACAACACTAGTATGTGTCGGTGACCTTGGGCACTGTGGCTTAAGGGGCCAACCAGGTCCATTCCCACTCTTTCAAAAGGGATGTCTATGATAGGAAGAGGATGTAGAGGGGCTCTCAGGTTTCCTGAGGGGTTAACCAGTTGGCACCACGGGCAAGAGGCACAAAAACGGGCAACTTCCTTATATATTCCTGGCCAAAAGAATCTTTCTAATATATATTTTAAAGTATGTTCCTGCCCATAATGGCCTCCCCCTGCTTGGCTATGTGCTAAATGGAGTACCTGTTCACGATAAGCCTGGGGAACTAACAACTGTTCTATAGTTTTTATTGTATTTGAGTCACTCGGTACAAGAGACCTCTCTTGATGGAAAAGAAAGGGCCTACCTTCTCCTCCACTTGTTCCCATCCATGGAGCAAGGAGCTGTCATCCCTCTGGGCAGCCCGGAAACTCAGAACTGGAACGTGAGCCTTGTCTGAGGAGGAAAAGACACAAGTAGGGGGATTGAGAGTCCGTCATATAAGCCTTCTTTTCCCTTCGTTTTTCGCTCCGAGTTTTCACTATCTTTCTTTGGGGTGAGGGTTCTAGTTCCACATTCTGAAAGGGAGCTTCCTCAAGCCAATCTGTCACCCTAGAGGAGGAGGCTACCCGAGCTAGGTAGTCTTCAAATCGGGGCAAGTCCCGGCCTAAAAGACCCTGTCAGCCAAATCGGGAACAACCCTTACGGTACTCATATGGGAGTCACCTTCTATTTCTAGAATCACCTCTGCAAGGGGATAGGTTTTTTTTATCCCCATGTATACACGTGATTTGGACATATTCTCCTTGCTTGATCAGACTCTGGGTATCAATTCGGCATTAACTACGGTATGTTGGCACCCTGTGTCTAAAAAGGCCTTAAGTGGCCGGCTGTTTAAATGGTATTCTTATTTCGTAGGTGACATGGCCTCCACCTGATAGGAGCACCCGCCCTCTGGTATAACCTACTTCCATGGGTTTCGCTGGGATAATCTTGTGAGGGCAATTTCGGGCTATGTGGCCCCATTCGGAACAACTGTAACATGGGGGTCCCGTTACCGGATTTAGTCCCCCCCGTGGATGCCTTGATTATGGATTTTGGTGGAAGGGCTTATCTGTTCTCCCCCGGAGTTGCCTGCCTTCTAGGGGAAGATTGTTTCCCCGTTGGGGTGCCTTTCTTGTTATTGGGTGTCCTAAACTCAGGGGATCGATGGAAAGCGCAAGCCAACTCTACCGCCTTTTGGACTGTTAAGTAGGGGTGCTGTCTCACCCATGACCTAGTGTTCAGCGGAAGAGCCTCCAAATATTGTTCCAAGCAAACTAACTCAGTGATCTCTTTGGCTGTATTAAAGCCTGGTCGGAGCCACCTGTGTCCCAGGTCTCGAATACGGAAATACAGAGCCAGTGGATTATCCCCTGCACTCCACTTCTCCTTTCTAAACCGTGTCCTATAATACTCCTGGTCGCAGCCCAGTCTCTCCAGGATGGCCTTTTTTATGTCATCATATGATGTGATGCCAGCCGGGTTGGCCGCCTGGTAGGCTGCCTGCAATTCTCCTGATAACAACGGGGCAATGTATTGGTCCCATCTTTCCCTGGGCCATCCAGCAGAGGTAGCAACTCTCTCGAAATTCACAAAAAAATAATCAGGATCCTCCCCCTCCTGATACCTCTGTAAAACAGTGCCAGGGATATTTGGGTGTACTCGCGCACTGTTAATAGCGTCCGTGAGACGTAATATGGCAGTGTCTTGAACCTTTTGATTAGACGTAAGTAGAGTGGGCTGTTCCTTAAGAGCTGACTGAAATGCTTCACGCTCCTCTCGAGCCGTCTTGGCCTGTTGCTCCATTACCAACTGCAAATGCCTTTGCCCCCTCGGCCAATTGGGCCACCACCGCCTCCATAGTAATGGGTTGGGTCATGTCTGTAGAACCCAAGGTCCCACTTCTGACACCACTGAGGTATGGGTTTTTCCTTTGCTTGCTGTCTTTATTAGGGTTTGCATACACACAGTAAAGCAGAAATTATTCCGGTCATAGTCTGTCCATTGATTCTCTTCCACTCTTTACAGTCTCTGTTCCCCCATTAGTCCAGTCTCTGGTCCCCAGGTCTTGGTGTCTCCCTCCTACTCCAGCCTCCCAGGTGTACAGGCTGCCAATGACCCTCAAAATAAGAAAAAACAGAAATACCAGCTGTCCGGGCAGTTTGCTGGCTGGTCTCCTGTGCCCTTGTCCTCTCTCTCTCTCTCTCTCTCTCCACCTCCCTTCTCTCTCTAGGGGGTTGCTCTCATGGAAACACACACAAACAAACAAACAAAAACAAATCAGGAGAGTTGTACCTTCCCTTCCCCCCCCTTTTGGCTCCACCCTCTGTCTTTTTATAGTGCTTTTCCTTTCTCCCTGTCCACTCCTGTGGTATACCCTTCTGTTTGACTGTCCTTTTTTTCCACCCCCCTCCCTCTCTTGAGGTGTTATGGATGCTATCTCCCCTTCCACAACCTCCTCCGTATCAGGGATTTTCCTGCCCATGAGAGTGCCTAGGGCTGCGATCCGGCCTGGCCACAGCAGAAGGAGTCTGCACCTCTGCCTGTCTTCCTGGAGGGCGTAGCTCCCTTCTGCAGTCAACTGTTCTCACGTATGTCGTCCTCACAGTCTTCCCTTCTTCTTGTAGTGATGGTGTCCTCTTACGTTGTTCCTGCCTTCCCGTTGTCTGCTCTGCTTGTCCCTTCTGGCTCTGGGATCTCGTCTACTCCTCTCGTTCCCTCCGGCTCTGGCGGCTCCCCTCCCGGCGTCCTTCCAGCTTGCCATTTGTCTCGTTCGGCCGAGGTCACGATGAAATCAGCATTGTGGGCGTGACCGCCGCTGCTGGTCGTCCCGCCCTCCGCTGTTGTATCAAGAGAGTGTGGAAGGGCCACCGCCGGACTACAGTTCCCCATCACCTACCAACCAAATAAACACCAAGCACCAAATTTCAACGGAATCTTGCTAGATGGTAAACGTAACCAAGCATAGATGCCGCCAAATTGCCATGTCCTTCCAAGGGTCATACGAGGTAGAGGGAGCATCTGGAGTGTATGCGTCGCCTCACCTTCCCTACTAGATATCCACTGCCTTATACTACGGTGAAGGGGTACGAGCAGGCTTGGGGACTCACTCCAAGTTTGCAAACAAATTGCAGACAGTTGGCACGGGTTAAGACTGGGGCGGGTGATATCGGGACCCTATCACATTTTCAGAGGCACCAGACAGGGATGCCTGCTGTTTCCTCTACTGTTTGCCATGGCCATTGAACCACTGGCAGAGGTGTTTAGACTAATAGGAAGATCCCATGGAATGTTATTGGGGGAAAGAGAGCATATCATCTCGTTATATGCGGATGATATACTACTATACCTGGGAAAAGGTAGAGGAGGTGTAGTGCAGGCGCTAGATCTCCTGGAAAATGATGCTGCAATAGCATGCTTAAAACTGAACAGAACAAACTGTTTACAATAGTAGGGGGTGTACCAATAAGTGGAAGAAGGTGTGGGCGCCCTGGCGGAAGTACAGGAATTCTGAGGTTGATGTAGTGGGCTGAATGACGGGGGTGTTATCCTGGTCCTTGTTGCTCCCACGTTACATGTTTAACGTTGATCTGTGTAATATCTCCAACTGTGATTTATTGGTACTCTTATGTATTGTATGGTCTCACGAGCGTTATTAATAAAAAGATTAAAAAAAAAAACAAAAAAAAACTGAACAGAACAAAAACCTATGTTTTTCCGGTGACAGACGGGACCGCATGCCCAGCTGACTTTCCTGTGGACTTGAATTGGAACCCCACTCCTTTAAATACTTAGGGATCCAAATATTCCATGACTTAGTAGTCCTGAAAGAGGGTAACTTGGGACCGGTGCTGCGGTCATTTGAGGCGACGATTCCTTTCTGGGGCTCATTAAAACTTCCCAAGATGGCCAGAATTACACTGACTAAAATGGTCATGCTCCCAAGACTGCTGTATTATTTTGCAAATTTACCGGTGACGAACCCACCCTTGTGGTTTGCAGGACTAAACAGACTGGTATGCCATTTGATATGGGACGGTTGGAAGAAACAGGGTTTCATTGGCCGTGTTGCAGCGAATCCCAGAGGAGGGAGGCCTAGGGGTACCTGACTTTGAATTATATTATCTATCAGCACAGCTACAATGGCTGGCCCAATGGGTGGACGGATGAGATCTTGACCTTCTGACTGTCACGAAACATGCACCCGCCCAGAAGCAACTCATAGCTAAGCTCATACATCCTTCTATGGAGGTACCTCATCTGGGAGTGCTCCTACAAGGAGCACTATATTGTTGGAAAAGGTGCCAAAGACGTAGGGCCGGAAAGCCACTTTATGCACCGGATATGCCACTGGTTGGGCTCCCACGTGGGACACCACCCACTTGTTTTTCGGAGACACAGCTGGCCAGCTAACTGAGGTCGGAATCACGACAGTGGGGGACTTATACCAAAACGGGGAACTAATCCCACTTGAGGAATTCCTAAATTGGAATGACCTGCCAAGTGGCCAATTCCTTAATTATCACTGTGGTGAAAACATTTGGGGAACTATGGGGAATTGCCCAATAGGAACCGCAAACACATGACACATTACAAGTCTTGATTACGTTGGGATCCGTGAAACACTTAGTAAAATGGCACTACAGAGCTCTGATAGGAATGGTGAGGACTCCACTGGAGCGGGATAGAACTAAGTGGAATGAGGCAGTGGGGAGGGATCTAGAAGATAAAGAATGGACCAGGATACTTCAGAGCGCAAAGAAAATCTCTAGAAATGCTGCTCTGAAATTTATTCAATTCAACTACGTACACATGGCTTTCCTCATGCGCCACCGACTAAATGTGATGTACGGAGGGAAGATGCGGGAATGTCCCAGATGTGGACAGCGGGATGTGGGTTTCATACATATGACAGGCACTACGAGCATATTGGGACGCAGTACTAACCCAAATGAACGCAACACTGGCCAGGAACCTCCCAAATTCAGTGGAGGTGTGCCTACTGGGACTGTTCCCTAGACCAAAGGCCAAAAAGGTGGGTACAAGATTTGCGGACCTGGCAATGGCTGTGGCACGCAGACGGGTGGCCATAGCCTGGAAGGCGCCGAAGGGCCCCAAGGTGGTACAGTGGGAACAAGACGTTGAGTGCTGGGCAAGGACGGAAGAAAGGGCCATACAACGAGAGGAACAAAGAGGTCTTCATAGGCACCAGATAGCTGATTTGTGGACAGAGATAATGAGAGCATGGTATTCTAGAGGGGCGGAACATCAGGGAGAGGAGGCGAGCGTGGAAGGGAATGTAGAACAAGACAGTGACACATCTGCTGAAATATAAGTATACACAGATAGAAGAGGAATAATCGTGGAAATGGTGTATCAGCTCCCACGATATACTTCTTTCACTGCCCACCAAACAAAACCTCCCCAAAGGATAACAGAAACAGACGGTAGCATTACAGGATAACACACAGTTATTTTGTTTCCCAGTTAAAGGCATTAGTTTATTATTAAAGCGAACATAAGATCCATAAAAGAAGCATGCACAGAGGTTAACTCCCCTGAGTACCCAATGTTGCTATACAGATCAGGGGGAACAGATCATAGCATAGAGACAGAACCAGGAGACGCAGAGACACTAAAGTAGAGGGGTGATGATGAGAGTTGAGTTCTGAATATTTTGCATGCACATTGTATTATAAATCCAAAACTTTGTAAAAAGAGGTACTCTGGGGGAACAAAGTTGGGTAAGAAATGTGGAATACCTGATCATACGTACAACTGTAAACATATAAATGCTAATAAAAATACATTTAAAAACATAGAAATTGCAGACAGTCGCAGCACGCAGTTGTGAGGATTAGTCAACTCTAGGGCAAGACCAAAAGCCGGGGGAAGCTGCAGAGTGGAGACCCCTTATGTATAAGCAAATCGCACCAACCTAAAGTAGACCGCCTGCGCTCATTGTGGGTGCCGCCTTGTGCCTAAGCACTTTCCCCCCTCACGTCCTCAACGCCTCCTTGTCTCGCTTCTGAAGCTCTTAATACTTACGTGCACACTGCCTTCAAATTTCTTTGGCCTGTGCTGATCTTGAATCTTAAATCTTATTGCCCGTACAACATCCACATGCTAGGTGGAACCTGAGTATGGAGTATGAAGAGCAAGGGCAAGAACAGAAACCCCACTCCTGCCCCTCAGGCATCCCAACTTTAGCCACTGGCTACTTTTCCCCCTCTTTTTTTCTTTTTGTGCTTTTTTCTCAGGACCTTAGGGGATTGGGGGTCTTATGAGCCCTTATGTGCCCTAGACAGAATGACCCAAAGAGCAGTAACAGGCAGGAACTGGCGACGGGCAGCAGGAAAAGTGGGGGATGTGGGAAAAACAGCAGATGGCACGGGCGTATTTGCAAGCAAAAACGCTCTCCTTCGCCCTACTGTGCCTCTCACTCACTGGACCAAGCTGGTCCTAGTTCTGGCCGGAGTTTCGGGCCCTTGGATACCACAGATATCCTTGGAGCATCGAACTCACCTCCTCGCTACTCTCTCCTTTGCTGCTGCTCTTCCTCGTCGGGCTGATTAAAAAAAAACGGTAAGAGATCGATCAGGGTTCAGTCGGAGTTATGGGGTCCTCAGGCACCCTCCTTGCTTCACACGGCTGCAGTCACTGCTGCTCGCCCCACGGGGCCTTTTGACAAAAAAATGGCCAGAGTCTGTTCGGAGTCTCGGGGCCTTGCCTCACTCCTCGCAGCCAGTCAACCGCAATATCACGACCACGTCCCCAACAACGTTTCTTGCGTCTCTCATGCCATCTGCTTAAAGCAGGTGGTAAATGTGAGCATTGATCTCCACAGAAAAGAGACTAGCATGTGGAATTCTGCCGGTACATGAGGGTCTGCACAGTTATTCCCCATTCTCTGGGGATTAGCTTGGGATTGCATGGTACAGATGAGTTGTTACCACTTAGTATATGTGTTTCTGGGTGCAAAGTTACCACCCAGCCAGTACTGTGCAAACCATAATCAGGGCCCCATTGTTATTGGTATTTTCCCGCTATTGCAATGAGGACCTTGGTGCTTTAACAGTTGCAGCACCTTCCTTCAAGACCTCCCAGAGACACATCGCCATTGTGAACAACTTCAATTCTTTCCTCTGCATTTAACCACAACTGCTAGACCTCTAGACAAGTGCATAACTCACAGGGAGACAAAAAAACCAAGGTTAACATCCGTACCTAGCATGCAAGCAACACCATACACAACAAACACTGGAAAAGCTAGGCTGTCAAATCAAATGGCTTTGCCAATGCTTTTTTGGGCTTAGAAAGCAGCAGCAAATGTGCATGCATCCGCTGTGGCCATACCAGAACAGGTTTTTAAGACATTACTAAATGCATTTAAAGATGGCCAACACAGAAACAGGCGCATCTATGGTGGTCATCTTTTAATACATTTGTAATGTTTTGATAAAGAGAAGGAGGATGAGGAGCAGGGAGACAGGATGACATAAAATAATAACTCCACTGTACTACAAATCAAGGTCTGATATAAGTAATGGAATGATACATCACCCAATTAGAGCACTAAGAGAATGTTATGATAAATGTAGAAAATTAAGAAGATCTACTCATGTCAATGCAAGCATCAGCAGGAAGACGTGTACTGATATACGTGTTAAAGGAGAAATACAGGCCTAAGTTAGTAGGACCTGGGGGAAGGAAAATAGACATGAGCTTTAGTAGAATAGAAAAATATAATTAGACACAGCAGAAATGGAAAGTTACAGGCCAGCATTGAAAGAGCACTTCTCTGAGAAAATATGGAGATAAAGTAGCGCAAAGGCACAGGATAGATGGGAGATTAGGCCTTGTAGAGCAGTAGACATGTAGGTAGTAGAGCACTGCTAAGCTTCAAAGCATGAGACAAGCCAAGTGCACCAGTAGTACAGCAGTGATGTAGAAATGTAACAAATGACACGTGCACATGAGACGCATTCCATAAACGTGTGATTAACTGTTTCCGCAGAAAGTATTACCTTTTGATATATTGTTATGCTTAAGCAAATGCTGATTAAATATGGAAATCTATGACGTATCTATGATTGTACATGTATAAAAGAAACAGTCTGCCACATTGTAGGTTAAAGCTCGGACTTCAGTTCCACGGAGCTGACTGACCTTCCGTACGCTTTTATATAAACTCTGTACAATATTGCCAACAGAAGTCGTGCTGTCTTTTTCTTTTCGCCCAGCAGCATTTGGAGGAGCCGTTCAGGAGTTCATCTGGATTATCCCAGACTGCACCAGAGGGAGATGCTGCCTGCCCTCGATTGAATAGATACTGTGCAAATATCAGGTAAGCAGACACCGAATATTGTACTAAAGTCTGCCTATTCAAAGATGTGCAGATAAGTCCCAGGTTGCCGTCAAAAGGGGGGAGGACAGATCGAACTTCGTACCTTAAAATTTTAAATTGCATGATTCTTTGGCAATTGCAGTATGAAAATACATGCATGGGGTTTTTCTTTTTCTTTTGTCGGGATGCAAAGATATGAGATATGAAATGTGGTGCTTCCCAGTACACACCGGAAGACTAGCTAGTGCGAATTCCCCTATGAAATAGAAGGGAAGAGACACTCCTTTGGGAAGTGATCTAGTAGGTAATAGTGTATTATCCAGAAGGAAACTTCTGGAAGGGACATTCCTTCAGGGAGTGCCCACAGGTATATCGCTTAGATCTGGAGGGCTAGTGTAGAAATAGTGAGATGGGACAGGGTAACAGGTGTGTGAAGCCTGACGTGGTAAAGAGCCGGTCATTTGATCGGTGCCAGCAGGCCTTACTCTGAATAAGTCAGACACCCAGCTCCCCAAGTCCCAGTTTTAAGATATCTGGAAGGCTTCTTTACGGAAGAGTGACTGAGGCTGAGACATTAGTAGGAGAGTATGATGGTTGGGTAATGGGACAGTGACCTGCTGGTGTCAATTGACTTTGCCATGAGCATGGCCAGACCCTTGGTTGTGAATCTAAAAAGCGCATTGGTTGCAAGAAGATATCCCTCTATGAATAAGGAGGACGACATAAAGAGTACAGTACTGTGTAATCACAAGGGGCAAATCGTAGAGAAGTTGCGATGTCCCCCCCAGTTGTCTGGTATAAGCGAGGAAGAAAGGCAACAAGATCTTTACAATATTTTTGGAATTTTAATACAAGCCCCTAAGGTGTTCTGGAAGTGGGGAAACATTATTTCAGATACAGACACAGTGAATCAAAATAAAATGTCCCAAGACAAGCCCAAAGAATAATGATAATTGCCTATGAGTGAGACTGATAATTCACTGTGGCAGGTAACAGATGAGATTAAATTAGAATTGACATTTATATGGGTCCTTGGTGAACACCCGTGTCCATAAAATACCCCTCGAATTCATATAATAACAGTCACCCATCATATTAGAGGCCCTTATTGATGCATTCCTCATAGATATTTACGAGTCAGGAATTTGAAATATGAATGGGAGCCCATATCCTTGTGCACGCAAATAGTCGTTTACATTCAAGATAATATTGTAACATGTACTGCGTCAGGCACAAATCCTTAGACCACCTCATAAATGCCCCTGCTCCAGATATAACCATGGAAGAAGTGTTACACAGACTAGCAATAAGTGTGCTTGATGTTCACCACTTTGGCCTCACGGTAGTATATGTGAAGTCAAGTACCATTGCATAAGATCAATTCTTGTTTGCCACTACTATAGGTTAGCGATATTCATAAAACACAAATATATTAGTGAACGAGACAGGTCCAAAAAGGGGCATAAGACAGAGGGAGGACGAACAAGGGATTAAAAGTGACACTTCTATTACATAAACATAGGAAATGCACACATCCTTAGGGGACCATGGAGACCTCTCTGGAACACATGATAAAAACTTTCCCTGCAGACAAGAAGAAGATACAAAAGTATTGTAAACAATGGTACAAAGCTACCAAGGGCCATGCTTAGCCATGGCCAAAAGGACATTCGATGAAGACCTAACTGAACACACATTGACTTACATTTGCTCTAAGTATAATAGGAAGAAAAGACAGAAAATGGAAGCCACCCTGTCATTATGGCAGTTATTCCACAATACAAAAACAAACGTGAAACCAACAGCACCTGAAGAGGCCCAGTCCCCAGAGAAGCCCCCACCTTTTGCTCTTTACCCCATTCTACCAGCGGCAGGGTACCAAGATCCCATTAGAGTTTTACCTAAAGAGGAGAAACAAAAATCAGGGGAAAATAAGGTACCTTCAGACCCCACCTCTACAACTCCTTGGGCCGGTCCAGAACCGGACCAAAGAGACAGACTTATAAATGAATTGCAGCACACTGTTAGACAGGCAGAACGCTCTAGAAGCCCTGCTCCCCTTTGAGGACTATGGACTATGGGACATGTTGTTCTTCGGCTAGGAGACACATCTGTGGAGACTTTGAGAGAGGCAACTGAGGAATGGATAAGAGAAGAAGAATGATGGGAAAGGGATATAGAGAAACCACAATATCATGAACCCCCAATGAATTACAAGATGTAGGGGGGAGGGCAGAGGAAGATGAGGAGTAGGAAGACAGGCCTAACAGGGGTGCAAATGAACAGAACATTAACTGGAGAAAATATAATTTACGCCTGCATCCTCAACAGGGGTCATTAATGGCAGCAAGAGACACCTCAAAAAAGTGGAAGAAGTCCATCCTAAAAAAGAGTAGGTCAGATCTGACACCCTTAGACATAATAGAATAAAAAGAGGGCAGTTACTATTGCCAACCCTTTTTCGATGCATTTTACCAAACTGGACTAAAAAGGAGGGGAAGAAGCAATGGCCCGAGAAAGATCTTTTCAACCCATCGTCTTAGCAACTGCCGAAGATTGTATACAGCAGGGACAGAGCAACTCAAATTGGAATTATCCCTATATGCAAGAGTGCCTCGCGGTTTGGGAGGAGTATGCTATAGACAACCAACTGAAGTGATGCGAAGCAATAGACCAAACACAAGGTTAGACCCAAGACCAGTAAACCCTCGACTAATAACTCAGTTACCCCTCATTTTTAAGGGTGGACAACTGCCCACATACGTACCATGGCCACAAATGGATAAAGAGAATTTAAAGATGGCACTACCCCCGCTGTCTGAGGAAGCGGGAAAATGGATAGGATGCTTTGAGAAACACACTGCTGGAGTGAACCTCGCCTTGGGTGCTATTAGACATATGTTAAGTTCTCTGGTGGGAGACGAAGTAAATACCATGTTTATCAGAGCAAAATTCCCTCAAATAACATTGATAAATACACAGTTTGAGAGTCATCCTTCAACAATATCCGTCAACATGTCTGGGATGCACTTCGACAGACATACCCAGACAGACCAGAAATCGGAGCACTTATGGCAGAGAGTATAAAACCGACTGAAGACATTGCAGAATTCATCACCAGAATGAAAGAACGATGGGTTCAGGAAGTAGGATGTAACTGGGAAAATATGGGAGGAAATGTAATGTTATTTTACAGTGTGTTGAAATGCGAAGCCTAATCACGGATATACAAGCAAGCCTAGATGGAGTGGTGGGATTAGAGGATACACCTTGGCCAGAAATACAACCCCATACATTATTTCAAGCGGAAAAAGAAAAGGACAGACCAGGCAGAGAGGGCTACAGCTAAGTTGGTGCAACTGAAACTTAAAAAATCAAGTACAGAAGGGGCACTTGTAGCAGCACCACAAATGGCTGTCACAACACCAATGCAGCTGCAGGCACCAGGAGGGCAGCCATGGGAAAGAGGCGTGGAAGTTTTTCAGGAGGCCAAGGGCCGGTGCGGGAAAGGAAGGAGGATATAGGGCAGGACAACAGTGTTATTATTGTGGGAATATGGGTCATTTTGAAACGGAATGTAGAGCGAAAAAGAACGATGAGCAAGGGCAAGGATGGTTCGCTCGCAGAGGCAGATGGGGACATAACAGATCAATGGGCTCTCCAACTACCCCCGCAGGTCCCTTGGGTTCAGTGGACCGCACAACAGGGGAAAATGCCACAGAATATGTCCCAGGCTGTCAGAAATACTATAGGAGGACCCACACTGGTCTAGATGGGAGGAGTAACGGTACAAGGAAGTAATCCCGTTTTTGCACAACCCCAAATGTCCCGAGGGACACCAACTAACACTTATACACAATGAAAGAGCCAACCAATGTGTGTCCAATACTATCGGCAACACACACAGATCAGATGAGGAACCCACTGTAACGGTAGCCGTAGAAGGTTGCCCCTATAGTTTTTTAATAGATATTGGGGACACTAAATCTTGTATAAAGAAAGGAACACTACCATGTTCTTACAAGTCAATGGACACACAAGGGTTTTCTGGGACTTTCAGAAGGTTCCCTTTACTCAATCAGTGAGCTAGCAAATGGAGACATGCAGAGTGAAGGACCATTGTCATATTCCCCAGAGGCACTGGTCAGTCTTCTCGGAAGAGACCTGATGAGTAAGCTGAATATGACCATCTCTTTTTTGGAAGGTGGCTGGATGGTATGTTACACACCTGGCATTACACCAGGTAGGATGTTGTCACTCATTGCTCATGAGGACTTAGGACAACAGGTCAGACCAATTCCTGTAGATACAGAGGCCTTTGTATGTGGTATATATGTTTTGATAGCGCATACACCAGCGCTACTGGGGAAGACAGTGCAGATACCAAAAGATCTATTGTTCAGACCCGAGAGACCTGCGGATCCCATTGAAGATCCGATAGAAGAACCTGACATGGTATTAGAGATAATGGGCCACATGCATCAAAGAATGGAATTGCGATTCCTAAATAGCGATTTTTAGGGAATCGCTATTTAGGAATCGCAATTCCTTATGCATGTAGGAATTGCAAAAAATTGTGCGATTCCTACAAATTCCTTAATAGCGACTCGCAAATTGCGACTCGCTATTAAGGAAAGCCTTTCCATTCATTCCTATGGGCCTCCAGGCCCATAGGAATGAATGGGAAGTCATTCGCAATTTGCGAGTACCAAATAGGTACTCGCAAATTGCGAATGCAATTTGAAGGGTGCTAGGGGGCCAAAAGGCCACCCTGCTTCACCCCCAAAATTGGCATATGTGCACATGTGGCGCACACATATGCCCTACGGGCATATGTGTGCGCCACATGGCACTTAGAAAATGCAATTTTATGCATTTTTCTAAGAAATTGCAAATTACCATCAACTTGAAGTTGATGGTAATTTGCAATTCCAAATTGCGACAACGCAATTTGCGAATGCATGATGCATCGCAATTAGGGAATCGCAATTTGCGATTCCCTAACTGCATTCGCAATTAAGGAAATCGCAAACATTTCCTTAGTATTTATGGATCCAGAGGTCAAATTGAGAGACATATCAGATGAGAAGATGTTTGATGATAGCCCATCAATTGAGACAGTGGTATTTCACAAGGATATTCCCTTTAGAGTACAGTTTCAATATAGCACAGTGCCAAAGCACGCACAATCAGGTACACTGAGAGATAAGGATTTGGCTAAGGTACCAGAAAGTCTGTGGGCAGAGGGACTACACGATGTGGGACTGATTAAAGGAGCTGAGCCTGTGAAAATAACATTGAAACCCGGGGTGATACTGCCCGGGATACATCAGTATCCCTTATCCAAAGAAGCAGAAGAAGGCATCTTTCCCACAATACAGGCGTTACTTGAGTAGGGAGTGATATATGAGAGAGCATCACCCTCTAACATACCGATTTACCCAATTGCAAAGGCTAAGGGGGGAACTTGAAGGATGATTCAAGATTTCCGTCCACTGAACCACATAGTAAACCGAGAATTTCCGGTGGTACCAGACCCATAAGTAGTACTGACAAACATTCCAACGGATGCCACCTATTTTTCAGTAATTGATTTGGAAAATGCATTTTCCTGCATTCCACTGCACCCAGATAATCAGTATCTAATAGGGTTTACGTACAGACAAACTCAGTATTGCTATAGAAGGCTCCCTCGGGGCTACTGTGAGTCCCCGAGTATCTTTAACAGGACTGCGAAAAGGATTTAGCAAATGTAAAATGTAAAAGCACCCTTTTACAGTATGTGGACAACAATTTGGTGTGTAGCCCTACTGAAAACATATACTATTGGTCACCTTTGCATGCTTGCAGAAAAAGGATACAAAGTGGATAAAGACAAATTACAATATGTGCAGACAGAAGTTCATTATTTAGGACAGATAATTTCTAAAGATGGGTGGAGGGTGACACCTCACAGAGCAGAGAGCATCAGGAACATGCCCAAACCCAAAACTACAAAACAAAGGCAGCAGTTCCTAGGACTCTGCAATTAAGTTAGGCAGTGGGTATTTGATTATGCAACCCTGACTGCACCACTTTTGATTGCTTTAAAAGAGTCTCATTCCAATAGGAATAAAATAAACTGGACTGATGAAAGAAAGACAGCATTTCCGGATCTGAAGAATGCAATCACAAATGCTCCAGTGTTGTGTATGCCTGACTACAGCAAACCATTCTATCCCTTCTGTCATTGTTATGGAATAACAATGGCAGCCGTACTGACTCAAAAGACATCCATGGGACACAAACCAATTGCCTACTACAGTGGGCTGCTAGATCCCATCATGAAAGGTCACTACCCATGTGAGCAAGTACTGGCTACAGCAGTGTTTGCAGTCCAGAAAAGCACCACAGTAGTGATGGGATTCTCTTTGACACTATATGTAGAGCATGCAGTATTTGCTATTTTACAAAGAAGCAAGAGCACCCTCACAACTCAGAGGACATCTGGGTATGAAGTAATACTTTCAGTACCATCTTTACAAGTGGATCGCTGTCACACAGTTAATCCACCAACATTCTTTACACACCCAGTTACTGATGATGAACAAGTACATGACTATGCTATTACATACCAGGGGCCAGATGTGCGAAGCATTTTACCGGTCGCAAACGGACTGGTAAAATGCTTTTTGGCATGTCCCAACCCTACTTTGCGAGTCAATAACCTATTACTGACTCCTAAAATAGAGTTTGCAAGTCGCTATTAGGAAGGGGCATGTTAAGGGCGTCCCTTCCTAATAGAGAGTCGCACTGGTATGTAGGAATGTTTTGCGACCGGGAATGCAGTCGCAAAACATTCACAGTTACCACCAACTTGAAGTTGGTGGTAACCAATTTGCAAACGGGAAGGGGTCCCCCAGGGACTCCTTCCCTTTGTGAATGTGGGTGCCAACATTTTTTAAGAGCAGGCAGTGGTCCCACGGACCACTTCCTACTCTTAAAAAATAAAAAGGTAGCTTTTCATTTGTATTTTTGAAATGCATCCCATTTTCCTTTACGGAAAACGGGCTGCATTACAACAACAAAAAATTGCTTTATTTAAAAAGAAGTCACAGACACAGTGGTCTGCTGTCCCCAGCAGGCCACCATACCTGTGTGTGAAACCATTCCCAATGGATCACAAAGCAAGACCTACCTCATAAATATTAATGAAGTAGGTCTATTTGCGACCCACTGGGAATCACAAAATGTGTCCAAGACACATTTGTACATGGAGTGTTTGCAATTTCCTAATTGCAAATTGCAAAAATTAGCAATTATGAAATCGCAAACTGATTTTTTGGTACATCTGGCCACAGATGAAGCAAGTAAGGGAGGAGAAGCCCAGGAAGCATGTTGCTCTTTGTTGATGGGTCCTCTTACATAGATCAGGAATCTGGAATTAGACATTCACGAGCAGCAGTTGTAAGAGCTGTACAGCAGGGATCATCGGATACATTACAAATCATTAGCCAGATGGTAATGCCTTCTTATTTTTCAGCACAGGCGGCTGAATTAGTGGCTATCATTGACGCACTGCAGCATGCTGATGGACAAGAGGTCACCATTTATTCAGATTCAGCATACGTTACCACCATTGTACATTCTAGCATTCACAGATGGGAAAGGAGGGGATTTCTTAAATCTGATGGGTCCCCGATAATGCATAAAGATTTATTAGCACAATTACTAAAAGCTTTACCACTTCCATCTAAAGTAGCAGTGATAAAGTGTGCGGCGCACACCAATCAGCAAGACCTTATCTCAAGGGGCAATGCTCTGGCAGATTGGGCAGCAAAAGAAGCAGCTAAAGCATCCCCAAATTATAATCAATGTGATGAGTACAATTCAGGTATGATGACAAGCAGGCAACAGGATGCTACGGAATTATCAACCCCATATACAGAGACAGCAAAATTACATTTGCGTGAATTGCAAGAACAAGCATTACTTCACTCTAGGAAGCTGTGGGAACAGCGAGGCTGCATTCAGTCACCAACAGATTTCATTTATAGGCAAGAGAGTATAGGCAAGCCAGTAATTCCACAAGCTCTGTTGTACATGGCTCTAGAGCAACTATACCTCCCAGAACACACCGCAAAAGAGTTTCTTCTTGCTACATTACAGGCAGATTGGTTTATTACACAACTATCTGAAAGGATCACTATGTACATTGCAGAATACGCAATATGTCAACAGTATAGTCCCAAGCCAACCTTAAAGTCGATCATCTCAACAATACCAAACCCAACAGGTCCATTAAAAAAAATACACTTAGATTTTGTTGACATGATAGAAAGGTGTAACAATTACATGTATCTTATGGTAGTTGATTGCCCATTCTCATGATGGATTGAGGCAGGACCCTGTGTACATAATTATGCTAAAGTAGCAGCACATTTTCTAATAAGAGAGGTGATGCTGAGGTGGAGGCGTGGCAGAAGGGATCCACTCTGATAACAGGCCCCATTTTGTTAACGCAATATTTCAACACATTTGCACCGCTCTAGGAATAAAACATAAACTGTCATCTGTTTATCAACCCCAAAGTAATGGATAGTAGAGTGCCTGAACGGCCTCCTCAAAAATAAAATGAGCAAACTATGTGCCACTCTGCAAATCAAATGGCTGTACTGCTTACCACTGGCTTTGTACGCCCTCAGAAATCAGCCAGGAAGTGATCACCATTTAAAACCATAGCAGTTTTAATGTGCCTTGCAAGCCCCCATCCGACTTCTTTCCACCCCATTCTCCCCTCACAGGTATACTCCCTTCTCTCTGGTTCCATATGCACTTCTCAACACCTTACTTGCTCTTGCATCTCCCATCACTCACTTCGACATCTCATTCCTCCTCACAAACTTTTCTTTATCCTCCCTTACACATTTCTTCGTTTCACTCTTCTCACTCACTGGTCTTATTTCCTCTCTCCTTGCAGACTTCCTATTCCCCCTGTCTCTATGCTCCCTCAGCTACTCACGCACACCCTATTGATTGTTCTCCAATCACAAATTTCATTTGCTTTGTCGTCTCACGTTTGACCTCCTGTTTATTCCTCCCTCACAGACTTTCTCTGTTACCTCCCTTTTAACCTCAACCATTTCCTCTCACGCTTCATCTGGCTTCCCTTCTCCTCAAAAGGATTTCCTGCCACCCGCTGGTTTGTGCAATTGGTGGGAGTAAGGACAGACACATTGAAATTATATTCCCAGGGGCCTGGAAACATAGCTGACTGCTACACTCACCTTAATTGATCCTAGGACACTGGCACACCTTGAGGTGTATGGGTCAGCTTTTTTCACAGTTCAAGCAGCTTTTATGCAAATCACTTAGAGTTCTTGGCATTGTGACTGAGCCAGTGCAAACTTGGTTGCTCTTTTCACAGATGTTGCTGGCTCATACTGTGCTTGGTATTAAAGGTTAAATGCTGGTTGTTATTCCTTGGTTGTTGGTGATGACTAGTGTAGTTGATGCAATTTCTGCACACTACCAAATAGGGTGCCAGGTTGCAAAAAGGATCATAAATGGCAGCTGATCCAGTGACCTTCAAAAGTGCCTGATCCATGTCAGTGGCAGCACTTGACTACAGCCCAATGACTGTTACCTTGCTCACTGTGAGGAAATCCATCTGCTTCGTACTTGTATTTTTGAGCATCTGGCTTTTTAGGCCTGGCATTAGCGAAGACCTTTTGATTTGACAAAAGTTATATGAATAATATAATTAAACAGACTTTGAGCCTACCCTCTTCCTCCATTGCTCAGTTACTGTGTCATTCACATAGGCAAAACCTATTGACTTTGCCAATGCTTGTTTGTATTCACAAACTAAAGAGTTAATAATAAGTTTATGACCTAAGAGCCTCCGCAGTCGAGGCGCAGAACTCCGTACATAAAAAGATATGCTTGCTCTCTGCCCTGACTGCGGAGTCTTCGCAGTCGTAAATTTACTAATAATTCGTAGTATGTAAATGCAAAAAAACATAAACTTGCACCTTTGTGACTCAGGCCCAGGATCTTTTTTGGGATTTTTTCCTCAACTTGATTTCTGCAAGATGGTGCTCTATAACTATGGGAGCAACCATTTCTCCACTTCATACCACATGAGAAAATGTGAATGAAAGAGTTGATGAAATGGCGAAAACCATGATGCAACCCTTGTAGAAAAACTTGAAAAGAAAGTGGTTTAAACCCTTTCAATTCCTAATATTTGCTTATCTCTTGTTGTCATAGAAATCACTGTGATTCAGCCCAGTGGAGCTTTTCTAGTGTCTCTTCTATTGTCACCATCTCACTTTGGCCGAGGATAGCTGGGAAGAGATATAAGAGAACCTAATGTGGTTGACTATATACCTGGCTTCAGGGGGAAGGAGGCCAAATTTAATGCACAAGGCAAATGACAAACAGAAGTTGCTGAAGTAGTGGTACGACTTAAAGACTGCATGTAATGGTTAAATGGTCCATATAATCAAGATGACTAGTATTCTGCCTCTGGGGACAAACGGGGTTGCCATTACAAAGTTCTGAAGAAGATCATCTCATAATCAACTATTAGGGTGACATTGTGCCTACAAGGAAATGCACAGTGTTTCCAAGTTGATCTGCTGAAGCCCTCCCTCTGAAGGAGGAAGTGATAACAATTCTTGCAGCCTAAATGAGACCCTCATGGACATGGATCTCAGAGGAATGGCTCGGTAGTAGTTAATCTTATCTTTGAGCTGACTCTTTCACAGCAGGTTTCATGCAGGCCAGTGTGCAGCCTCTTTCTGCACCAGTATACACTGGCCCATGGGTTACCCCTGGTCCACATCTGTGATACCTATACAGGCAATAAATTGCCCCTCAAGAGCAAGGTTTACAAAATGTCAGAGAAGGTTGGGCGCGCTTCATGGCAGAGGTGGCGACAACTTTAGAAACGCAGATAATTGAGCAAAGTCCATGGGTCAGCACAGTGGTGTTGCCAGTGAAACAAGGGTTGATGGGCCGATTCTTCTGCATGGAACACTGGGGTCTCAAAATGGTGACCAAGCCCAGTCATTGTATACCTTGAGCTGACAAGCACATGGATAGGTTCTGCACATCAAATCTCATGAGCACTTTTGATGTGACTTGTTTCTACAGACATATTATATTTACTTCAAAAGTCAATGAAAAAACTTCACTGGCCGTCAGGGGTTCTTTACCCTTGGGGGCACTACCACTTTGACTTAAAGTCTACCCCAATCACATTATAGAGGCTGGTGACCCAGGTACTTGCCAGCTGGGAGACATTCTGTGTGTGCCTATTTAGACAACATAGTTCTGTTAGTTTTATAGACCAGTTGGGAACAGGATGGTAGCCACATTTCAGAAGGTGAACCAAACCACCAAAACAGCTATACTGGGAACTCTACTTTAGTGTCCCATGGAAACTAGGTAGGGAGTGGAAAGATGTGAGTGCTTCAGGCCTAAGTCCAGACTCTGCTGGACTGAAACGTTGCTACAATTCAGACCCATCTGAGAGCCTTTTATTGGTCTCACTGGGCAATATAATAACTTTGTGGACAACTAGAAGACCATATTTGCCTGCCCTCTTACCCCAAGAACGACGTAGTCTGCACTACTGACCAACAGGAGGCCTTTGGAGCCACACAAAAGGCTGTGGGCACTTAAGTCACATGACTATGTTCACCGCTTCTGGCAAGAGATTTGGTGCTGTGTTGGTCCAGTGTAATTACGTAGTAGGAAAGGGAACAACCAGTCATTGCAAAATATTCCCCAGAAGAATTAACTGGGCTGCAACTGAAACGAAGTGCTTTGGCACTGTGTAGTCCTTAACTTGCTCCAGGCCCTACTCATCCGAGATCTATTTAGCACTCCTGATGGACTCTAAACACACAATTTAGCTGGTGGCAATGAAGGATCAGAATTCTAAGCTTCATCATGAAGCACAAGGCATAGGCTGTTACACCATGGGCCGGTCCGCGGCATCGGTACCTTGATCTTCACCGCCGTGGTCTCCGGTTCAGCCTGTGGTCCCTCCCTCCTTCTCTCTGGCATGCATCGGCTCTACAAGGTGGCCTGCTATTGCTGTTTTAGTGTCGCGGGTGCGTCCCATGATGCTTACACATATTCAGACGCAGATTGTAGGTCAGCCTGCGGCTCGTCTCCTCATATGTTGGGCACGCCGTGGATCTATGCGGCGGCCCGTTACTCTTTCTTTGATGTGCCAGGGATGCCATGGTCCTGGCTTTAGAGCTGCAGCCCCCTGTAAAATACTTGCCTCCCATTAAGGTGACAGAATTACAGATCCTAGTAGCCATCATGTGTTGAGGAGCCATTTTTTCCTGCAGGCTTCATCCCATAATTCTGCAGCCTTGCTCACAGCATTCCTTGAGAATGGGGATCTTACACCATTCCAAGATGGCGACTGCTCTCATCTTTTCCCTTATCATTTCCCTATCCAAGATGGTGGTTGTTCGCTTCCTGTCGCATCACTTCCTGTTTCTGGGTATATAAGGGGGTGAATCTTTCATCTCTCTGCGTTGCAACACTCTTTGCTCCTGTTGGTGTACCCTCGCTCCTGTTGGTGTACTCAAACTTCTGTCTGGTGTATCTTCACTTCCATTTGACATTTCGTGTTGGGAATTCTTGAACCCTTCTGCTCCTGCCTGGAGTTTCCTGTCTTCAGGTCTATTTCTCCTTGCTGGTGTCTTCTGGCCTTTTACTTGGCCCTCTCCTTTCGCCTCCTCTCCATTTCTGGAGTCTCGGCCTGCAGTCAAAGTTTTTTCCCTTCAGGGTTTTTCCTCTTTGGGACTCCTTCTGGAAGGCCCAATCTGCTCTGGTGTTACATTTCCGGCGGCACTGTGGCTACTGGAAAGGGTCGCCCTTACCTTGGACAGACCAGAACCTTTAAGAACCAAAGTCGGGAACCATTCCAGTGCACCAAAGTTGGTAAGAGAAGTTCCAACCGTGACATAGACATAAAAAGAGAATGTTTAGGGACATTCTCAAAGGTTTGTTCGAACAGATGGCATTGACTCACTGAGACAACAATAGGCACTGGTATTTGATCTGGAAAGTGGTGCCACCCATTTCCTGTTCCTCTTTGCCTTTCCTAAGTTGAGTGTTATCCACTGAGTGTGTTCCATGATTTCTACTAACATTTGACAGTAGATGAGACTGTGCTGATCAGGGTTTGCAAAATACCCCTCACAGCGGAGGGTTATTATTATATAGCTCTACCAGGCTATGGAGAGACTCTTGGTTGGTGGCAGCCAATTGAGGTTCATTTTATTAGGGTCTGATATCCATCCTCCCCGGATGTGTGTGCACTCTGCAGTGTGTGTGTGTAGTACTATGCATGTGCTGTCTGGCTAGGAAACAATCTGCAATGGGAATAACGCCCTATTGCTCATCACATCGATAAAATATACAAACCGGGCATAGAGGTTGATGGAGCGGGGATTCGCAAAAAGAAACCCGCTTGTATTGAATACCCCTATAATACGTACTAAATTTTAAGTAGTAAGTATATTAACATGCAATCACACACCACATGTGGGAAATTCGCTTTGCAATATGCATGAAATTAATCTTAACAATACGTAAATAACCGAAAATTTCATAATATTGTGTGTAGAACGTGATATGGATGTTTTGCTTGGTAAATTGCATGTTAAATGCAGTAAACGCATGATGTATGTTGCTTTGTCATGATAATTAATGCCATTTTCCTGCTTATGCTATGCTAGGTTAACTGCTAACATGGACTAGAGTAAAGGTGGGAGGTTAACAGTGGAAATTTCATTATCACATCATTAATAAATGTCTGCTTTATGTTCTTTTAGTAAATGGACGAGTCTCCATTTTGGGTTAAGTTAGCCGAACTGTAATGAATGAAACTTGCAGCGCGCACAGACCACGTGACTGAGTGGCTGGAATGCTGAACAAGCTGAAAGAGCGTGGCACGGTGAAGGACATGACGCTTGACGTGCAGCCAACTCCAGTGTCTTCGTGTGAAAATCCACAAAATGTTGAATGTACAAAAATGTGTCCTTAAAATGTAACAAAAAACCTCATGAGAGAACAGGGATGTATATTGAATATGTGGGAACGGAAACCTAACAATAGGGTAGTCAAAAGGGTATGATCTAATGGTAGGATGACCATCCGCCCCTCATTTTTAACCAATCCTGTAGCTAGAATGGGTGACTTTAGTAACTTTAGTGGGATGGACATGTATTGTAAGGGTATAAAGAATAGGTGATTTAGGGCGGGAAAAGAAGTGAGGGCGGCAGATGCGCTGCTGCTGCTTTAGGCGTGAGGAGAGAGAGGGTGCGCTGCTGATTGTCGGGTTGCAGAGAGGCCTAGCTGTTCCAGTCTTATCCTTGTCCTGATCTTAGAGTCTTTGATCCCTGACTCTCTGTCTGGGGGTCCTTTGCCGCTACCTAGGCCTGGGTGGTGGTTTTCCTCGTTCTTATTCTTTGGGTTGGTATCTTTGATAACTCAAAGTTTATGTCTTTGTACTTTTGTCTCTTCATCTATCCTTCCGAAGTGAGATTTTATTAATGAAAATGTCTGATGTCTCTTCATCTATCCCCTCCATGCAACATATGTTTCTTTGAGGTTGATTCTGATCGTTTAGAATGTATTCTCTCTCATGAGGTATCTTAAGATTAATGCATTAAGTTTGATAAAGTTTGACAATTTGCAAACGAAGAGTCTGAGGTTATTTTTGTCTGTCTATGATTCGAATAACGGTTACCTTCAATTTTTCAACTAATTGGTCCATCGACCAAGAAGATGGAAATTTGAATGGAAGGGTTTATTGAATAAATTGAGAAATGTCTAAATATTGAACAGCTGAATATGAATTGATAAGAATATTGCAAACTTGACACCAGCGCAACAGGGACTTTGGGTGTTTGTGTATGGGCCAGGGAAAATGAAGTAATTGGATGTTCATCCCTGTTCAAATTATTGGGTCCGCGCTGGATCAGTTTCTTGGTAGCAGAGTTATGGTTTAATTATTGATTAATTAGGTAATTGTTATTGAATATACATTATATGTTTTAACCTGAAGAGTTAGCGTTTTTGTTTATATGTTGTCCCGAAGTACAGGTACAAGAGGTGCCTGAGGAATCCCGGGAATGAATTGGAAGAGTGTGGTAAAGAAATCACACTGCAGAAGTACTTTGTCTGTTGTGATAATACTGAAAAGCTAGGTAGGGCTGTCAGTATTATGTTTAGGGAAATTTCAGTGTGAAAGGGGAAAGTTTGTAATAGTGAAGGGACACCGTTTTTGAAACTCTGGTAAGGGAATCCGAGAACAGTAACAGGACAACCCTCTTTGTATCTCAAGAGGCCCTCTTGTGATACCTCGGTGCGATCTTGAGAGGAGTAGATAGGTCATTCCGGAGCTTGACAGAAAAGTGAGATAACGCTGGTCGTTATTGTTGCTTGCAGTGTATGAAAATATCTTTGAAAAGTGAAGACTATCTCTTTATTTAGTGGAACAGACAAGGTAGCATTGTCTTTTTATGTTGTTACTAACAGAATTTTGATTAAGAAAATTTAGAAAAATATTACCGTAAAATCTTGTGAAGGGAGGGTCAGTAGTAGGAGTGATTCTGACGTCACAAGGTGCCGCGCTGGTATTGGAGAATACAGCGGGTGTGTAACCAAGAGCAGATTGTAAAGGGAGGGTCAGTAACAGGAGTGATACAGACGTCACAAGGTGCCGCGCTGACATTGGTCAGACCACGGAGGTGAGTAGGGTGGTGATTGGGTGACTAGTGAGAGACGTGTTGACATTGGACAAGACTGAAAATACGTAGTTTGTTGTGATTGGTTAGATAGTGTGAGACGCGCTGGGATAGGGTAAAAGTTGACAACTGGGAAAAGAGGAATACAGAAAGGTTTTGGTGTTTCGATCGGGTAGAAATTGGATCTGAAGATGGGTTTGTGGAAGAAACTAAAGAATCTCTTTAATAAGGACAGACCAATTGTGACAAGGGAGGGAATTCCTATTCCGCCCCCAAAAACGCCCGCATCTTATATGATGATGGAGTGAGGGTATCATACGTGTGTTTGGTTAGAAAACTGGAGAAAATATACAAAGGATGATGGAGTGTTAGCTTTTCCTGAGTTTGGTACGTTTAATGTAAGGATCTTACAAAATTTGAGAGATAAGATGAACTCTTTGGAACCAAATCCTAGACTCACACAGTACGAAGCATTGGAAGAGTGGGAAGTAGAAGCATTTGAGAGAGAGAAAGATCGGGGTGGTAGAAAAAATAGAAGATTTTTGCAGGTTACCCATTTGAGAGGCGAGAGGATCAAATGACAAGATGGAGAAAAGCTGTAGTAACCGCAGGGTTATACCCAGTTTTGATGGTAGAGAGTCAAACAGGAGCTAAATGCAAGGAAAAATTGAAAAATTTGGAAACATCCGGAGGGGGTTTGGATGAAATTGATGATGAATTATTAGAAGAATTGATGATAAAAAGACCACCGCCTTATGAAGAAAATTCAGGGGGGTAACACCAAGTGCCCCGCACATAGTAAATGTAACTCCATTAACTCCTCAAGTCACTGAATTAGCTAAGCTAATAATAGAGAATGAAGTAAGTCTGTTAAACAAGGCTAGAATGGAACAAGTACAGAACCTGAATCAATTGAGCTTGAATGCAGAAGCCTAGACAGTACCCGTGACCATTGGTCCTGTGGTCCCGCTATTTGGGGAAAATTCAAATTTACAGAAAATACCAACTTTCGCAGTCCCAAGAAATAGTGTAAGGAGTAACATAATTAACATAACGAACAATGAGAGTCAAAATGGCCAAAACAACACACTGTTAGATCTACCAATTGGAGATTTTATGACTGAGACCCCAAAAAGAAATACTCAATTAGAGCCGAGGAAAATAGGTCAAATTATCTCTCCGATAGCTAAGAGTTCGACTGAATCCCTCCCCAGAAGAGTTTAGCAGTTGGATAAAAGAATTAACTAAGGCAGACACACAGTCTAAAAATGTGAATGTGAGTCAATTGAAAGTAGATTTAGAAGAAATGATTATTGGGATGATAAGTCCAGATAGACTGGGAACTTATACTGACGAAGAGTTGTTTTTGTGCAAGAGTACTACTTGGAGAGCAAAGAACTTCCATGAGAAATTGTCAGAAGTGGCTAATGAATTTGGTGTAGATATCGAAAAATCAAAGGTGTTACAGAAGACGTATCGCATGGCTTTCACTGACAAAGATTTAGAGAGTTTGAATACGTCAGGGAGAAGATTGCAGATAAAAGAATTAATGAATATCTTGAAGAAATGGGGAACAATAGAAAAATGGAGGAGTAAATGGGTGAAAAAGAAGGAAGAAATAAGTGGAAAGGGAACATCCATGTTTCCATTAAAGGAAACCGAGCAGGTAGAAAGAATTTGTCCCATGAGAGAAGTTCCAGGTGGAGGATATGTTCATGTACCCTGGACTAGACAGGATATCTTGTCATTTGCAAATGATTTTCCCAGATTGCGAGAAAAACCAGTTGAGTGGTATAAACAAGTGAACCGATTTGTAAAAGTTTCAAAGGTGTTGTTGAAAGATTTAGATGGCCTTTTTGAGATAGTGGTTCCGGCGGATTTGTGGACAGAATGTAATATTACTGTTGATTGGCCAAAGGATGAGGTTCCTAGGGATGCTAAAACAGGTGCCCCATCTGAGGAGGTGATGAAAAAGTACCATCAAGTCATTACTTTTTTAAAGGGAAAAATATCTCCAAAGGTAACCGATTGGGTTAAAATTGACAGAACGACCCAAGAGCCTAAAGAGTCGGTTCACGCCTATTATGAAAGGTTGTTGCAGGTGTTTAAGCAGTATAGTGGGTTTGAGAATATTGGAGATAAGATATGGGACATTTTGTGTATCGGTTTGTATATGGATTAAGACCTGAAATTAGTGCAATGATACAGCAGCATATGCTGTGCTGGCAGAGTAAATCGATCGACGAGATTCTAAGATATGCCAAGTATTGTAGCGACGATATTGAATCACGTCTTAAAAAGTTAAAAGAGAAAATGATGTGGGCACAAGTGAAATTGGCAGAACAGCAACAGGAAACTAATAATGTTCCACAAAAACAGGGTCAGGAAGGACAGGCAATTAGTGAAAATCGAGGGAAGTTTAAAATGAGTAGGGAAGAGGCTAAGAAGAAATATCCTTGTCATGCTTGCGGGAAGCTGGGACATTGGAAGAACAAGTGTAGATCTGCACAAAAGGGTAACGGAGCAAATCAAAATTTGAATCCACAGATGCAGAATGAAGTGATTGGGAAGCAGCAGCAACAGGTAGTTACACCCCAGTTACAGGTGCCACAACCACCCATTCCTCCCAATGTGAATGCTCACATGCAGATGTACAGTGCAAGTTCGGGATTTCAAGGAGAAGAGCAGTTTGGTAAGAATCCTTTAGTTTCACAGTATTTGGTGCGTTGTAGCGAAAGTGAGTTGGATACGACACAGTGACGGTGCCTGAGGGGGGAGGAAGAGTGCGTACTTGGCGCATCTTTAGCGGTAGATCAGTCAGGTCCATTTATTGATGGAAAGGTAGAAGGAAAAGACATCACCTTTTTGTTGGACACTGGTGCTACCCCATCTCCAATGTAAGAGCAGCGGAAATCCCAAACCTACCCCTCTCGGGAGAAACTATCCAAGTTGTAGGCGTTGCAAACAAACATATTAGAACTCCTGTCACAGCCCCAATAGAAGTTCACATGGGAAATTTCAAAAACATGCATCAGTTTGTAGTATGTGATACCAGTCTGGTAAATCTCTTGGGTAGAGATTTGTTGTGCAAAATGAATTGCACTATTTATTGCACACCGGATGGTGTTGCAATAATGACACCGGATGAGGATGTTGAATATAAAATATTGATGGCCCAACGAGAGTCAGAAGTAAGTGGATTATATTCACTACTGACAGAAGAAGATTTGCCAGAAGAACTAAAGGGTACAGTGAGAGCGGATGTGGGGGATTTCACAGGAAAAGAGATTGGATTAATGAGAAACGTGGACCCCATTCAGGTAGTAGTGAAGGATGGAGCAGCGTATCCCAATACCCCTCAGTACAAAATGAGTCCAGAAGTAATTGCTGGAGTCGCGCCTGTGATTGATCAGATGATTGAACAAGGAATTTTAAAAGAAATAATGAGCAGTCCTTGTAATTCTCCCATTATTGGTATCAAAAAGCCCAACGGAAAATATAGAATAGTTCAAGATTTGAGAAAGGTGAATAAACTTGTTGTGCCATGTTGGCCGGTAGTACCAAACCCTGCTGTAATTCTGTACCAGATCCCATGTGATGCCGAATGGTATACAGTTATTGATTTGTGTCAGGCATTCTTTTCCATCCCCTTGCATCCGGAAAGCCAATATTTATTTGCCTTCCGGTTCGGAAATCGAGTTTTGGCATGGTGCCGAGTTCCTCAGGGGTATACTGAGAGTCCGTCAATCTTTAATCAGATCTTAAAAAAATGTTTGGAAACTTTAAAACTGCCTGGAAATTCTGTCCTGGTCCAATACATTGATGACCTACTGTTGGCATCAAAAACACGAGAGGCATGTGTAACAGACTCCATTGCTTTATTAAACCATTTAGCTGAAGGAGGACACAAGGTTTCACCATCAAAGTTACAATACTGTAGACAAGAAGTTCAGTACTTAGGTCATAAGATTGAAAAGGGACTAAGAAAAGTGACCCCAGAGAGAATCAGTATAATCAAGAAAATGTATCCACCTCGAAATCAGAAGGAAGTGAGGATGTTTTTGGGAATGGTTGGATATTGCCGACAGTGGATATGTGGTTTCTCGTTGATTGCAAAACCTCTACAGAGGTTAACACGAAAAGATGTGAAGGATCTGATTGTACTGGATGAAGAAAGTATGGAATCATTCAATCGATTGCGAAACAGTCTTTGTCAAGCGCCAGCTTTGGGAATGCCAGATTATTCAAAAGAATTTGCGTTGTACTGTTGTGAAAGAGATGGTTGTGCGCTTGCAGTCCTAACTTAGAAACATGGAATGGCAAGACGTCCAGTAGCATATTTTTCCGCTACTCTGGACTCTGTGGCCGCTGCATTGCCAGGCTGCTTAAAAGCAGTAGATGCCACTTGTGTAAGTTTACAACAGAGTGAATCAATTGTGATGGGTTACCCAGGAAAGGTCTATGTACCTCACTCTGTTGAGATACTTTTAACTGGTACTCGAACTCAACATATGACAAGTAGTCGGCTGACTAAATACGAGAGAGTGATCCTAGGTGCTGAAAATGTGATAGTGGTAAGATGCACTACTGTGAATCCTGCCACATTGTTACCAAGTTCAAGATGTGAAGAGGTGAAAGAAGAAGCAGAACATGATTGTTTAGAAGTGACTGAGCTTTGCACTAAACCCCGCCCAGATATTGCAGATGAACCGTTGGAAGAATCTGTTGGTGAATTTTTTGTGGATGGATCCTGTATGAGGAACGAAAGGGGTGAATTGTGCGCTGGTTATGCTGTCTGTACCTTGACTGGCGCCCTGGAAGCATCTTGTCTGAAAGGCATAAATTCTGCTCAAGTTGCAGAGCTGGTTGCTCTCACTAGAGCTTGTAAATTGGCAAAAGGTCTAAAAGTAACAATTTTCACTGACAGTCAGTATGGATTTGGAGTCGTACATGACTTTGGTCAGTTATGGATGCAAAGAGGATTTATGACTTCCTCTGGTTCTCCAATTCGAAATGGGAAAACTGTGAAGGAATTATTGGAAGCTTTGCAGTTGCCAAAAAGAATTGCAGTTGTAAAATGTGCTGCACATCAGTCAGGAGATGATAATATAACAAAGGGTAACAGATATGCGGACCAATTAGCCCGTTACTGTACTAAAAATACCCTGGCAAAAAACAGACCAATAGAAAGAGGAAATACTGAATGCCACCTTATGTTCACCACCACATTTGAGACTTGGGATGAGGTGAGACAAATGCAGGAAGAGGTCAGTGACAGAGAAAAGGAAGAATGGAAAAGAGCAGGTTGTAGGAAAAACGATGAAGAAATCTGGGTTTGTTATGATGAAAGACCAGTACTACCAGATTCTTTGCTTTCTCACATGGCCAGGATATAGCATGGACATGCACACATTGGACGAGATGCCATGGTAAGAATGTTCAAGCAGTCCGGGTACAATCGTAAGTTTAGGCTAATCGCTGAAAGTCTGTGCCAAAGGTGTGTTATCTGTCAGAAGCAAAACCCAGGAAGAAAGACAGTTGTAAGTTGGGGTGTAATCGGGAGAGCAGGAGGACCTTTCACTAGATTGAATTGATTTCATCGAATTGCCTCCATGTAATGGACTAAAGTATGTCTTAGTCATTGTTTGTTTGTTTTCTCGCTGGGTGGAAGCCTACCCAACGAGAAGGAATGACAGTCTTACTGTGGCAAAATTGTTGTTGAGAGAATTGATCCCACAATTTGGTTTTCCAGTCACTTTGGAATCAGATAGAGGATTGCATTTTAATAATGAAATAATTCGAATGATCTGTGCTGCTTTGCAAATTGAACAGAAATTGCATTGTGCCTACCGACCAGAGGCATCTGGTATTGTGGAACAAATTAATGGCACAATAAAATCCAGATTAGGGAAGGTGTGTGCATCCACAACACTAAAATGGCCTGATGCTTTACCCCTTGTATTGATGAGTCTCAGAAGTGTACCTGACAAAAAGACCGGATTAAGTCCCCACGAAGTGTTGATGGGAAGAGCAATGAGACAAGCATACATACCTGCAAATAAATTGATGAACCTATCTGATGATCGTGTGCTGGACTATTGTAGAGGAATGGCTGACCTGGTACGTTCTGTGTCTCGCCAGGTTGGAGGAGATGCCACACCGACACAGCAAGACCAAGCACACGACCTGAATCCTGGAGAGTGGGTCCTAGTGAAGAAGCACGTGAGGAAAACGTGTCTAGAACCCCGTTGGAGCGGCCCTTACCAGATCATATTGGTGACGACCACAGCAGTGAAGTGTTTTGGTTTGCCAAATTGGATACATGCAAGCCATACCCGTCTGGTCCCAAGTCCAATCGAAAGACCTGAAGAACAGCAACTGAGAAACAGAAATCTACAAACAGCTGAAGTGTGTGAAGCTGAAGAGTCTGGAGTGACAGATTCTGCTGAACATATTGACGATACACAGCCAAGCACAAGTCGAGTAGAATGGGCATCAGATACTGGGACAAAAGAGACTGCTGTTGAGTCAGAAGAAGGTGAGGCTGCTATTGATCCAGGAGAAGCTGAACCAGCTGTCGAGACAGAAGAAGAAACAGCTGAAATTTCAAAGACCATTCCAGAAGAAGATGAGCTCACAAAAGAGTTAGAAGAAGGAGAAATATCTAGTGAGTCAGATTCAAGCAATGAACCTACAGAGACTGAAAACCAAGAAAGCTAAGAAAAACAGATAGAAATAAGACAGAATAAAAGAAACGGTGAACAGAACACAGACGGTGATAAGATAGTTCGGGCAAAGAAACCTAGAAAGGGAGACTGTTGGCCAAGTGGGGTAAGGAAATTGAAATACAAATTAGTAAGAAGAAAATTAAGAAGAAGACCAGAACAAAGCAACAAAATCTCTAGTCCGACAGAACAGGCTGATTTAGTGAAAAGCACAAGAAGAAGATCGAAAAGAACAAGAATTCCCTGTAGAAAATACAAGTCCCCTGAATGGACTTACGTGATTCTCGAGGAGTTTGAAACTTTAGGCCTAAGTGAGGAACACAAGAGTAGTGATACTGAAAAGGAGGATGAGAACAAATTAAGACCACCTTAACAAGAACTGAAACAAATTGAGGTGGAGGAAAAATGTTTTTTTATCTTTGTCAGATCAAGTCATCAATGGACTCAAAATAAACAAAGGAGGTGAAGAAGGACGTCATTGTGTGTAGGATTACACCACACTTATATATATATATTTTTTTTATTATTAAAAAGTTCATTTAGATTTTCTTAGTCCCTAATACAGATAAATTGTTAGATTTTTCATTTTTGTAGAGAACTAAAATGGCAGGAAATGAAGTGACTGGACAACCAAAATCTAAACTAAAACGTAGATGCGTTATATTTTGCTTATGTAATGTTTTTCTACTAATATTTATGTGGATTTTATTAATTGTTGTCATACCAATCTTTAATGTAAATAACCCTGGAAGTAACACTAATGATGTGTCTATTGAAGGAATGAAAGATGTTGCTAAACAATTAACGAATACTAATGAAGAACAATTAGATGGAAGCATTTTCCATCATGATGAATCAACTAATGATTTTTCCTTAAATGTGTTTACTAAACTGTTGTATGAATATACTAACACTATGAATGTGAGTGATTGTTATGTCTGCATGAAATTACCATTGTCTGTCTCTGAAGGCATAACATACCATCATCTTTCTTTAACATATGCTGTTTCTTGTAGCATTCTTAGTAGTCTATTTTACATGAAAGGTAAATTGGAGTATCAATATACAGATGTAGACTTAGTATTTTCCAAAGTACCAATTATAAGAGAACTAAACAAGGTAGAAAGTGGTAAACATGCACGTTATATGGGTGAATTTTTCCATATTACTAAACCATTAGATTTAGAATATGCTTACAAAAATAATTTAACATGCGGATTGCATTTTGAAGAAAAACTGTTTTTGGACATGGTAGAACATAGAAGAGAGAGTTTCCAGAAGAAAGCTGTTAAACAAAAAACACAGGAACCACCTTGGGCACTTAGAGAGGGAAATTATGAAAAGGGTGAAACTTTTGCTGCGATGTCTCTGGACTGGTTACAGAAGGGGAAGTTATGTTTATTGAGATCAAAGATTAACTATAACAATTATTTTATTGGCACTAGTGAATGTGAGCATGCTTTCCAAATTACTGGAGGTTGGGGATTAAAGTGTGGAACTGATCCTGTCTTTCCAGGGATATATTATGTATGTGGTAGGAAAGCCTATTACAGGTTACCTGCCCACTGGTATGGGAGTTGTTACTTTGGGATTGTCTTTCCAAAGGTCTACCATATAGACCGAACAGATTATAGTGTCAATGAAATAAAGCTAGGATTAACACGTAATAAGAGAGCAAGTTTTTCTGAAATAATAGGTGATTTATTCACTGCACTGATACCCTCAGTTGGGGTAGTTCTAAATGCACATAAAATCGAAAACTGTCTACAGTGGTTGATCGCTTATCAACAGATACTGCTGGTGGATTTTTGATGATAGATGTAAGAATCTCACCTGAGTTTCCGCAGGAACGTCATGGATTTGTAGTAAGATCCACTACTTCCACAGATCACCCACGGCACCCTTAATACAACCAGGGTGACAAGGATAACCCGGGGAAGAAGGGAAACAAAACAAGGAAAAAGGGGGAGGACTCCCACGTTGGTTGCACGGGGCCAATTGGGCAGTCAAAACGGCACAAATAAGGCTGTAGGAAGGAAAGGACAATTTAGATACAATAGATGTCACCCAAGTCTAAAATATTACATGTATCACTAATCCCTACCTTAATCCTTTCTTCCTTAACTGAACGGGTAAAAGGCAATGGGGTGTGGAGTTTGTATCCGGTGCTGGAAAGGATAAGGGAGTGAGGTGAGTAATGTGCCTATTAAGGAATTGTCGACACCGAAGGTAATGGGTTCTATATATATGCCTACCTATTACAATGGCATAGCTTGTGGATAACAATGTCCTTGTGTATGACACACTTCAGACTCAAATAAAATAGAACAAGAATCCTTGTAGACAGGTACGAGCAATTCTGGCTTCCCTTTAGGCTTTAGCAGACGGAGCGGATCCCACAACGCCCAGAGCACAATGGCAGGCAAGCAACAGAACGAATAAACACATGACAGGCCAGAGCAAGAATTTGAGCAGTACTGCTATGACAGTGGAACAGCAGAACAAACAAGGAAAAACAAACCAGCGCGAAGCGCTGTTACCGTCTGTACATATGTGCAGGCGTCTCTAAATTGCAGGGTTTGGAAGTGGCGGTAAACAGGAACAACACACAATAAGTCCAGCAGACAAATCTTCTAATCAAGGAGCACGAGGAAATCACGCCACACCAAACGCGAAGAGAGCTTCAACCCGGAAACAGACAGGGAGGACGGAAACGGGATTCCGACGCAAGAACGCAAAGCATCAGAATGAGGGGAAGGCTGGACTTTAACCTGTTCCTGCGCATGCGTGTCCCCGGCAGGCGGCCATACTTGTAGTTTTTAAATGCCGATTCCGGCAATCGTGACAGTACACCCCCCCAATAGACCCCCCAACCGGCCTGGGCTTATCTGGGTGCTGTCTGTGAAAGAGACGTAACAACCGGGGGGCGTGTACCTGACTGGCCGGCTCCCAAGTACGTTCCTCCACACCATAACCCTTCCAGTGGATCAGATACTGGAGTCTGCGCCTCACTCTACGTGCATCTATAATTGCCTCCACCTCATACTCCGGTTCGTTATCCACCATTACGGGAGAGGGAACATCAGGGAGACGCGTACCTGGTTCTACCGGTTTCAGAAGAGACACATGAAACACCGGATGTATTTTCAGGGAGGCCGGAAGTTCCAGTTTCATAGCAACAGGGTTCACCACCTTGCATATCTTGTAGGGGCCTATGTACTTGGGTTTAAATTTACAGGCTCCTCTCAAGGTCAGATATTTAGAGGACAACCAGACTTCATCCCCTTGCTTATATCGAGGCTCTGTACGTCTGTGTGCATCCGCTCCCCTCTTGTAACAAGCCTTGGCCCTCTCTAGGTTCACCTGTGTTCTTTTGTGTATATCCTGTAATCCCTGTATGTAGTCCACAGCTGCAGGGGTAGAACAAGACGAGGGTACCGGGGATAACATAGTGCGTGGGTGAAAACCATAAGTGCAATAGAAAGGTGAAAAAGTCGTGGAAGAGTGGTAACTGTTGTTATACGAGAATTCGGCTACCCATACCATCTTGTCCCAATCAGTAAGAGAGTGCAAGACCTGACACCTAATATATTGCTCAAAACATTGGTTCACTCTTTCTGTTTGCCCATCTGTCTGAGGGTGGTGGCTTGAGGACTTTAACCTGTTCCTGTGCATGCGTGTCCCCGGCAGGCGGCCATACTTGTAGTTTTTAAATGCCGATTCCGGCAATCGTGACAATAGATACCGAAATGGTGCCAATAAGATCAATGGTTTTGCAAAATAGACTTGCACTTGATATTATCTTGGCAAAAGAGGGTGGAGTCTGTGGAACGTTAAAAATACAACACTGTTGTACCTATATCCCTGATAAAAGTAAAGGGATAGAAGGATATATTAGAAATATTACAAAGTTACATAAAGATTTAACCCAACTGGAGGTTGACGGTGTTTGGGAAAGAGTTGGTAAGAGTATTACAGAGGTGAGAAATTGGGTTTCAATGTTTGGAAAAAGTCTCTTGGGAAAAATAGTGATGCCTGTACTTTCAATATCAGTAACAATTTTAGTAATAATAACAGTGTATAAATGTTGTAAGTGCATGAAAGGAAGAAAAGTTATAACAGATAAAAAGAATAGAAAGAAAGGAGTAAAGAGAACAAGAAATGAATTAGAACTGGAAGAAATAAATGAAGAATATTATGACATGATGAAAAGACTAAATGAGAGTGCCACAAAAGAAGAGAGAGATACTAAACTCTAGATAAAATTGTAAGGTGGCACTCGGTATGGTGAGTATTTATGATGGCTTCAAAAGCCATCAGAGGGGGGAATTGATGGAGCGGGGATTCGCAAAAAGAAACCCGCTTGTATTGAATACCCCTATAATACGTACTAAATTTTAAGTAGTAAGTATATTAACGTGCAATCACATGTGGGAAATTCGCTTTGCAATATGCATGAAATTAATCTTAACAATACGTAAATAACCGAAAATGTAATAATATTGTGTGTAGAACGTGATATGGATGTTTTGCTTGGTAAATTGCATTTTAAATGCAGTAAACGCATGACGTATGTTGCTTTGTCATGATAATTAATGCCGTTTTCCTGCTTATGCTATGCTAGGTTAACTGCTAACATGGACTAGAGTTAAGGTGGGAGGTTAACAGTGGAAATTTCATTATCACATCATTAATAAATGTCTGCTTTATGTTCTTTTAGTAAATGGACGAGTCTCCATTTTGGGTTAAGTTAGCCGAACTGTAATGAATGAAACTTGCAGCGCGCACAGACCACGTGACTGAGTGGCTGGAATGCTGAACAAGCTGAAAGAGCGTGACACGGTGAAGGACATGACGCTTGACGTGCAGCCAACTCCAGTGTCTTCGTGTGAAAATCCACAAAATGTTGAATGTACTAAAATGTGTCCTTAAAATGTAACAAAGAACCTCATGAGAGAACAGGGATGTATATTGAATATGTGGGAACGGAAACCTAACAATAGGGTAGTCAAAAGGGTATGATCTAATGGTAGGATGACCATCCGCCCCTCATTTTTAACCAATCCCGTAGCTAGAATGGGTGACTTTAGTAACTTTAGTGGGATGGACATGTATTGTAAGGGTATAAAGAATAGGTGATTTAGGGCGGGAAAAGAAGTGAGGGCGGCAGATGCGCTGCTGCTTTAGGCGTGAGGAGAGAGAGGGTGCGCTGCTGATTGTCGGGTTGCAGAGAGGCCTAGCTGTTCCAGTCTTATCCTTGTCCTGATCTTAGAGTCTTTGATCCCTGACTCTCTGTCTGGGGTCCTTTGCCGCTACCTAGGCCTGGGTGGTGGTTTTCCTCGTTCTTATTCTTTGGGTTGGTATCTTTGATAACTCGAAGTTTATGTCTTTGTACTTTTGACTCTTCATCTATCCTTCCGAAGTGAGATTTTATTAATGAAAATGTCTGATGTCTCTTCATCTATCCCCTCCATGCAACATATGTTTCTTTGAGGTTGATTCTGATCGTTTAGAATGTATTCTCTCTCATGAAGTATCTTAAGATTAATGCATTAAGTTTGATAAAGTTTGACAATTTGCAAATGAAGAGTCTGAGGTTATTTTTGTCTGTCTATGATTTGAATAACGGTTACCTTCAATTTTTCAACTAATTGGTCCATCGACCAAGAAGATGGAAATTTGAATGGAAGGGTTTATTGAATAAATTGAGAAATGTCTAAATATTGAACAGCTGAATATGAATTGATAAGAATATTGCAAACTTGACACCAGCGCAACAGGGACTTTGGGTGTTTGTGTATTGGCCAGGGTAAATTAAGTAATTGGATGTTCGTCCCTGTTCAAATTATTGGGTCCGCGCTGGATCAAGGTGATTGACAGATGCCGACATCAGTATGGCATGGAGTCTCTTCATGGACTCACAGAAGCATCAGTCATAATGGGAGTGCCACACTTACACTAACTAACCTGCAGGAGTTCTACGCGAATGTGACAGGTTACCTCGTTCTCTTTCATGTTGTTCAGTGTGCTCTGGTAAAAAGTCTACATGGGCACATAGCAAATATAGCGAGGCACTATGTGTCCTATGTAGAAACTTCAGACATTACAGCCATGTATTGAGTCCTGAAACAGCAAATCCAAAGAAATCCCCTCTTCTAACCAATTGTTGTCCCTAAAATCATTAATTATAAAAATTACAGCTGAAATTGCAATAAGTGATATATAATTCCTCCCCAGTAGCCATTGGCATGTCAGAGTTTTCTGCACACACAATGAAAACAGCTAAAAACAAATGTTTCTAATGATAAATTATTGTTTTTTTAAAGATATTTTTATTGGCATTTTGTGGACTTGGGGAAGGATTGAGGTCGAGACTATGGGGCCGATTCCGATTCGGGCCGGAAATCTCTCCGACCGAGCCGGACCCGGAGAGATTTCCGACCGAATCGGACCCGTGCAGCCCGACCGAACGAGTACGATGCGTCCGTATGCTGTCGGACTCGATTCGGTCGGACTCCCATTGAAGTCAATGGGAGCCTGTTGTACGACGCGTACACGGGCTCCCATTGACTCAATGGGTGCGATGCGGACAAGGGCGCCCCCACAGCGTGTACGCGGCGAAGCGGTTCGCCCCGTACACGCACAGGTAGGGGGACCCATGGGTCCCCCTGTGTGCGACTCGCGCGGCTACGCGTTCAGGGGGTCCGACACGGACCCCGAAGTACGGCTCCGACAGCTCTTCTGAGCCGGAGTGTGCGGCTCGGTCGGACTGCTCGCGGCGCGCATCGTACTCACCCGGCCGGGAAACGTCTCCATTGCGCGGTGCGAGTCGAGTCCGAGCGAGTCGGTCGGTGCGGTTCGAGCCGGGAACGAGTCGGTCGGAGCGGTCGGGATGCCCGGACGAGTCGGTCGGCGATTTCGCATCGTACTCGCTCGTCCGGACGCGCGTACGGATCGGTCGGGAAACAGGGCTCCGAATCGGATCCGGTAAAGCCGAATCCGATTCGGAGCCCTACCGGCCGAGATCGGAATCGACCCCTATGTCTTGTTAAAGAAGGCTTTATTTTCAAAGTGCGTCTCCTTCTAACTGAAGCCAGAGTTATGCCTCGGTATAATGCTTCTTATCCGGGGTCTTCTTCACTTCCGTCTTCTCTCTTCTCCCTCTGGTCTGTTCTTCGTCCTTTTGATCGCGCCACTCCGGTGCATAGGAAGAAGGAGGGGACAGAGTATCAATATCAGGTAACGCCGCTTGTGGGGGAAAGGGAGTGAGGGCTCACCCGTTTGTGCTCGGTGCTATTTACAGTGCGAAGGTGCTCAGGGAGTAGGGAAATACGGAGCGGGAGGTTAGAGGTTGCGATTAAGATACTCCTCTACTCGCTGGACTTTCCCCGTGTCCCTACCCACCCCGCAACCCTATTCCGTACCTTCGAGAGCCACGCTTCTCCTGAAGCGTGGCTGGGCGCAGTGTGGTGACGTTGGCCTCCTGGCTTCTTCGGGTTGTTCACCCCCTCAGCGTCTCGTCGCAGCGGTGCTGGTGTGATCTCTGGGTTTCTCGTCTCCGCGTCCGTCTCCCTCGCGTCTTCATCGACTCCAGAAGTCTCTCCTTCCTCTGCCCGGATTTCACACTCTCTTATTGGACCTGGAGAGCTGACGTCCAGAACGGAGGCGGTCCTCCCGTAGTTCACGTCCCAGTTAAAGGGACAGGTCTCCAATTCGGGTTTGTCGGCTTTAGGTTTATTAAATGGACTCGGTCCCAGTTGTCCTGTCGGGAAAGAATAAGGGGAGTGGTAACAGGGGGCACAGTCCACCAGTCTGTTGCTATATCATTTGTCCCTGGTTCAGGGGGCACACTGTGACACTCCTCCCCCCTAGGATTCTCCCGATCGGGGAGAGGAAATACTCGTGAGAGAAAGTCCGCACTCCCGTTGTTGGTCCCCTTTTTGTGTTTCACAGTGAAGGAAAAGGGCTGCAGGGAGAGAAACCATCTTAGCACCCTGGGGTTCAGGCCCTTATTTCTGCTCATCCACTGTAGTGGGGCATGGTCCGTGAACAAGGTAAAGGGGCGGCCTTCCATGTAGTACCTTAACTTATCGATTGACCATTTGATGGCGAGGCATTCTTTTTCTATGGTGGGGTACTTGGTTTCTCGGGGGAACAGTTTCCGACTAATAAATAATATGGGATGTTCCACCCCATCTGTGGTTTCTTGTGACAGGACTGCTCCTATGCCAAGGTCAGAGGCGTCGGTATGTAGTATAAAAGGCTTTGAAAAGTCAGGAGAAACGAGTACAGGTCTGGTAGTAATGGTGGTTTTCAATCGGGAAAAGGCGTCTACTGCCTCTTGGGATGGATGTACAAGAGCCGAGCTTTTGACGTCTTTGCGGAGCAAGTTAGTTAAAGGGGCTGCCAGTTCCGAGTAATGTGGAATAAATCGTCTAGAATACCCTAATAACCCCAAAAAAGCTCTTAGATCCCTTTTGGTTTTGGGGAACGGGGTGTTTGCAATAGCTCTCACCTTTTCGTCCTGTGGGGCTATCACCCCATGACCTAGGACGAATCCCAAGTACTTGACTTTTTGAAAGGCAACCGGCGACTTCTTGGCATTTATATGAAGGCCTGCATCTTGTAATGACCTTAGCACCGCGTGGAGATGTTGCATGTGTGTCTCCCATGTGAGGCTGAACACCACTATGTCGTCAAGATAGGCCGAGACAAAAAAGTGGTGTTTGCTCAGGACCATGTTCATAAGGCGCTGAAAGGTGGCCGGAGCGCCATGGAGGCCGAATGGGAGAACCGTGAATTCAAAAAGCCCATCTGGAGTCACAAATGCTGTTTTTTTCTGTCTGTTTCTTTGAGGGGGACCCACAGTAACCTTTAGTTAGATCGAAGGTGGTGATGTATGCCGCCTCACCTAGCTTTTCTATGAGTTCGTCGATTCTAGGTATCGGGTAGGCGTCAAAGGTAGAGATGGAATTCAGGGCCCAGAAGTCCATACAAAACCGTGTGGACCCATCGGGTTTCGGTACCATGACAATGGGTGAGGACCATTTGCTCCTTGACGGGCGAATGACACCCATGTCCAACATCTCTTTTACTTCTTTCTGTACGGCCTCTCTTTTTGCTGCCGGTATCCTGTATGGCCTTTGTTTTATTACTTTCCCTGGTATGGTCTCTATGGTGTGTTCAGTAAGGGGAGTCTTTCCCGGTTTGTCTGAAAAGATCAGGCGTAGCACTCTAAGACGCTCCCCAGGGACTGCCTTTGCTCCTCTGATATGTCTACGTTTATCACCAACTGATCCAGTGTCTGTGAAGCATGTTGGAAAGAGGGCATGGTGAAGTGGGTGTTCGTGGGAAGGGGCCCTATCCACTTCTTTAACAGGTTGATGTGGAATGTCTGGGCGCGAGAGGGCCTTATCTGTACTCTATAACTCGTTTTTCCTATAGTCCCCACGATTTTATAGGGGCCAAGCCATTCTGACCGGAACTTACAAGTTGAAGATGGTAGCAGTACTAGTACCCAATCGTCAATGTTCAGGCGCCTCCATTTTTTCCCTTTTTCATATAATGTTTTCTGTCTCTCCTGTTTCCTCTCTAACTGGGAGTAGGCCAGGTCCCTCAACTTCCCAATCTTGCTCTTCAGATGCTGGGTGTATTCCAGGAAGCCTCGGGTTTCCTCCGCCTCCTCCTTTTCCCAGGCTTCTTTGGTTATTTCCAAAAGGGATCTAGGCTGCCTTCCGTACAGCATTTCAAAAGAGGAACACCCCAGGGAACTTTGTGTTTGGCTTCGGATCACGTACAGGGCCAGTGGGATCAGTTGGTCCCACTCCTTTCCATCGTTCTGAAGCATTTTTCTCAAAACCGTTTTCAAGGTACCGTTGTACTGCTCCACCAACCCATCGGTTTGTGGGTGGTACACGGATGTTTTTATATGGCGGAGGTTAAGGGTCTTGCACACCTCTTTCATGAGGCGTGACACGAATGGGGTTCCTTGATCGGTTAGGATCTCCCTAGGGAATCCCACTCTCGAAAACAGTTCGACGAGGCGTTCTGCTATGTTAGAAGTGGTTGGTGCTTTCAAGGGGAAGGCCTCTGGAAATCTGGTCGAATAGTCTACTATGACCAGCGCATATTGGTTCCCTCTCTTGGTTAATGGTAGGCGTCCAATGAGGTCCATACCGACCCTCTCAAATGGAGTACTGATGATCGGGAGGGGTTGTAAGGGTACAGGAGGAGGGCGATGTGTGTTCCTTTTCTGGCAGATATCACACTCCTGGCAGTGCCTCTTTGCTTCCCCATATACCCCAGGCCAATAGAAATGTCTAAGCACATTTTGAGTAGTTTTCTCAGCCCCTATGTGACCCGCAGTCAGGTGTGAATGTGAGAAAAACAGGATCTGTTCCCTAAAGGACGTAGGGAGGAGAAGCTGTGGATCATCCTGTTCTGAAACTACTCTGTATAGCAAGTCCTTAATGATGGTGAAGTGAGGGTATGTTGTGGGAGTTGTTTTATTCCTTGCGTTTTGCCAGGTGTTCTGTAAAGTGGGGTCATTGAGTTGGGCAAACCTAAAACTCCGGTCCATAACCCACGGCTCAGGGGAGACTAAGGCAGGTACTGTCTTTCCTGTTCTTTCCTTCCCTTGTGGTTTATTTACTGTTGTCAAGAACATTTCTAGGAAAGCCGGATTGTCTGTCCCTATGATGAGGTCTTCTGGCAAGTCAGCTAGCACCCCTACCTTCACTATATACGACTCCCCTTTTCTGTGTGTAAGGCTGATCTTGGCTACTGGGTACTGTTTTACGTCCCCGTGCACACACCTGATATGGACTATCGCTTCGGGAAGGAGCTGGGACGGGTGTACAAGGGAACACTGTATAACTGACTGTCTACAGCCTGAGTCCAGAAGGGCTTTCACAAGTCTCCCATTCACCTCCATACTTACGTAAAACGCGGTCCCCATCTCAGCAGTGTAGAGGATGGACCGTGGAATGTACCCTACTTCCATCGGCTCTTCCGTCGACTTTCTTCGGGGACAGACCCGGGCGAGGTGGCCCCACTCTCCACACTCAAAGCACTGTGGGCCTCTGAAGGGGGGCCCGTCGGTTCTCGTGAATTTAGGTCGGGGCCCATCCTGGGAGGGGCGATATGTCTTCTTCTCGCTTTTCGGCAGGGCTGTTTTATGTGATTTTTCTGCTTCCCACATAGCCGGTCGAGGTTGGGCCCATGCAAAGGTGGTGGCCATGTCAACTGCCTGTTCCGTGGTTAGATGCGTGTGCTGACGTAGCCACTTTTGCGTGTTGTAGGGTAATGCCTCTAAGTACTGTTCAAGGTATATTTTGTCCATGATACCTTCCTTGGTGGTCTCGTTTGGTCTTAACCATTTATCCGCTGCGGCTTTTAGCCGGAAGAAGAGGGTTTTTGGGTTTTCTCCAGGTGTTCCCCTCTCCCTGCGGCATCGCAACCTAAATGCCTCCTCGTCCAGGCCTAGGTGGTCCAAAATGATTTCCTTGATGGCAGGGTAGGCCGTAGTCCCATTCGCATTTGCCACTTGATAAGCGGCTTGGGCCTCTCCGGTTAACAGCGGTGCCAAAAAGAAGGGCCATTTCTCCGCCGGCCATCCACAGGCCCGGGCGACCCTCTCAAAATTTAACAAAAATGCATCTGGGTCCTCCCCTGGTATAAACTTTTGCAGGGAGATGCCGGAGGGGCCAAGGGGCTGTCCGGTGGGCTGAGGTGCCACAAGATGGTCAGCCATTATTTTCTGTAAATTCTCCATTTGGGACGACATGGAGTCTTTGAACACATCGCGGTCGGCTTGCGCCGACGTTATTTGTCGCTCGACGGCCCATCCTAGTTTGTCCTGGCCGTGTATAAGGTGTTGTATCAGGTTATCCATTATTACTGGGTCAATGGATGAGGTGCCCGCATTCTCCACCACTTGTGGGCTTGGGGAAGGATTGAGGTCGAGACTATGTCTTGTTAAAGAAGGCTTTATTTTCAAAGTGCGTCTCCTTCTAACTGAAGCCAGAGTTATGCCTCGGTATAATGCTTCTTATCCGGGGTCTTCTTCACTTCCGTCTTCTCTCTTCTCCCTCTGGTCTGGTCTTCGTCCTTTTGATCGCGCCGCTCCGGTGCATAGGAAGAAGGAGGGGACAGAGTATCAATATCAGGTAACGCCGCTTGTGGGGGAAAGGGAGTGAGGGATCACCCGTTTGTGCTTGGTGCTATTTACAGTGCGAAGGTGCTCAGGGAGTAGGGAAATACGGAGCAGGAGGTTAGAGGTTGCGATTAAGATACTCCTCTACTCGCTGGACTTTCCCCGTGTCCCTACCCACCCCGCAACCCTATTCCATACCTTCGAGAGCCACGCTTCTCCTGAAGCGTGGCTGGGCGCAGTGTGGTGACGTTGGCCTCCTGGCTTCTTCGGGTCGTTCACCCCCTCAGCGTCTCGTCGCAGCGGTGCTGGTGTGATCTCTGGGTTTCTCGTCTCCGCGTCCGTCTCCCTCGCGTCTTCATCGACTCGGGAAGTCTCTCCTTCCTCTGCCCGGATTTCCCACTCTCTTATTGGACCTGGAGAGCTGACGTCCAGAACGGAGGCGGTCCTCCCGTAGTTCACGTCCCAGTTAAAGGGACAGGTCTCCAATTCTGGTTTGTCGGCTTTAGGTTTATTAAATGGACTCGGGTCCCAGTTGTCCTGTCGGGAAAGAATAAGGGGAGTGGTAACAGGGGGCACAGTCCACCAGTCTGTTGCTATATCATTTGTCCCTGGTTCAGGGGGCACACTGTGACACATTTAAAGTTATTGTCTGCTATATTACATTTGTAATTTGTTGTCCATGAGTAGTACATTTTCAACGTTCAGGCTATCATGAGCCTCATAACGTACTGTGCACATTCTCCAAGCATTGGGTGAGGAATATTACAGCATTTAGTAACATTGGTATACATCACTGAGTTACATGTTCACCATTCCCAGCGAGTCAGATAATACATAGTGTATATCTTGTAAATGACTACCACATGCCCTGCGCCAGATTGCTTTGATGTGTTAGTTAAGGAGTACTCAGTGTCTCCATGTAATATGTGTTTCAAACAGTGCAGGTGTAGCCATTAGTGGAAGGGTGGAGCTGGGAGGAAATCATAACTTAAACAAAACATGGAACTAAAAAGGTGTCTCTGTTACTATGTTGGTGGGGGACGGACCGGCATCCATTATCTATAGAAGTGTGCGCTCATGCGAAAGCACTAGCTGGCAGCAGACAGGTAACTCAGGACACGTGTTAGCAGTGTCCGGTCTGGCTAGGCCCAGGGTGAGGGCCACAATCATTAGGGTTTATACCATGCATGAGATCGGCAGGGGCGTTATCCATACGAATGTGAGGTGGCCAATGTCCGTCTCGCAGGTATCACCATACCTGCACCGTCATCTTCCCCTACATGTTTGCTTGTGTCAGGTCTTTCAGGATCCATCCCTTTCCTTTATAAGTATTTTCCGGTTCTGTGTCTGAGTCTGTCCCTGGGAGTCTCCAAATATTCAAAACTTCTTGCCATAATTCCGCCATAAAGCCTGCGTAGTCCCTGGGCATATTCCTTTCTAAGTGCCTGGCCCTCCACCTCTGCCCAGATCATGACATCTCTCGCCCAGGTTTCAAGACTCGCCCCCCCCCCCGTCAGATTTCCATGCCATTGCTGTCCTGTGTCGCGCCAGGGCCAAGGCCAGGTCAAGAAACCGTGAGCCCACTCACCGCACCTTGGGCCGTGAGAAGCTCCCCAGGAGGCAAACCTGTTTCAGTGTGGTCTGAAGTCGTTGCACTACCGCAGCTCAGAAAATTTGGAACATGTGGCATCCTCAGGTCTAATTATAAATTATTGTTAATGTGCAAAAAATAAGTTTGTGGCATAAAATAAGCATTTATCAATATCGCTTTGGCAGAGTTAAAATACTTATGTCGAGTTATGAAATAACAGTGTTGGATATCAAGTGATGGTTAACGAAATGTAGGTGCAATTTATACATAAAATGTTTTATGAAGTAAGCACGTTTGCATTATTTGTACATGGGTTACCAGCAAGGACACTGAAAAGAGAGCCATCCATCAAAGCATCACACTGAGCAATAGCAGCCTCGGCAAACATTGTTCTACAGATAAGATACAGAAAGAAGGTAGACTGCATTGCTGAGGTTACATCAGGGAGCTGGAAGACACAAAGATCATTAACTAAACGCTAGAGAGGTAATCGACAAATGTATTACCCAAGTTAAGCAGCTATGATCTTACACTCATTAATGTCGATGGAATTACTCTACCCTAGAAAGGTTCACCTTTTCCTCCCAGCTGCAGATGTGTGTACGGTTTTTCATTCCCATGTTTTTATTGAAAACAAAGACATAAAATACAACATTCTATTCTCTTCAAAGTTTAGAAGATACAGGGCAAACCATTCCAAGCAAGCCATAAATCACCCTGTCTCATATAAAGCAACTACAAGTTAGTGTGTGTCCACTGTAAAGCAGCAGACAGCGCCCTCCCACTAGAACCAGTCTGGAGACTACGGGGGCAGATGGGGAAGTAGCCTAGGAGCAGTCATAACAGACACTGTAAGATAGACCCTCTTGAAGACTTCAGTCCCGCAAGGAGCAACCGGCATCATGTCCAAAAAGCTTCTCAAACCCGAGTCGAAATAATCAACAAGAATCACTAGCAATCCCCTATACTTTACTATGCAACACTGGCAGAAACAAGCCAGCAGCCTCTACCTGTAGGAAACCAACAGCCTCTACCTGTAAGAAAATAATTGCCTCACCTGCAGAAACAATTTTCAGTCTTTCACGGTTCCATCAAGATGGTAATCAGGTCTTTCTTAGTTCAGTGAAGTTGTTGTCGTCTCACAGTATACATACTCTAGTCAGAAAAGACCGGGATCCTCTCATGTGTTACCTGTATCTGTGCATGGAGAATCCCGCTGTCTTGCCACTGGGTTGCTTAGACCTGCAACCACACTACCTTTCATGCCACCACTGCCACTTGCTCGTTTTGTTGGCAATCTGAACTCAAAGCAGTTAGCCTGGAGGAATAGTCAAGTGAGAGGGCCTCCTTCTCCATAAATCTCTATTGTGAGAGTGAGTGACACTGCTTCAAGAAACCCTGGAATGCCCAAAGTATTGATATTTTCATCCCACACTTCACCCTGGAGGCGGTGTAGCTGTCCTTCAAATCAGATCACAGCTATCACAGCAGATGAATTTGAAAGCCACAATTTTAGCTAAAAATGGGCAGTTTTAAACTGTTCAAAACAACCAGATAGGCTCCCTACATTCCACTGCAGTACTACAGAAGGATTAGGGATATTAGGAATGATTTATACTATAGCGATTGTGAAGCTGGCCCCTCTTAATCATCAACAACATCAGCATTGCTTTCTAGATGATAAAAGAATCATCACAACAATTTTCTAAATACCCGTTAGTACCAGCTCCTGGTAGAAATAGAAGATAAGATTCAAACCTTAACTTAAAAGAGGGGATGGAACAGATCTTCAATAGTTTAACTTTAGATGTATGCAACAGGGCTATAACAACCTACTATGGTGTACGGTGGCATCCTGAACTTTTCTCTTTGGGTGGTGGGAATGGGGCATAGTTCAGAATCCACATTTGATCAACAAATTTAAAGAGTGAATTAAGATCAGCAAGTAATTTATTTCCAGTCAGGCTGAACTGAATGCGTTAATATTTTTGTGTGCAGCTGCAGACTGTTATTCCATGAGCGGACTAAGAATAGGTGAGGAAGGGATGACAGGACGATGAGAGGAACGAAAGGGCTAGGAGGTAGAAGATGAGAGATAAGGTAGGAATGAGTAGTGAGTGAAGGGGCTAAAGGTGTGTGGTGAGGAATGGGGGTAGTTCTAAGGAGGAAGGACAAGGGGTAGGCATAAGAGGAAGGGATGACTGAAGAGGGTGTCTGCGGGGAAAGGAGGTTCTCCATAGCGAATTGCAGAAGTAAAATGATGGGGACTAAAAGGGTTAAAGAGACATGTATAAGAGAAGAGAAGTGCAATGCAATGGCAGGAATAGGGGCGAAGAGAAGGATACATGGGAGAGAAAAGCAAGTGGCGTAGGACTAGGGAAAGAGGTAATGTACTCTGTGATGGTGTGTTGGTGACGAAAAGAGTAAGTAATTAACATTTATGTGAGAGAGGATAATGGGTAAGGAGGGTGGATAATTGGGAGATATGTAATAAAGTCAGAATATTTCTATTTAATTTCTCTATGAAAGTCTCCTTTATTTTGCATCCTTCCGTTGTACAGACGCTAGCTAGGCGCAAAAGAGTGACCAAGAAAAAGAGACCCAGAGAAAAAGAGAGAGAGAGCCCAGAAAAAAATACTCGGAAAGAGACAGACAAAGATCCCCGAGAGAGCGAGCAAGAGAAACCTAGGCGTGCTTTAAAGTAAAGGAAAATGTTACGTTTCCATTTATACAGCTCTTTAAATCATCATAAAGTTACCTCAAAGCACTGAACCTTACAGCATTAAGAGCTAGAAGGAATGATGGAAGAGCATTTTAACAGATTGGGTTTCCCTAAAAAACTGATAAATCACTGGACAAAGCAACAGTGCTGTAGACATAGCTGGTGTTAGGTATCTAACCAACATGTAAGGAGGAAAGGAAAAGAACAGTTAATAGGATGCAAAAGAGTGGAAGCGGCACCAGGAGAAGAAAATAAGTATGTGCTGGGGTGACAGTTGAAAGTGAAAGACATTCAGACAATGACAAAGTTAGCAATATAGGTGCAATATTCATAGGTACTAGGACAGGCCAAAGAGAGCCTCTTGGAGGTGGAAGACTGCTCTTGCACTAAAGTGTCTAGTGTCAAACATTTCATGGCCCAAATATATACATTTTAGATGTTTACCCACAGCTAAAAAGGGAGATGGGGAAGAATGTCCGGGAGGTCAGGGCCATAATGGTTAGAAAACCCAGGTATTTGTTCCTTGCTTAGGAGGGAGGGAAGAAGAGGGGCCAGTAAGCAAGATTAGCAGTGCTTGTGCTTGAAATGAACAATAACAAGATCACCCCACCCTAGTTAAGGTGCACATCTGTCACTGCTTTTTCTTTCCTTGGACCACCATGTGAGACACAGCGGTCCAGAGAAGGAAAATGTTTAACTGACTGTTATGTGCTGCAACAAACACCCACTTTGCCAGGCAGACAGGATCTCTAAATATGGGGCAGTATTACACAGTGCCCTGGGGCACAACGGGCATTTGCACCCGCTTTGTGCGGCCCTGGGGCACTTTGATATTACAGAAGGGGCTGCAGACGCTTGTGCGACGCCATCTTTTATACCAATAGCGCTAGCGCACATAAAGCGCCAGCGCCATATTCAGGGGGTGTTCCCTCATTTGCATGGGGCGTGCCCCATGCAAATGAGGGAATCCCATTGCCCCTGCGCCGTATTACAGACGGGTCACAGAGGCAAAGAAGTTCTCAGGAGGCGCACTGACAGTGCACCCACTGAGAGCAGGTGGTCCTATGGACACCCAGACATCCCCTAGCAGGCGGGTGCAGTCACTGACTGACTGCACCCGCCTGCAAGGGGATCTCTAATCCCCCTTCAAATTGCAGGCGGGTTGCCGCCTGCACTGTGAAAACAAGTGCGCCTCCTGACAGCTACTTTGCCTCTGCGCCCGCGTCTGTAATATGCAAAAACAACAATTGATGGACAGAATGCAGAACAATGTCATACATTCACCCCAGTACAGAGATCTGGGCCTAAATCCATCGTTTTTTGCTCACCATGCCATTCCAGTTTGAACCCAGCCATATGCAAATCAGTCTTGACCCTGTGCCTCATGGGAACAGTCCAGCCCAAACTGCCAAGCCAGGTCCTCCCTGGACTGGAAACAAGCATCCTAGGACCGGTTTCGGGGTTTCACCCTCTTCAGCCAGGATAGCTTGATTCCAGTGGCATGGAGAGCACGGGACCCACGTCTGGGCATACCCGTCCCACTCGGGTGACAAATGCAAAAACAACAATTGATGGACAGAATGCAGAACAATGTCATACATTCACCCCAGTACAGAGATCTGGGCCTAAATCCATCGTTTTTTGCTCACCATGCCATTCCAGTTTGAACCCAGCCATATGCAAATCAGTCTTGACCCTGTGCCTCATGGGAACAGTCCAGCCCGAACTGCCAAGCCAGGTCCTCCCTGGACTGGAAACAAGCATCCTAGGACCGGTTTCGGGGTTTCACCCCTCTTCAGCCAGGATAGCTTGATTCCAGTGGCATGGAGAGCACGGGACCCACGTCTGGGCATACCCGTCCCACTCGGGGTGACAAATGCAAAAACAACAATTGATGGACAGAATGCAGAACAATGTCATACATTCACCCCAGTACAGAGATCTGGGCCTAAATCCATCGTTTTTGCTCACCATGCCATTCCAGTTTGAACCCAGCCATATGCAAATCAGTCTTGACCCTGTGCCTCATGGGAACAGTCCAGCCCGAACTGCCAAGCCAGGTCCTCCCTGGACTGGAAACAAGCATCCTAGGACCGGTTTCGGGGTTTCACCCCTCTTCAGCCAGGATAGCTTGATTCCAGTGGCATGGAGAGCACGGGACCCACGTCTGGGCATACCCGTCCCACTCGGGGTGACAAATGCAAAAACAACAATTGATGGACAGAATGCAGAACAATGTCATACATTCACCCCAGTACAGAGATCTGGGCCTAAATCCATCGTTTTTTTGCTCACCATGCCATTCCAGTTTGAACCCAGCCATATGCAAATCAGTCTTGACCCTGTGCCTCATGGGAACAGTCCAGCCCGAACTGCCAAGCCAGGTCCTCCCTGGACTGGAAACAAGCATCCTAGGACCGGTTTCGGGTTTCACCCCTCTTCAGCCAGGATAGCTTGATTCCAGTGGCATGGAGAGCACGGGACCCACGTCTGGGCATACCCGTCCCACTCGGGGTGACAAATGCAAAAACAACAATTGATGGACAGAATGCAGAACAATGTCATACATTCACCCCAGTACAGAGATCTGGGCCTAAATCCATCGTTTTTGCTCACCATGCCATTCCAGTTTGAACCCAGCCATATGCAAATCAGTCTTGACCCTGTGCCTCATGGGAACAGTCCAGCCCGAACTGCCAAGCCAGGTCCTCCCTGGACTGGAAACAAGCATCCTAGGACCGGTTTCGGGTTTCACCCCTCTTCAGCCAGGATAGCTTGATTCCAGTGGCATGGAGAGCACGGGACCCACGTCTGGGCATACCCGTCCCACTCGGGGTGACAAATGCAAAAACAACAATTGATGGACAGAATGCAGAACAACTGGGGTGGCATGGTGAGCAAAAGAATGATGGATTTAACCCTGATCTCTTGACTGGGTTAGAATGTTTTGATTTGTTCTGCATTCCGTCCATCAATTGTGTGTCTTTTGCTTTCTCGCCCTAAGTGCGCCAGGTATGCCCAGACGTGGGTCCTGGGCTCACTGTGCCACTGGAATCAAGCTATCCTGGCTGAAGAGGGGTGAAACCCCGAAACCGGTCCTAGGATGCTTGTTTCCGGTCCAGGGAGGACCTGGCTTGGCAGTTCGGGCTGGACTGTTCCCATGAGGCACAGGGTCAAGACTGATTTGCATATGGCCAGGTCTAAACTGGGGTGGCATGGTGAGCAAAAGAATGATGGATTTAACCCTGATCTCTTGACTGGGTTAGAATGTTTTGATTTGTTCTGCATTCCGTCCATCAATTGTGTGTCTTTGCTTTCTCGCCCTAAGTGCGCCAGGTATGCCCAGACGTGGGTCCTGGGCTCACTGTGCCACTGGAATCAAGCTATCCTGGCTGAAGAGGGTGAAACCCGAAACCGGTCCTAGGATGCTTGTTTCCGGTCCAGGGAGGACCTGGCTTGGCAGTTCGGGCTGGACTGTTCCCATGAGGCACAGGGTCAAGACTGATTTGCATATGGCCAGGTCTAAACTGGGGTGGCATGGTGAGCAAAAGAATGATGGATTTAACCCTGATCTCTTGACTGGGTTAGAATGTTTTGATTTGTTCTGCATTCCGTCCATCAATTGTGTGTCTTTTGCTTTCTCGCGTCTGTAATATGGCACAGGAGCAGAGGCAAAGGGATTCCCTCATTTGCATGGGGCACGCCCCCATGCAAATGAGGGAATGCCCCCTGGAGATAGCGCTGGCATTTTATGTGCACCGGCGCTATCGGTATTACAGAGGGGGCCGCACAAGTGTCTGGGGCCCCTTCTGTAATACCAAAGTGCACCGGGGGCCCACAAAGCGGGCGCAAACGACCGTTGGGCCCCCAGGGCACTTTGTGTATTACAGCCCCAGGTGTCAAAACGAACTGTTTTAGTGGTAGCTGAAGAGTTTCGCTGCCGACTTTGGCAGTCATAAAAAAGAACTCGTTGAGTAAATACTGTACACAGAAAGCTAGTGTTTACCCAAGAAACATGAACCCAGATTCCACACCCTACCAGGTCTATAGACCCAATGTGTTTACCTTCCAGGACCATGAGTAAGCAAGGACTCGGCCAGACAAGCAAAGTAGGCAGAAGCTTGAACAGAAAATGAATATATGAACTGAAGTGATTTTAACTACCAGGAACCTACAAAACAGTAATTACATAGTTCCAAAGAATGGCCTCATAATATGGTTAAGTAAAATACAGAGAAAGGCAATTTGCACATTACTCACATTACTACAACAGGATGAGAGGAATGTTGAGCTGTCATCATGTCTTTTGGCAGGAATGTGCAGCATTACTGTGTACTGCGCTGCAATCAACCATAACATGCACCATTGCATTGCCTGGGTGTGCTAACATTATCAATTTCCTTTCATAGGCTTTAAGGAAAAAATGTAAATAGCAAGAAAGCCAAAATATGAATCTAAATACCACAGCACAGGTCCCTATCCCAAACATCAGTGCATCATGGAGAACTAGTACAGCCACTGATGTCTACTCCAGTGGCAGACTCCCCTTGCCCAAAAAGCGAGCTGGTGCCCTTTCAGTTAACATATATTCACCATCCAGGTGGCACTTGATTCCCTAGGAGCTTCACATATTGTGTCAGCCCTGGCATTTTCGCTGACACCTCTCTGCATACCAGCATTTTAAGCTTCTGCTCATAGTGGTAAAGCGAAACAAGTGGCAGATTTCAAAGTATTGTCTGCTAAAAAGACAAGACTGGCATAAGTAGACATAGATGACAAATTAGCAGCTATGTTAAGGACCTGGCATGAAACAGGACTTTATGATCCTGATTCAAGGGAGTGGCACAGGCACGTAAAAGAAGTCATATATGCATGGATATTAACTGAGAGGCCCCAAGAGCCTGAAGATGGGAATATTGCATGTCCTGGATGGAATGAGTGGTGCTGTCCTATAAATGAAGGAAGTGACGCAGCAGCCCGAATAGGTCGAGTGCTTCTGGGACCTGAAATGGGAGGCCTCAGGAGCCTGAAGGCGAGAGTGCTGCATGTCCCTGTAGTGGAGCAGAGTGGTGCAACCCCATGAAGGAAATTCATGCTGCATGTGTTTGGCAGCAGGCTGTGTTGCTGGAGCCTTGAGGGAGCTCTGCTGAAATCTGGATGGATGTGCTAAAGTAGCTTGAAAGAAGAAGGCACCCGAGGAGCTTGAAAGGAGGCAGTGTTACAGGAGGCTACATAGATGGAATGATGCCGGAGGATGGTGAAAGGAAGCCCCACAGGAGCCTGTACAGTGGTGCAAGCACTTGAAGTAAAGGAGAGAAGGCGGTAGGTCAATGAATGGATCGTGAAGGTAGGAGGGAAACCAGAGTTGTGGATGTGAAGAGTGAATGCTGCTGCAGGAGTGTGGCAGGAGGGAGTGCTGCAGAAATCTAGAGCAAGTGAGCACTATAAGGTTCTGAATGGTGTTCGATGCAGAAGCCTGAAAAAAGGCACGTGCTGCAGGAGCCTGAAGAAAAAGAGAACACACTAAGAGAGCCTAGAGGAACAGCCACAGGATAACCAATTAAATAACCCATTGATTCAAGTACATGGTGAGAGGGAGGGATGGAAGGTTGCTTTGAGGGAACTATAAGAGCTGCACCGGTTGTCTGCAACAGCTAGGTTGGCCGGGCATTCTACTATTGGTACAATTTCTGCTACTGTTGCAGACAGTTCCTGTGTTTTTGGGTTCACGCATTATTCTTCTAGGATCACGCCCTCTGCTTACTATCATCATTTTTTTAAACACCTTTGTTTATTGCCATTTCAAGAAACACAGTAGTAGAGCATACGTGATGCACAGATCTGATACATTTGCGGTAAAGGAAGGGCCCGAGTCCGCATGATTTCTTGTGTGTACCTGCTGTAACAACAGACCTGGTCTGGGCTCATAGAGTGCTTAGTTGCAGTCAGTCTCCCGCAGGGGATAGGGGTAGGGCCAAGACGCCAGGAGGACTATAGGCCATAAAACAGTAGTACTATAACATCATACATTGTTTATAAACCATAACTACGTCCATATGTGCTGAAGTCTCACTGTGGGGTGTGTAACCAGTCTCAACCTTATGGAAAAGGAGCGGAATCAAGGCCCGAGGTGGGGAGTCATCCGCCGGGGAAGAGAGATTAAATAGTCGCATCAGTACAGAGGGGGGGCACATTGCAGCCCGTTGGAGCCATAACACATCGCTTATTCCACCTCGTCTGTAACTCCAGGTTGGACGCTCACTAGTGCCTATTAGGTCCGGGCTCCCCGTCACGTGAGGGGCTTGTCTCTTCATGTAAAGCTTGTGATGCAGTACCACACAAGGTGTAACACATTCGACACGGAAACAACATGGTTAGCACCTGCAAAAGCAGAAATGTCATGCATAATCTGATAAAATATTTGGATACCTGAAAGTCTGAAGTGTGGTAATGGCTTCCCACCAATGATCAAAAGCAGCACTGACCTTTTACTGCCCATTGATAGCAGGCCTGACTCCTTAGTACAGAGTAAAAGGAGAACTAGGCCATTCCCCCTCCCATGGCTGTAGGACCGGACTGGCCATTCCCTGTGGACCTAACATACAAATGCTCTTTCAACCTGCATGAAGTGCACAGCTGACATCTAACCATAGAGAGAGTGCCTACTCTCTATCAATGGCTGAAGCGCAGGACTAGTGTTTAAAAGTAGGACTGGCCTCGTAACATGAATCAAGAGCAGGACTGATGGCTGAAGAGCAGGACCTGTCTTTCACCATTGTTTAAAGCAGGACTTACCTCTCACCGTGAATTAAAGAACAGAGGTGGCATCTTACTGTGGCTAAAACAAGAAATTGGCTATCCCATAAAAGGTGAACTGCACGAAAAAATGGGCTATGCCTTATGAAAGCACCAACAGAAGTAGTGCATGATCCAACCAACTGTGCTGCTACTTGAAGTTACGTTTGTAACAATAACAAAAATGACACTCGAATGATGGGAAGGAAACTGCATAAGAGTGAAGCCTTCACACTCTTGCTTAAACACAAGAATCCCATGTAGTAGTGCTGATAGACGCATCCTTACACGTCACTTCATTCATAAGGTATCAGGTGCATGGCACCAGTACAACAAGCATTTATTTCATGTATGTGTTTTAATTTTTTTAAACATATTTATTTTTTAATAACACGAATGCTTTTATTGTTATTTTTTTATAACATTTCTGATATTTTTTGTGAAATACACAACATAATTTTGTTTTTTACATTCTTGCACATATTGATATTTTTTTTTTGTTTAAATCTTTTTTTATTAACATTTTGCAAAGTTATATATATCTTACCAGCTAATAACAGCCTTGTATGCATCTCCATCACCTCATACATTTCACAGTATATCAAATGCTAATAAACGTGATTCCTACAGAATGTGCAGGTACGTATAGTAAGAGATACATTACTCAGTGTTACGTTCTTGTAGCGTCTGCATTTTTCCTTTTTGCTATGCGCACTACTCCATAAAAATGTCACATTTCCTAGAACTACTATGTCATATATATGAACTGTGGATACGGGTATCAATCAAATGAGGACAAAACAATATAAAGGAAGGTTCGGGTAACTGTGAATGGGACTCTGCTGCACTCTTTTACTAAGTGAACTAATCCATATGCGCAAGCTATACGTATTATGGCCTATTCATGTACGCCCCTGTCCAACTGGTGTGGTAGGTAGGGGAAAGGCCGTAGCTGCACCTCTTAGGGCTGGTTGCTAGTGTAACCCCCCCAACTGTGCCTCTGCCTCAGTGGCGCCCTCTATTTCTGTTGAAGAGCCCCCCACTGTCTCATCCAACCCTCGCAACTCTGACAATACGGTCTCCCACCCCGCGGCCAGTAGGAATTTGCAGAGCCCCAGCAGGTCTTCTCTGCGGAGGGCAACACTCTCCGCCCTGGCCCAATTGAGTAGAGAGCGGCGCCAGGCTGTTACGTGTGGAGCGCCAGTAGCCTTCCAATGTTTTGTAATTAGGCGCTTGGCTACAGCTAGGCCCAGGTCCAGGAAGCGGGAAGTGACCCTGTGTTTCCTCCCTCTCGCAAACAAGTGAAGGATATGGACCTCCCAGCTAAAAGGTACTACCCGCCCATGCATTGCGATAAAGCAGTGGTTACCTCGTGCCAGTAAGTAGCGAGTTCTGGGCACCGCCATAGCATGTGTAAAAGGTCTGCATCGGTTAAGTGACACCTGGGGCAGTAAGCATCTGCACGATTACAATATCTGGTTATTTTCGCTTGGGTGAGGTATGCCCGGTATAGTATGAAGAATTGTATCTGCCGAAACCTCTGGTTACGAGGAACGCGGGAGGGGCCTCCAGGGCAACCACCCATTCTTTTTCAGAGAACACCCGTCCCAGCTCCCCCTCCCAGTGTACCTTCAGGGGGTCTAGTGAAATTGCAGTATGTTGCCGGAGTGTCGCTGTGAACCATCAAATCAGTTGGCCCCCGTCTTCCATAACATGCAGGTATTGGATTGTGTGGTGCAAGGGGGGCTCTATGGTTAGGCAGCCCCACTTGGAAGATAGAGAGGTTATAGGCGAATGGTGTAGAAGGAAGCTTCCCGAGGGGAGGTCTTCTCCCTCCACCAGCTCCGTGTGTGGGATCAGGGACCCGTCTCTGAAAAGATCTCCAGTATCTTGGATGCCAGCTGTGTCCCAGCTTCTCAGTTCCACTTCTGAGGTGATTTGCTGCCCCCTGGGTGTTCCCAGCAAGGGAATAGCAGGGGCATAGGGTTTTGTGGCGCCGATGTGAAACAGACATCTACGAAAGCATTTATAGGCTTCTGTGAGCAGCAGGGAGCCCTCGCATTTGGGTCGCGCACATGGGTGAAATAAGTGCAGGAGGGCTAGGCGTGAAATAGGGGGAAGTGTAGTAGCAGTGTCCGCGAGGTAGCGGGAGGCCAACCAACTGGATATCCACTGCACTTGGGCAGCCAGATACTAGTGCTCAAGATTGGGAGCAGCCAAGCTGCCTTGTCATAAGGGCAGATAGAGCTTTTTAATAGAGACTCTGTGCCTAGAGGCCCCCCAGATAAAATCTCTGACTGTTTTCTCCAGCTTGCTGAAGAAGGCTGGAGACAAGTAAAGTGGTAGGTTTGTAAAATAATAGAGGAGCCGAGGCAGTACCACCATCTTAGCGAGAGCAATTCTGCCAGAGATGGACAACGGCAATGATCCCCAAAAGAGGATCTGGGATCGAATGGCAGACACGACTCTGGTAACATTGCCATCCAGTAGGTCCGTCTTTTGACGATAGATGTGAATACCTAGGTAGCGGAAAGTGCCGACACACCATGACACTAGGGATCTGTAATGTTAGTTATAGTATTAGTTTTTATTTTGAGGGTTATTTAGTCATAGTTTGTGTTCTGTTGTTTAGTCGTGTTGTGCATTAGGCCTACTTAAGAGTTTGGTAGCAGTTTTTTTATAGTTTTTCTGTAATCTTCATGTTGTATTTGAAAAAAGTGTTATGTGATAGTGGGTATTGCATGTTTTTACAGGTTTATGGATCGAAAGTCATCCCATGGATCTGTGTTTTTTTTGTTAAGGAAATTAATTTGGTTTCTAGTGAACCAATATTATTTTTAATTACCTTTGATTTTTCGGGTTTCCTGGAGCTGTTCTTTTTGATTTTTCAACTTTTTATGGTTCCTTATGACTTTAGATTACTTCGATGGACTTACCTTGGATTTTTTCATTTTTGCCTTTTTTTGGACTTTATTTTATCTTTTGGGCAGACTACATTTTGACAACATGGACACAGAGGAAGATCTACAGCTACAGTGCTGTAAGTTTATTTTATGCATTTGCAGGCGGTAAATGTTATATTTTATTACCTACGTGTATTTCCTCTAATTACAAAGTGTTATTTTACATATCTAGGTGTGGGATTTACTTGGTTCAATTGTGTCTTTATTTCTAATGTTGTGCTTCATGGTTGTTAATGTGCTGATCTTTAACTAATTATTAAACATGTTATTTTTACATAGCAGCCTTCTTTTCTATGTTATGTAATTGTTTTTTGGACTAATGGGTATACGTTTGTTAATGTTTAGTTAAAAAATGATAATTTATGGTGGTGTTTATCTTTCTTCAGGTTTGTTGGTTACAATGTATGTGTAGCTAGGGTTTTTATAATAGGGATTTTGCTATTGATTCTAAGCAGTGTACTCCTTTGTTTATAAAGATTCTAACTTTACATTGTAGCATGTCATATATTCTACTGGTATGTTTACTTATTTTAGGTTTAATTTGGGCTACTGATTGCTCGATTCTTAGTTGTTGGTAGCGTAGCTCTTTGTAGAGTGTAGGCTGGGCTCTCCTTAGTGTGGCTTAGAAGGCATTGTGTCACCCCTCTGCTGCGTTGTTGATTTTGGCTTCTTGAGCCATGGTGCTCTCGTAACATTCCACCACTGGATTTGGAACTTGGGTTGAAGTCTGTGTCCAGAGCGGTGCAGTCTTCCAACCCAAGTATCTTCAAAGTAGTACACTAGGACACTTAGTTTGTGTTGATTTTGTTGGTAAAATTGACTTTCTATAACTAAGTTGTAGTGGTTAACTACCTCTGTTACAGGGACATAGGTTGGTGCAATTTTTTTTTTTAATTTCAACGGCAAACTGGCTGTTTGTTGCATATTGTACACTTTGTGCAGATAGTTGAAGATGTCTCCAAATGCTTTGATTAAAATGGTAGTAACAGCCTTGAATGGCTGTGTGTGGATATATTTTAAGTGTTGTTTGTATCATTGATTATTCAAAGTTGATTAATATTTTATGTGGGGAGTAGTTGTGTGTTTTAATTTTAATGTGGTTTAGTGGTTCGTAGTAAGTACTACTTTGTTTATTAGGTAGCAACGCATATATGAGACGTATATTAGTGTTTTGATATTCACCATATGTGATGTATATCCCAGTGAATGGTTTATGGCACATTTTGAAAGTTCCGTCCATCATCCATATTTGATATTGGATTAGTCTTTATGAATCATCTGCTGTAGCAAATATAAAAATGTGTCATTATTAAGGTTGTCAAGTAGGAAGTAGGGTTCATCATTATGTGTGGAGGTTAAGTGTTCAGGTATTTGGATGTCTTGGTATCCTCTAGGAGCAGGGGTATCACTGGTAGCTTTTTTGGTTTGTGCTATTAAGCATTTTCAAGTAGGTATCATTGGTAGCTGTCCTGTGATATATTCAGGTACTTCTGGGAGTATATTTTTTAGAATTTTAGCAGTTGGCTCTTGGGAACTAGTGCTTGTGTCAAGACACTGTAACCCTTACCTCGAGTCCTCAGTTTGGCCTCGCAGAAACTATGTGAACCAACTCCACAGTCCCTTTCCTCTTGCTTGTGTATATGTGGAAACAGGACAAGGAAGAAGGCTGGGGTACGGGGGAGGAGGTCCTGGACTCTGAAGAGATATTCCTTCAATGTGTAAGCTATTGCACCCTAAAATAAGGGAGAACAATATCAGAAAGGAAAGACTTACAGTTACCACCCGGTGTGACCTACCCAACCCCAAGCACTGTAATCTACCTGAAAAAGGGAGGAACATCTGTATATATGTCTTATTGGGGTATAGAGTGCAGCCTGGATAACAGAGGAAGTGGTGTGTTGAACCCTTCAAGGCGAGGGATCCTATGGACACAAATATGACTGACATAGGTGCATGAGGTATCAATTCCCACATACAGGCACTATCAGACAAACAAAATAATATTGGTGTATAATCACCTTCAGGTGATAGCAATCCTCTTTAATACTGGAACCAGAATATGAATCAGTTGAGGCGTCATTGAGTACTATTTTTCCCCATGTTGTACACAGACGTGTGCTGATGAAAATGTAAGGAAAAAATAAACTGCAGAGAATACAGGTATGTGTTGGGCAACACCCAACCAGATAACATCAGTTGAATATACACTGATGTAGATTCTTGATGCATAGAGTGCACTTCCTGTGCGTGTATCAATCTATAAGCATAACACACTGAAAACGCTCCATGCATTTACAGAAAACACTTGAACAGAAGCAATGTCAAAAATGCTCTATGCGTTTCCACTTTAACGTATCTCTCAGAATTGTCAAAGAGCACCTTCCGCTTACAGTAGATCTCAAACACAACAATAAAAGGGATAGCACTCCTTGCGTTTGCAGAACACTATGGTCAAATAATCACATCGAAAGCTCTCCTTGCACTTGCAGAAAAACTGTGGCCAAATACCCACATGGAAAGCACTACTAGCGCTTGCAGCAAACTGTAGCCAATAATCACATAGAAAGGGGGGGTCTCAAGGCACTGGGGGGTAGGGGGGGTGGAGGGGGGTTCGAGCAGCTCTGTGTTCATCCGAAGAGCCAGGTCTTGAAATCCTTTCTGAATAGGTGCAGTGTCGGGCTTCGTCTGATGCGGAGGGGGAGTTTGTTCCAGGTCTTGGCCACGATGTAGGAGAAGGATCTGCCACCCGCTCTGGCCTTGTGGATGTGGGGGACCATGGCTAAGGCTCGGTTGGCCGAGCGGAGGTTTATCTTGGGGGCATGGAAGGAGATTCTTTCGTTGAGGTATTGGGGTTCCGGTGTTATGGAGGGCTTTGTAGGCTGTGTGAGCAGTTTGAAAGTTATTCTTTTTTCGACGGGGAGCCAGTGGAGGTCGCGGATGTGTCGGGTGATGTGGTCATGTCGTGGGATGTCGAGGACGAGGCTGGCTGCGGCATTCTGGACGGTCTGGAGTTTGCGGAGGAGTGTTTTGTTGACTCCGGCGTAGAGAGCGTTTCCGTAGTCCAGTCTGTTGGTGATGAGTGCGTGGGTGACGGTCTTCCTGGAGTTGGGGGGGATGCATTTGAAGGTCTTGCAGAGTATGCAGAGGGTGTTGAAGCATGTGGAGGACACAGCGTTGATCTGGCGGTTCATGGTGAGTGACGAGTCGAGTATGATGCCGAGGTTGCGAGCGTGGTCAGTAGGCATGGGTGGGTTTCCGAGGGGGGGGCACCAGGTGTTGTCCCATGCGGAGGGGGTGAAGCAAGGATGAGGACTTCTGTTTTCTCCAAGTTGAGCTTCAGGCAGCTGCTGCTCATCCAGGTTGCGACGTCCTTCATCCCTTCTTGGAAACTGTGCTTGTTGATGTTGGGTTCCTTGGTGAGGGAGAGGATGAGCTGGGTGTCTCGGCGTATGAGACTATGTTGAGTCCATGTTTTCTGACGATGGTTACGAGGAGGGCTATGTAAACGTTGAAGAGCATGGAGCTGAGGGAGGATCCTTGGGGTACTCCTCATCTGATCTCTGTAGTCATATTCCTTGTGTTCTGCCTGAGAGGAAAGATCAAATCCAGTCTAAGGCAGTTCCCTGGATGCCGGCGTCGTAGAGTCTGGTGGCTAGTGTGCGGTGGGAGACGGTGTCAAAGGCTGCTGAGAGGTCTAGGAGGATAAGGGCTGCTGTGTGGCCTTGGTCGACGAGGGTGCTGATGTCGTCAGTGGCGGCTATGAGGGCGGTCTCGGTGCTGTGGTTGATGCAGATTCCGGATTGAGAGGTATCGAGGATGTTGTTGGTGTCTATGAAGTGTGCTAGCTGGGTGTTGACGTCTTTCTTGATCACTTTGGCCGCGAAGGGGAGAAGAGAGATGGGCATGAAGTTCTTGAGGTCTGTCGGGTCTGCGGAGGGCTTCTAGAGGAGGGGTCTGACTTCGGCACATTTTCAGGCATCGGGGAATGTGGCTGTTTCGAGGGAGCAGTTGATCGTTCGTCGTAGTTCAGGTGCGATGGCGGCCCTGTGAAAGATGTGCGGCAGGCAGGGGTCAGTGGATGCTCCGGAGTGGATGCTTTTCATAGTCTCTACGATGTCTTCTGTGATGAGAGGGGTCCAGGTCAGGAGGGTCGGCTGGATGGCATCACTGGTGGCCGGCGTTGGGTCGGTGCCGTGGTCTTGGTCGTCGAAGTTGTCGTAGAGCGTCTTGATCTTGTGGTGGAAGAAGGAGCTGAGTTTGTTGCAGAGGTCTTGGGAGGGACATCGGTACTTTCGTAGTTGGGTCTGGTGAATTCTTGTATGATGGGGAAGTTGGTGGTGTGCCGTGGTTGCGGCCTTGTAGGCGGAGCGTGCTTCCGGGGTTTTGCTGTTTCTCCATGTTTTCTCCAGTCATCGGCAAGAGTGCTTGGATTCTTGGAGGTCCGTGGCGAACCAGGTGGCTTTCGTGTTGTGTCATCTGGCGGAGTTCTGGAGGGAGGGCGAGAGTGTTGGCGCAGTTGGCGATCCATTGGTGGAGGTTGTTTGCTGCTGTGTTGGCGTCTGTCGTGGTAGGGGGAGGAGTGCAGCTGAGGGCGGAGGTGAGGTGTTCTTCAGTGATTTTGTTCCAGTTTCTGCGTGGGAAAAGTGGTGTGCGCTTGTGTGCGGTGGGCTTCGAGAAAGAGAAATGGACGCAGTGGTGGTCCGTCCAGAGCGGCTCCGTGGTGTGACTGAAGCGAAAGTTGTTTCCTCTGGCGAAGATGGGGTCGAGAGTGTGTCCTGCTGTGTGAGTGGGGGTGGAGACAAGTTGCTTCTGTCCAATGTTGGTGAGGTTTTCTAGGAGGGCGGTTGTGTTAGGATCGCTGAGGTTGTCTAAGTGGAAGTTCATGTCCCTGAGCAGTATGTAGTCCGTGGAGGCGAGAGCGTGGGGAGCGATGTAGTCTGCGATGGTGTTGGTGAACGGGGTCCGGGCGGTCTGTAGATGAGTGTTCCGCGGAGAGTTGTTCTGGGGTTGGGCTGGATCTGGAAGTGGAAGTGTTCCATGAGGGGCGAGGCGTCATCCGAGTTGGTGATTGTTAGTCGGAGGGAGCTTTTGTGGACCGTGGTGAGGCCTCCTCCTGGGCGGTTGGGGCGGTCTTCCCTCAGGATCTTGTATCCGTCAGGGATGGCGGTTGCAAGAGCTGGCGTTGGTCCAGGGAGGAAGGCGACGTCGGGCGAGTGAGTGTTGAGGAGGTCCCAGAATTCTACAGGAGAACCGGCCTTGAGTGTTGCTCATCGTCGAGAGCTGGCGTCCAGGGTTGAGTGCGTGGAGAGTGCTGGGGTCGTAGCGGCGGGGGGTCGGGGACCAGGGTCCCTGGCGCTGGTCACGGTCGAGTTGCGGACGGGCGCAGACTGGCCGCCATTAAGCAGGGGTTGGGGGAGCAGCTGGGAGGCAGAAGCGGGAACACGCGGGGGTAGGGGCCGTGGGGGGCAGGAGCGGCGGGGAAAAGGCGACGCGACACAGGAGAAACAAACAGAGAAAGACAGAAAAAAGGAAAAAAAGGAAAAACAGGCAACAGGGAAAACAGGCAAATAATAGGAGGGACAGAAAGAGACAAAGACAGAAAGAGGAAGACACACACAGAGCGGACTAGCAGGAGAGCAGGCTCTTCCACTAGACCACCAGGGATGAGGCGCAGGCAGGAGCCTGCGGGTGGAGGAGGGCCTCGAACACCTACCTGGGACACCAGAAGGCATTGAGGGCATGCCTTAACGGCAGAGCTGCGTGAGGGGAGAGCAGTTACTCTGACCATGTGGCCAATAACCACTTACAAAGTGCTCCATGTGCTTGTAGAAAAACTATGAACAGTAACTAGAATAGTAAGCGCTTCTAGCACGAGTACTCGTAATAAAGTGTTTTTCAAAACAGCACACTCCATCGCGATACAGGAATGAAGAACGTAGCTTCAGCAGGTAAGAACAGAGGTGAAACGGCTTCGGGTTTGTGGATGCCGGCTTTATGCGCGTCACAACCCGGAAGCACCCCTACCCCGTCATGACCTTTCAGGAAGTCTCGTTGGCCACGGGTCTGTAGTGCTAACCCCACGCATTGACAGAAAGAGTTGCGTGTATGCGGCCATACTACCACATCCAAACCCCGCATTCAGCGTTCTATGCCAGGTAACAATCAAATAACTCCCAAGAATACAGAACCCTATGGCGACACAGGAAGGGTGAACCAGGTGATGTGGCTTTCGTAACCCAAAACCGTGACAGCTCGCCTCTTTTAAATCTTGACGTACATCTCTAACTTTCAGTGACATTTGGGGGGTGGTTGTGTTCTCTCACACTGATAAAAAACAGCATTTTTCATAGTAGCCCTCCCATAACAAGTATTGAGTAGTATTTTGTTAATTTCCGATTAACATTCTCCGTGCTTGTGGTCTCTTAGCTGCATGTGTAGCCCATGGGTGAGAGTAATTGTTTGCCTTTCTATGATGTGATATATCTTGCTCTTTCTGTCATTCTGTCTGAACATAATTTTATACGACAGTTAAATAATTTGTAATCATTTTACTTTTGCTTTGCTAATGTACATAAAATATTACATTAGTTTTGCCTTTTATACTTACATATGTGTTGTGGATTTTAATTGTATTCCTTTTTTTCACTTTTCCGTTGCAATGTGGATCAGGTGGTTTGTTTTCTATTGAGGAGAAAAAGGTGGATTAGATATATTTGTAACGTTTATCTTTGGGTGGTTTGAAGACGTTTTAGTTTTTTTGTTTTATTATTTACGTTTGAGGTTTAGCTGATATTTAGAAGTGCTTTGATTCTACTTAGAGGGTTTGGTTGGATATTTTTACTTCAACATTTTTTAAATAATTTAATTTCCACTATGGTAATTTAAATGTTTCACTTACTTGTAAAGGTAGTCATATATTTTTTCTTGTTTTCTTTTTGGGTTTTCTGTTGGCAATCCAGCAGAGAATTGTTGTCTTGCAACTTTGGTGTTTTTGGTGTGTTGAAAAGTTCTGCTCCTTAGATATTTTATTTGTAATTAATGTAATACTTTTATTGGTTAGTTTACTTTACCGCTGTTCTTATTGGGTATTATTTGTTTAGTTTCAACTTTTTCCAGTTATTACCATTTATGGTGGACGCTAATTAGTGTTTCTGTTTTAATGTTTAACATATATTTCTTTTTGAATTTTTTTAAAGCGTTTAATTTATTGTATTAAAGTTTCTTTTTTTATAATATTATATTATTTGTTAATTATTTTATGTATTATGTATTTTAATTTTACTTTGTGTGTTTAAAGTTTATTTTAATTGTGTAGTATGTAAATAATGTAGTTAGTCGATTTATTAATTTATGTCATGTTCAATTTTATTTACTTGAAGTAAAACAGTTATTGTAATATGTTGTAATATTTGGCTTTATTTTTTGCGATGTTAGTGTACTTTGATCATTTTTACATTTTATATAGTAATTTAAAGGTAATGATATTTTTGTTTACGATATTTGTGGTTTCAATATTACTAGAAATAGACATTTTTAACTGTGATATTTTGGTCATCGATATTAGTGTTTGTCTTAATAAAGTATAGGATGGCAATATTTTTGTAAACAATATTTTTTGCAATTGTTTTGCGAATCGATATTGTTTTCAACTAAATTATGTCACTGATCCACTAGGAAGAATCCCAACTGGTTAGTTTCCCAGGAAATATCTTTTGGATAGGATGAAGGCCCTCATGCACCCAGTGGTGGCATGTTTCATCTTAGGGCACCTCGTCACACTGATGTGACACGACACCTGTGTGGGCTTCTACCCTGATGAGACAGGGGAACTCTTGGGGATAGCATACGAAAAAGGGTACCCAGTAGCCTGGTGTAGGTAATGATTAGTGGAAAGAGGGAAATTAAAAAGGAAAGTTAAAACAACCTCCTAATGGGCCAGGTTTCTTTTATTCAAGATGTCCCTAGTGGGTAGGATTAAAAAGGTATAGTGGAATTATTCAACCTTCTTAGGCAGGTTGGCCTGTTTCAACCCTATTTATATGCCATGTCAGTGAAATGGGCTTTTATCAGGCCCAGCCCTCTCTTATCTAGCACCAATGTGAATGTAAGTTGTACTGTGAAGAATAAGATACTTACCTTCGGTAATGTTCTTTCTAGTCGAGAATCTATCCAGCTGCAGATTCCTCACCTTCTGAATATTTCCTCTGGTGTCAGAATGGATCTGGAAATGTTTTCAGTAGTAACCCATGCGCCAGCAGGTGCTGTTGTAGGCTCTGCATCGATGTTGTTACATGTCAGATGTGACGTGCACGGGACTATGTAGGTGCCACCCATGTGCACTGACAGAATTTGCATTTCTTGACTCTTCTGAGCCAGCAGACAAGGAACCAAACAGATTGGCTGTGATCAGTGCAGAGTCATAGATTGGGATCTTTTTATGTGAAGAGACCAATTCACGGAATGAGGATGTGGGAGGGTCAGAGAGTAATCTGGGGTTAGACAGAGTCTCTACCAGAAAGAGCATTACCAAAGGGTAAGTAACTTATTCTTCTGATACTTCTAACCGCAGATTCCTCCCTTTTTGAATAGATACCCCAGCAACACATCCTTGGTGGTGGGCCCATGAGCTGGTTCAAACCAAAAAGTCCTGAAGGAGTGAGATGACAAAATGGCCTTCTTGATGGGCCTGGCTGTCCAGATAATAATGCCTTGTGAACATATGGAGGGACGTACATGGAGCGGCTAGACAAATGTCTAGAACAGGAACCAACCCCACGGGCCAACACAGTGGTAGCAGCTTTGGCCCTGGTAGAATGATCCTGCATGCTTTCGGGAGACTACATTTTGACACTGGATAGCAAATCTTAATGCAGAGCACGATCCAATGTGAGATGGCCCTTTTCTGGACAGCTTTGTCTTTCTTCATTCTAGTGAACCTGATAAAGAACTGATCGCTTACCCGGTGGTCTCTGGTACCATCGATATAGAAGCTGAAGGAAGCCTTTCCACCACCTTACAGGGGTGAGGTGGAGCAAAGAATACTAGAAGGGTGATGGTCTGACCAACATGAAATGGAGTCACCACCTTCAGAAGGAAGGAAGCTTGGTCTGGAGGGCTAGCTTGTCCAAGTAGAACATGGTATAAGGCGGGTTAACAGAAAGGGCTTGCAGCTCGCAGACCCTCCACGCTAATATTATAGTGACAACAAAGATTGTCTTGAAGGCAAGGATTCTTGGACGACAAATGTGGAAGAGCTCAAAAGACATGCACATGAGGAATGTGAGCCCCAAATTTATGTCCCATTGAGGCATAACGAAAGGAGAAGGAGGAACCACATAACAACTGGAGATTTAAATAATGAATGCTTGTCTGCAACAGTATAAAGCTGAAAGCACCAAAAAGTATTCTTTAACAGTGCCCCAAGCAAGGCCTTGCTGAGCTAGGAACAACATAAGCAATAAAACTTCAGACAGCTTGGCATGGTGTGGGTCAATCTGTTTAGAAGTGCACCAGGCCACAAATGTATCTCAACCATAGGCGTATACAGATTTGATTGAGGGATGCCTAGCTGCCAAGATAACATCAACTACTTTTGAAGGAAGGTTAAAGGCACTCATCTGGTTCTGCTAAATCTCCAATCATGTAGGTGGAGGTTGCACAGGCCTGGATGCAGGACCGTGTCCTACTACTATGACAGGAGATCCTTCTGAAGGGGCAGCCTGATTGGAAGACAGATGCTCATGCCCAGGAGTTCAGAATACCATACTCTCCGTGCCCTATCTGGACCTACTAGGATGACTTAGGCCCGGTCAGTCTTGATCTTCTTCAGAACTCAGAGCAGGAGAGGTATCATTGGAAAGGTGCACAGGAGTACCAAGTTTTAATCTATGTGGCATGCTTTTCCGAGCGAGAGGCACCTTGGAAACTTCAATGAGCAAAAGTGCTGACATTGCTCATTCTCACCAGTGACAACACGATTGAGCCAAGTTTCTCCCCATTCAAGTAAAAGTCCCTGCGCCACCTCCGGATGTAACTGCTGATCGTGATAAGCAAGGCGTCGACACCTTAATTCATCTGCTCTGGCATTGAAGGTTTGTACCAGGCAGTGTGTCACCAGAAAATTCCTTGGTGATCTAGCCATGTCCAGAGACACAAAGCCTTCTGGCATAGGGTGCACATACCCACCCTGTCCTGCTTGTTGCAGGACCACATGGCGGTGGTGTCCATGAGCACCTGCACCAGATTCCCTTTGATGGAGGGCAGGAAGGCTTTCAACAACAAGAGGATGGCTCCCAGCTCCAGAAGGTTGATTTGGAGGAAGGCATCTGCTGAAGACCAGGTGCCTCTGATCTCCACTTCTGCCAGATGGCCTCCCCAACCCAGAAGAGAGGGTGGGGAAAGGAGAGTGCTCTGCCACTGACCTAATTGCAATCCTGCAGCCAATACTGCATATCTTTTGGAGTCTTCACTGAAATCTGAACGAGATCGGATAGATCCCCCTAATGCTGTGCCCACTGGAACTTCAGATTCCACTACAGTGCCTGCATATTCCATCTGGTGTGCTTGACTAGCAGGATACAGGAGCCCATCTGTCCCAGCAGCCTCAGAGTCATCCTCACCAAGATCCAAAACAGAGGGTGAAACATCTGGATCTTAGCCCGAATATCCTGGACTCTCTTTGGGGGATAGGCGTGAAACTGCACCGTGTCCAGAATGGCTCCGATGAAAGGTAGCATTTGTGAAAGAGTCAGGTGTGACTTTGGTACATTGACAGTAAACCCCAATGATTTTAGGAGGTTCACCCTGGTCTGGAGGTGGGACAAGACTACCTGGGGCAAGCCCGCCTTCAACTGCTAATCGTCAAGGTAGGGGAATAGCGGGACTTCTGACTCCCGAATATGTGCTGTAACCACCCCCATCACTTTTGTGAACACCTGAGGGGTGCTGCTAAGCCCAAAGAGAAGCACAACAAACAAACTGCTTGTGGGCTCCTGTGAACAGCAGGTAACACTGCAGGGCCTGCAGGATGGGGATGTGAAAATAAGCATCATGAAGGTCCAGCACTACCATCCAGTTTCTCGTGGTCGAGGGCAGAACAGACCTGGGCACGGTGAGCTTCTTGAACTTGTCCTTTTTCAGAAACGAATTGACAGGGCGATGGTCTAATATGGGACAGAGGCCCAAGTCCTTTTTTTGCACCAGGAAGTATCAAGAACGGAAACCATAACTGACTTCTGGTGCTGAGACCCTCCTATGGCTCCATTGGCCAAACAAGCCTACACCTGAGGAGCAGCCTGTGCAGGTAAGAGCGATGGGGCGGGGTGGGGGGGAGTCGACAGATAACGACGAGGGAAAATTAAAAGAAAAAAGAAAACCACTTACCTTGCGATCCCCACCTCGCCGACTTGGCGATGCAGCGAGTGCAAGGTAAGTGGTCTTCTTTTCTTTTTTTCCCTAGTCATCGTCTGTTGACTCACCCCCCCCCCCCCCCCATCCCCCATCCGGCCCCACCGCTCTTACAAGTACGGGCTGCTCCTGCTACACTTTCTGCTGCACAAGGGACAAATGGTCCTCAATTCGCTTTTCTGAGGGTGGTGGTTTATGAGGCGAGGTTCTGAGAAATGGTAAAGTGTAATCATGCTGAAGAAATTAGTAAAACCCACTAGTTCAAAGTTACTGCCCGCCACCCTGGCAGAAAGTGTAGGATCCTGCTTCCGACAGTGTGGCTGTGTGCCAACAAGAGCACGCTAAAGAGGCTGGGAGGAGGCGGTAGATGGTGGTGTGGAAGGGTGGGTTGCCTGCTGTTTCTGTTATCCTCTTTGGTGGGTACCTTGGACGCTCCTACGAAAGTGCTGTATAGATTGTTGTACCTGTGGGGACTGATGGGAGTCCCTATCAAAGCCCTGAAGGAGGCACAACTGCTGGTGTGGCTTGCGTGGATTGTGGCACCGGGGAGGGAACCATTACCAAACTCTGTCCGCTGCCCTGAGCGGATCTAGAGGACCTAACTGCCGCATTGGGTGAACCCACCGGCGGAGGCCCAGGTAGTAGGCCTCAGCTCCTTGGGGCCCATTGGTGAACCAGAGGTAGCTGGTAACATGCCAAAAAGGCACAGCATAGCATTGCAGAATTCCTTGATTTGCTGAGATGTCTCCGAAATTCCGTAGGACCAGGGTCAGAATCTACGCTAAAGCAGACCATTTTCGGGAGCATGACCTGGAGACCTTGTGCCTTCTCAGGGGTACTGTGGTCGAGCAGTCAAGGCTCCCTCGGAGGGGAGAGGGTGTTGATAGAGGTCAGTGAACATGACTCATAACTCAATGTGCAGACAGTATGAACAATAAACCAATGTCCAGTCAAATACTTGTTTTTATAAGTAGTATTTTATTTCTAACTCTACACGTGCAAAGGAATACGGATTCAAAAGCAACAAAACAATCCCCCTTGAGGTAGGGGCTCTAGCATTTGTCAGGCAAATCCCTGTACCACACTCCTTTGTGTAATGTGTTCAGGGTTATTCAAAATTCAGTGGTGGCCTCATCAGGGAATTCAAACTATTAGGCAATCCATTGTTACCCATGTGCTGACTCTGGGAGACGGATATAGGCTGTGACCTGACACTTAAGGAATGGGAATGAATCATTCACTATCCACGTAAGGTGTCCAGAAATGCCAAATTCCAATACATACAATATAATATACTGCATAGGGCATACCTCACCCCCACTGCCTTACATAAACTATTTGGCTCTTCCTCTCTTTGTCCTAGGTGCATGCGCAAAATGTGGATATGGTACATATGTTCTGGTCATGCCCAAATGCTGCGGCTCTGTGGACTGAAGTTACAAATACACTAACCGCACTGACAGACTGTACAGACCTTCATACTCTGGAAGGTGCATTACTGGAGTTATATAGGCGTAAAAAGACCCAAAAAGTGACCAGCAGATTCATAGATTTAGCAATGCTTATACTCTTCGTGCCGTAGTGATGCACTTGCAAGCAACTACACTGACAACAAAACAGCTTTGGCATGTAGTGACACTAAAATGGGGTACGGCGGAGGTGGTTCAGCTGCGGAGGGAAGAGGCTAGGGGCCTTTGCAGGGTCCCTATTGCTGGGTATTGGGGGAATATATTACAAGAGCTGCAAGAAATACAAGATGTTTTCTTGGACGGGTAATGGTTATTAGAACATGGGGTGTCCCGAACACCACATGGCGACCTTAACAGAGTCTGGTGAATCCAGGGTGGCATTATTATTCTGTTATGCCTGATGGGTTGGCGGACTGCTGTCCCTACTTCTCATGCATGTGGGGAGGGGGGAGGTGCGGGGGCCTTGGGACTCTGGGATGCTGTATGTGGGATTCTGATTAAGTTTACATGCTTGATACTGTGGGATGCACCCCATGCATGACTGCAAGCTATAATGTATGCGGACATTTCAATATACACACTGTTTGTTTGACACCAATATTATTTCATATTGAACCATGCACTCCTGCCACAGTCTGATATCTAATGCATCGGGCATCATGTACAAACGTTCTTATTCGAATATGTTGCATAATGTGCTTATTATGACCTAAAAAAATCAAGAAAAATTGGTTTAAAAAAGAAAACTACTAGGCTGTACTCAAGAGTTCCCTCCAGACTTTTCAGGATTCCAATCAAAAGTGTCTATGGTGCCGCAGCACCTTCAGCAATAAATCTCCCGGGCCTCACAGGCCCAGTGTCAGTCTTACCCGCTACGGCGGTGTGACAGTGTTCAGCGGTGCAGCAAGTGTCCTCTCTTTGGGCACTCCCAAGTCTGGATCCTGTACGGCGAGGTTGGGCTGCTCTCAATGGATGTGGCAGCAACTGGGAGTGAGGGGATCCTTCTATCAAGCAGCACTGCTGGTTGGATTTCTTGATCGGAGCTGCTCGTGTTCGGTGGACTCAAAAGGTAAGTTGCGCTTCCCCTAACAAAAAGAGTGAGTTCTCCGGCTCCCAACTGGAGCTCTGGCGAAGGTGCGATGTCCTTAGCTGTGTCCTATGATCCTCTGGGGAAACAGTTGGCGAGCTAGACCCGCTGGTCACACCATGACCCGAACAGTTGGCCTCAGTGATACTGGCAGCCCTTTCTGGCATACAGGGTTGCGGCGTTGCTCACTGTTGGGCGCACACTCTTCAGTGCAATCGCCCTACACGAGTTGGACAAAAGTCTCAAACTCCAGCTCAATTAAGTCACTGGTGGCCCCCTCTGGCATACGGGGTCACCGGAAGGAGGCCGTGTGGGCTCAGTGCCCTCCACACAGCGCTCAATACTTGACACAATCTATGGCAGCCCTCTCCTGGCGTATTGGGGTCAACAAAAACAGTCTTGCAAATGGGTTACGGCACGATCGGTGCACAGCTGAATCGTCAAACCTCACATAGGCAGTCCTTACAGTAGTGCTCTCCTTTTCATCACAGGGCACACCTGGCAAACAGGCAGGCGCTCCAGGGTAGGTGATCATGGTGTGGGTGCTATCCCCTCACCCATCAGGGAGTCTCTTCCTTGCTTCAAGTGTGTCCCCACCCACCTCACAGGAATGCAGACATACACAAATCTGTCTGGGGGATTCCCAGCCTCATCATGTCTTTACCAGGCAGGCTTGGACTTCCCAAAATGGAACCCAGGGCCCTCCATACAATGTATCATTGCAGGTACACTCAGTGTACATTCACAGCACACTGTCAGATCAGCACTGTTCCTCCATGCATTGCACCCTTACATTTACTCATGCATGTGTAAGAACTTTATTGTTGGTTAATTAAAACCCTTACAATATAAAAACACTTGCTGCATATTCTTAGGAAAAACATTAAATAAAATTACAGAAGTTACAATTAACATTTTACTTAAAACTCTGCAGAACTTCTCGGCAGTTAATGTTCGACTTGGGGGCCAAGATCTGGTCAACAGTTTATTAGTGGTTGACAAACTGTTACTGTACCCAAAAATGGGATATCGCGCTGCTGTGGTGGGAAGTAGTTAGCAGCGCCGATGACTTCCAACAGTTTTAACTCCTTGATGACAAATTTTGTTAACCTGATATTCAACTTCGTGTTGTCCGGGTTGAAGGCTGCTATTATGGCTTGGCGGCATGATCGGATTCCGAGCCTAATCCATTCTTCTCGCAGTAAAAATCGTCTAACAGTAAGCATTGCGGGGCATAAGCAGACTATATGTTCCATTCTTTCAGTGTGGTAGCCGCACAACCTACATTGGGTATGATTATCTAGGCGGCGCCTTTCTGGGAGGTTCTTTAAAAAAGGCCATTCACCCATCCTTAGGGCCAGGAACTTTCGTTTCAGATAAAGTGCAAACGTGCTTGATAAATAAGGGGGTACAACTCCTGGTTTAAAATTAGTGATCACTGCCCAGGCGTGTTTCCTTTTTGACAATATTGCCCTGTCCGAATGAAAGGACCACAACCTGACGCTCTTCTTAATAACTGCTTTTAATGCCAGCTGGGAGGGGTTTGTTCCCCAGAATTCCTTGATACCAAGTAGTTGTAAACTATGATCCAGGTGGAGCCGATATTTATGACTGGCATGACTTTTCTGGATTTCTTGCCAGAGTCTGGCCTCCAAAGAACCCTCCCGGGCGTGACGCAGTCTATTGCAAAACTTTATGAATGCTCCAGCCTCTACGCCGTGATGGTCAAGTAGACCAAGTTCGAGGCGAACTTGTGCTGGCGATGCTGACTTTGGCAGATGAAATGCACGTTTAAAAATGTTGATTATTAGTTTGTTTAAAAGAATATTTGTGATACCCTTCATGATCTCGTGGCCGTAGGTCAATGAGCTGATTATCTTCGCCTTCATCACTTTCAACATTGGGATTAAACTAGGACCAAGTAGCTTTTTAGACAGTTTTGTAGCAGCGACCTCTAATGCCAAGGCTTTGGTCCTCAGTATTTCTTTCTGCTTGACAAATGAGCTTCTGGTGTCACGAAATATTCCCAAATATTTGTAGTGAGGTGTTGAATCAATTTTTACGTTATTAAAATGCCACCCTCCACGCATCTTCTTTAGCTTACCAAAGGTAATTGTTTTTGTTTTTGATAGATTCAACTCTAGGAGGTTGCTTGTAGTATAAGGGAGCAGTTCATCAAGTAGCCTCTGTAGGCCCACCTTCGTATGGCTAAGCAGCACCAGATCGTCGGCGTATAAGAGGTTACTGATACGTACTCCGTCCGTTAGCCACAAAACCCGTCTGTTTCGTTGGCCCAGGTCAGCAGGTCTTCCAAACTAAATGCTGGCATAGTATTTAGACTCAACATCTAGGAGTGCTATCATTCGATAATTACTGGGATCGTTTCTCTTCCCGCTCTTATAAATGGGATGAATGATAGCACCTCTCCAGGACTCAGGAACTACGTTGTTTAACCTACAATAAAAAAACAGGGGGGTCAGATGGGCTGTCCAGAATTCGGCTTCCGATTTAAACATAGCCTGGGGAAGACCGTTTGGCCCGGGTGCACCATCGGCTCTAGCTTTCTTTATTGAGCGTAGGATCTTGTATTTTAATTCTTCTGGTGTCGCTATTGTTTCTGGAAGTGAATCGATGTTATTCCCACAAGCCGCATTTACGGGTTCTTCAAATGTACTAATAGATGAGAAGCTGGGGCCCGGCCGTGTTGAATTCGTAGCCTCCGATAATAATATCTTTGCATTGTTTGTGCTTGGGAGGTTGGGGCAGTTAACTTTGTTGTTGTTAATCTTGAAGTGAGATGATAAAAAGTGGGTCCATTCATCAGCACTGATATTTGCGCTGCCATAGCCACTTCCGCCTCGCTGACCCCTATTTACCAGAGACCAGAATTGCTTTGAGTTTGATTTCTTACTTTCGTAGAGGAGCTTCAGCCAAAATTGATCCAAGGCCTCTTGTTTTTCCCTGCGTACTGCAGACTTAAAAGCTGCTTGAGCATGCTTATAGTTGTTAAATTTGATTTTATTATCTGGGCTCTTCCTTGATTGCCGAAGGGCTCGATTTCTGCATAACTTTAATTTTTTTATTGCTGATGAAATATGTGGTTGAAATACGTATTGCCCAGTTCTCCTCTTAAGTGGAACTGCGTCTAATAGTTGGTTAATAAAGCTAGCCCAGCTGCTAATAGCAGAGGAATCAGTGTCTGGTAGTTGGATTAACAATGCTCTGCATTTTTCCAACAAGAAGGGTGCTACGTCGTCTGACCATTTCATTCGTTTTAAGTTCTCCGTGTGGCAGCCTGCGTGGGTGTAGGCGAGCTCCTGGTGACGCGGGGTATTAACGAGAATTGTTATTATTTGAGGCCGATGGTCACTCACCTTGTGGTGCAATGTAATAACTCTCAATCAAAGGGAGAATTTCCGTGCTCCCTAGGTAAAAGTCCAGAAAGGAAAAGGTTCGGCCATCGGATCGTGTCCAGGCTGGTGGAGTATCCATATGGAAACGACCGTTCAGTACGGTGTAACCTACACTGCTTAGCTGAGTAACTGCGTACTCCCCCAATTTAGATGGTCTGTTTCCTACGGGGATTGACTGTGTGGCAAGATGTGGTGGAGCCATTAAGGGAGCAATCTCTGGATCCTCAAAGAGGTTGCAGTAAACGTTGGTGTTAAAATCTCCTGTGATTATACTTGGTATACTACCATACTCACTAAGCAGGTTGCAAACGGTGTTGGTCAGACAATTCAGTTTGGATTTTTTCTCAGTGGTGCGTGGGGATATATAAACATTAAGAAGAAGCACCTGGCTATCGATCTGTTGACTTCCCAAAACTATTCCGGAGAGCCAGTCTTCCTCAAATTTTAGCTGCTTAATACGCAGAGATAGTTTGGTTGACACATAAATCGCCAGGCCACCACTTGGCCTGCCAAACGTGGACTGTCTTATTGCGAAGGACGCAAATTCAAGGTAGCCTTCGATGGGTATATTGTCTACTGCCCAGGTTTCCTGCAGTAGAATAATATCATGCTCCATTAAAAAACCACGGGTGGATGCTGATTGATTTTTATGTCCAAGGCCGTTGATGTTCCAGGAACATATTGATATACCAGAGTTGGAGGTGTTTCAATCTTTCCGGCTTCTTACTAGGGCCCCAGGGAGCCATGACCAGTCTGCCGTGTCGAGGTGTTGCTGATTTATTGTGTGCTCCAGGGTTGCTATAGGCGAGCGACTTCTTGCTGATTTTAATACTGAAAAGGGAACCAAACTAGCCCTAAGAGCCTGGGCCTGATTATTTTCCAAAATTGATGGATAACAATGTCAACAGTATGTTGACATTGTTATGCCCCAGTTTTTAAATTGATCTGTTTTTGACTGGACCAGTTCTCGAATTGCTGAGGTCGCGAGCGTTAGTTGAGTTGTTTCGCCCGCTTTGGCTCCTAATGATGGAATAAATTTAATGGCGGTTATGTCATTAGACTGCAAGGTGCTCAAGTCCGGAATTGATTTAAAAAGTCTTAATATGTTTCCACGATTTAAAATGTCATGGGGGCCTCTTGAGACATACTCTGGAGTTAGCAGTAGTATGGTGCCTGAGTTGGTGGTAGGCTGCGTGGGTACTTCGTCATCGATTAAGGACTTTGTTTTCATTAAATTTTCAATAAAAACCTGCTTGGTCGTTGTGACAGGGCGGGCTCGCTGAGCAAGAGACATGAGCCCGATTTAGACTGGTGGTCTGCAGTACCTCTATCTTCCCCTCTTATCTCCTCTCAGCAGGACGACTGGAAGACACAACATAAAACTTTATTGACACCAACGGAGGAGGAAGACGAAGCCGGCTCCTTTAACTGGGACTTTCAAGATGACGAGACTCCGCCCCCAGCAGACGTCATCACGTTCCCGACGATAAGACCTGGGGAAACCAGGAAGTGGGTATGCATCGACACCGGAGAGGAGAAAGGAGAGTTGGGAGAAGGAACGTTCGTGGTGAGCCAGAGAGGAGAATTCGAGGAAGCCGGAAGAGACAGAGGGACGAGACCATCAGGAGCCCGAGCTGAGCCAGGAGGCCAACGTCCCGCGTTATCGCCGAGCCACGCTCCAGGAGGAGCGTGGCTTACACAGGTACGAGACAAGTTCTCAGGGTGGGTTGGGAGGAGGGACGGCCCGACTACTTAAACGGGAGCCCTACAACCCCCTTAAAACCTCACGACTTGTTTTTCTCTCACACCCGAGCACTAGTCACACTTATCCCTTCCGTTTTATTTAAAACGTGCACAAGAGTGTATGGTGCCTCCTTCACTCCCCGGTCCCTTACTTGTGACCATTTCACGGGACAGCGTCCTGACATATATTTTCTTCCTCCCTTCCATGCCCCATCGACACGGACGGAACACGGAGACAAGCTACCGGACCCTGGGAGGTGGAGGCGAATCCCGTACCAAGGAGTCGAGGGATATCAAGCACGACGGACTCCGCCCAGTTTGCCGCCGAAAGACTGACAAGTCGACACAAACGTGTCTTTGGAAAAATAAAACCTTACCTAAGCAGACCTGGCTCCCGACCTGTTACTACTACCCCGCCACAGTCGTGCATGTGACTGCCGATGAAAGAGACGGCTCACGATAATTAATAGTTGGTGGCAAAGCGAAGGGTCTTTTGCTCGTGGGTGCCAACGGATGAATACTTGACACGTTTGAGAGATTCTGGTAAACAGGCTGTTTGACTGTACGTTGCAAAGCAGAATGATTACACTCCTCAGGTGATGGACTATTAGGGCAGGTGTCTAAAGGCAGCGTCAAGGGGTTTTCGGTTCCCAATTACATTGTGACTGGTGCAGGCGCGGCTGTTGAGGATTGAGTAGATCCAGGTATTACTTGCGTGGGATGCTCTAAGAGGGACCGTCAATCTTAAAAAGGCCCCTCTTGATGAGTATTTAGTTGTGGAGAAACGCTATGGGGGATCAGGGCTTGTGCTGTTGAATTTGAGTTCAAGTTTGCTCCTGAGATGGGCAACTGCTCTCGTACTTGGTCTAAGTTAATGGTGGCGGGGCTGCTAGCATTTAGTGTTTTGGTTTCAATTGTATGTTTATTCCGACTCTTCCGTAGTCTTTTTTTTTCCCGTTTTGACAACCTGTGTGTATTGTGTTGTTGAGGTGATTTGGTGGGAGTTACTTTACAGTCTTCAAACTCCATAAAATGCGGGGAAGTGGATGAAGATTGGTCATCCGTAGCAGTAGGTCCCTCGGCTGGGTTGGAAGCTGGGGGCAAGGAGTCAAATGGCCCTCCCGACGGTAGCTTCTTAATTTCTGTTAACACTGAAGAAAGAAATTGTGGAAGGGATGATAATGAATCGATAATGGGGGAGCAGCAACATACCGATTGGACCAATTTGGCTTGAGATTGGGCTTTAGTGATGAGCAGGTTGAGTGCCTCAAGTTTTTGGTCTATTCCAGCAGTGTACACCGCTAGCGTGTTCAGAAGGTGCACCTGCAGGTCCATCTTGTCAGAATGATAAGTTAAAGCGGCAGCCGAGGTTTGGAGAGTTTGCAATAGCTGGGACCAGAGATCGTTAAGGTCAATTGAGGATGGAGTTTCCTGGGCGACGGGTTTTTGCTGTTCATTTGAAAAAAACGAAAGATCTAGGGGGGTAAGAATAATGTTCTCTCCCGACCCTTCTAGGTTACCCGTATGATCACCTTGGTCGGCCTTTTCTGATTGACTTTCTGAGTCGAGATTATTTAATTGAGGACGAAAATGAGACACAACTTGAGGGATCATAACACTAGCGCTCTTTTTTTGACTGTCAGGTAAGGTTGAGATTGAAAATTTTGATGCTAATGGGGAAAACTGGCTTGAGTTCTGTGCAGGCTGAACAGTTGGCAAACTGACATCTTTGAGAGTGGGGACTTGGGAAGGGACCTGTTCTGTTTGAACTGACTGTTGGTCCAATGAGGACAATCCTGAGATTTGAAACGATCGGCTGCCTTCTGAGGCTACTGGAGCATCCGAGTTGTGTGGTTCCGTCGTTACTGTGGAACATAGCAGCGAAGAGCTATCACCTTCATTGGCAGCCGCGTGGATCATGGGCTGGATCAAAATTTGATTCGGAGTTGCGACTGCTTTCGTAGTAGGGAAAGCCTGAGGCGATTCCGCTGGACTAAGGTTTTTCTTCGGGGCTGCCGATGGAACTAGGTTCCTAAAATAATCCCTTAATGGGAGTTGTTTTGTCGCTGGATTTGGGGGGACTATTGAACCCGAGTTTGGCGCCTCATTTCTCTAGTGTTCCTGCGCTGTGGCCATCCCCCCTGCCGCGGGATACGACGAGTGAGTTTTAGTGAATTGTTCTTGCACTGAGGGCTGCCAAAATTTAAATTCGTATCCTGAGTCGGGATCGAAGTCTGTGTGTGGATTTGCAGGTGATTGGGATTGCTTGGGAGATTCAATCGATACTTCCAAACTATTGGGGGAGGCCTTCACTTTGCGGGTTTTTTTGTGTGGACTTTATTGGTGCTTTCCTCACCCGCCCCGATCTCATGCTTAAAGAGCTCTTGCTAAGGGGGGGGTGCAGCCGGCTTCCTGGAAGTTTGACTATATAAACTTAAAGAGAGTCTCCACACTTGGTAAACTTACGAGAATTGACAAAAAACTAGTAACTGTTATTATTACAGTGGGTGTTTGCAGGTTTGGTTATCCCGCCTGTGGCCAGGTTTGATGAATATGTGTGATTAAACTCAGCTGCTGGATCAGCAAAAGGCAGAAGGTATTTTAATTCCCTTGTTGTGCGTGGGCTCCGATAAAAATAGGTGCTCTGGTGTTAGCGCACCAGCTTTAGATCAGCACGAGATAAACTTAAATGTAGCAACGACGAAACAGGAAAGAATAAATGGGCCGCTCCGCTCCGCTGCTGCAGCCCAAAGTATGAGTATGAATAGAGAAATAAGAGGGGCTGAGGTGATTCAAGTCAGTTTTGAGTCAATTTAGAAGAGTTGCAGCGGTGTTTGTCTCAGGGCTGTGAGCTGAGAGCAACAGGGCGTTAGGCGGCTGAAGCGGGTGCGGGATTTGGCAAGCGGGGCTCACAAGGCTATTGCAGACAGCAGGCCGCACCTGATCTAACAGGCCGACTCCGCGAATAGCCAGGGGCACTCACTTAATGCGGCCGCCTGCTAAAGGGCAGCCGCGCTTGCCCTTTCAACGGTCCACAGCATAGCCCTGATGCTGCAGACCGTGACCGCTACGGTGGTTATTTTGCGGGAGGTGGAGGTGCGGGAGGTGGAGCCAGGCAGCGTGGGGAGGGGGGCTAGGGAGGCTAGGGGAGGCGATTAGCTGCTCCTGCGGCGCTCTGGACCAAGCCCAAGCCTACTACCAGCGGCCTCACCGTTTCTCCAATCTCCGTATCTCTCCGTGGCTCCCCCGCTGCGATCTCCCTTCTTCCTTCTTCTTTGCCGCCGGGCAACTCTGGTCAACTCTGATGTTTTGGCCGCTCTGCCACTCAGCCGCACGGTCGCTGGCTGGCTGACCGGCTCGCGCTCAGAAACTCCGCTCTGCTCTGCTCGCTCGTCCATCATTTACTCATGCATACAGCACACACACTCAGACTGCGTGCACTGTTCAGCACTGATGGTTTTCTATATTTAACAAGGGTGTGCTATTTACAAACACACACCCCTTCAGCATACACACTCCGTATGTGCGCACTGCACAACACTTCACCCTTCATGTATTGTACTTCATGCAAGCAAGCATACACCCAGCACATGCTGTCCCTGTGCACCCACTGCACAGCACTACATCTCTTATGTACTGTATTCCTCTCAGGCATACATACAGCCAGTACATTTACTAACCACACACATGCTGCACAGTACTGCTCCATCCTTGTACTATACCCTTCCCAGGCACACACACAACTAACACACCACTCCTGAGCTATGCAACATTCTACATCTTCCTGATGTTGTCCAAGGGTGAGTTAGGCACACAGAGCAGAACATATGAAAAAGTGAGTGAGCCTGTAGGTCGCACTCCAGTGACACAGGGTAAAAAGGTCCTGTGCTGATCAGTACAAGGTACGCTGCCAACACTGTGCTCGTATTGCTTAACTCCTGGTGAAGGCGGTAGCCTTCCACTACCATGAGGGTAGCGCTTTGGACACCCCTCTGGTCCAACAAGACTGTAATCCATGAGACAGGCCTATGTCATGGCGCCCATGCATGATCTGTGTTCGCCTATGACGAAAAAAATCAGTATTAGGGATCCAGAAAACAGTACAGTTGGGCACTCAGGGCAGGGGTACATGTCTCTTACCATGCAGAGAACTTTTCCGTCCCAACATCCACAAAGAACGTAGCTTCCCAAACTTGAGTGGCCCTGGGCTGCTTCTATGCTCAATCACTGCAGGCCTTAGAGTATGATCCGAGGCTAGAACCATAGGAAAACCAAATTTGGGTCAGTCACAGACATTTGTGACATTCCCCACAGGGGAACCTACACACTTGGGAAGCGACACGAATTTCTACAATTTAGAGTTTCAATGCGACAAGGGGGGGCTCTGGATCTGCATCTGTTGGTGCATAAATAAACTGATATTACCACATAAGAGTGGTGCCTATATAGGCCCACATGTGTCACATCCTGCGTGGAACGTCGTCGACCCAGAGCCACTGGCGCCACATGCAGTCTCCCAGGGGTACTGCTGAAAAAATTTCTGAATCTAGCCTGACACCTAGAGAAGCATTCAAAAGGTGAGGAATCTGTGGTTAGACGTCTCTACCAGAAACCATTATACATACAAAACTGAGTACTTCATTATATCTTGATCACTTGGAGTCGTTTATATCAGAAGAAGAATTAATCACTGAGTAAGTGGCAGACAATATTACTCCTGGTATGCAACTGTGTGTTGGTGAACAAAACAACACTGCAAACCATACGCTTGTGTGAAGTCACTGTGAAACATCCCACCAATTCGTTGATGATCCTTTAATTCATGAAAGTACTACATGTTCTTGTATACGTAGTTAAACTTTAAGTGTGGTGTTGCTAATATAGCACAAGCCACACAGACACTGGACTCTGTATTTCACAAAGGTCTTGTTGCAATCTGAGAACTTCTTCTGGGCCCACATCTTCCCCATGTTAGGGTCACTTCTTTGCTATGCTTGGTCATTTTAAAAACATTGCAAGCCTGCATAGGTAATGGCCCATTGGGCCAGCAATGCTCTACAAAGTCCTCTGTCTGGGTTCCTCAAAGCTTAGTTGTGCGTGTACCAGGTGATGTCTTAAAATTGTAGCTCTTCTGAAGGCAAAATATGGCTGAGGGAATTACAAATGATGCCAGTTGTTCCGAGTAATGTTACGTATTTGAGTAGAGAGTGACTTGTAGACTGATAGACTTTTTTTATAAAATCATTGATTTTTTATGGTGTTTCCATAGAGAGGTGTGAAGGATGTGTAAGTCTTTCTGCAGTGCCTGGCAGATCACGATAAGAGGTTAAGATACTGTTTCTAACTATTCTCTCAGGTACTCAACTTGCTCATTAAAACCTCGAATACTAATAAAATTATTTTTGTTATCTAAGAGAATTAACCTACCGGCAGGTTCACTATCATGGACCGAGGATGGGATGAGCCATAATGAAGCAAACAGCTTTTATCTGCTGGCTTACAATGAAGGAATGTCTTACTTGATATCCACGTAAACAACAAATGTGGATCTAGTTTATTCAGCAAATATCTCCAGATGATAGTTTGTACCATCCCAGATGCATACGTCATCAGTATAACGTTCTATAATTTCAAGTGATTGAAAAAGGGGCTAGAGTGAGTCAACACAAGGTTATTTTCAAATTGACCTACATAAATACATGTATAGCTTGGAGAGACGGTAGCTCTCATCAATGTATCAGATATTTGCAAGCACAATTCATTGTCAAATTGAAAGTAATTTTTGGTGAGAGCCAACTTGATACATTGCGGGACTAACAGTGAAATGTTGTACTACCACTAAACTCCCCGTCAGTATCGTTCAACATGGCAATCTGGAGGATTTTAGTACATAATGATTCAATATCAAATGTCACCAAGATCTGATAGGATAAGTCAATATGTCATGGTCTAGTCGAGGAATCTCTGCAATATCTTTAATATATATTTTCAAGTCTAAAACGTACTCTTTTAGAAAAAAGTTTAAGATTTTTCACTAAGGTTGAAAAGCTGAATTGATACCGGATACAAATGGTCATCTTGGTGTAGGAATCTTGACCTTGGGAAGTATATAAAAAGCTGGGCTGCATCTAATGGCCAATCTAGCCTGCAATGCAGAGTCTCAAGCTGAAACATAGACAAATAAGCATCTCAACAGTGTCTCTCAGGACTCCGGGGTGCATGACTGCCAAAAGAGTGCAATCCTAAGAAACCAGGGATGTCTGATCACCCTAGTTGACATGCATGAGACCGCATCCAGAAATCTCACCCACCAAGGTACTGCATAAAGTTGAGCGGTATAGTAAAAGTGATGCTGAAACAGTAGCCCATTGTGCTTTAAGATTGCCTTGCTCATCAAGTATTCTCCAGGAAAATACTACCCCATACTGTGCATTGTAAAGATCACAGATCACCTACTAACAATTTGACTCAAGCTCTGAAGAAGGCTTCGCCCACATTGTTTAACACGCCAAACATACCACTTCCGGTTCAGGCGGAAGACTTTCGATTTGTCTCGCATAAAATGTTCAGACTACGTTTCTCCCTCTTAAAATTCCCTTCATTCCAATGCATACTAACAGGGAATGTAGCCTATTTTTATGTTAATCGCCTACTTGGCAGGTCACAAACTGTATATGTATGAATTGTTCCCTTCTGCCCAAATACAGGAGAATTTGAATTTTAGCTGCGACTCTGACGAACTGAGTCTAGGGTGGGCCTGGCTCACGCTTTACCAGAAGCTAATTCAATATAATAATGCACCCTTTCCTTTTCCGCACAGGAACAGCATTTAGCCCGATAGGGTCTGTGGTGTCTTGAGGAGAGGCACCTCTGCTAATTAGGCCCGGGGCGCGGAGGGTAGACAGCGCGCTTTGGAATAAATACACGGAGCCTGTGGTGCGTTACTTCTGGCTGCCGCGTACGTGCGTCACAGACGTCACGTCCGCGGCAGTCCCTTTATTAAACTGCCATCACGTGACCTACTATCTGGCCAGGTTCCAAAAGGGACAAAGGCCCAAACACCCCTCCATTAGATTCAAGGTCGGGACACCCTGTTAAGCGCATCCGTTGAGCCACGGGTGCGACATAACATTCCTCCCCAAAATAAAAGTTCAACAGAACAAGTCTCAAGTTAACCATGGGTAATGACCACAATCACAATGTTCAGAACAATTGGAACAGTCTTACGTGAAGTAGTCCTTCAGCTTACGGGTCGGCTCAGGATTTCGTCGGAGTCGGTACTGGGAGTTTCCGCGCCCATCCGATTCTTCTTCCGCCTTGCCACTCGAAGCAGGGCGCTGGACCTCGAAGGGGCTCCCCGGCATTTCTGCATCTCCTGGCGCGCTGTCAGGTTCAGGAGATGGGTCAGTGTTCTGACTAACTGCTTGTTGAGTAGTCAACAGCTCCCTCCGGTTGATCGTTTCCTAGCCGGGCATCCTCAGAGGGCCTGTTCAACCTCACGGTGTCACTGTCCGACGATGCAGTCTCAGAGACATGAAATCTCTTGAAGTGTGAGACGTTTCGGGTTATTGTTTCGCCACCTCGTCTGGCTATCACCCGAGTGCCCTTTACACGAATGACAGTCCAGGGGCGCCGTTCATATGGAAGACTGAACTTGCTGCTGGTCAGGCGATTTCTGATTAGGACCTTATCACCCCGTTCCAGATGTGTCTGCTGGGCTCTCCGCCGCTGACTGACTTGAGCATGCACTCGACGTCTCTGTTCATCTATCCGGTGGTCGTCAGGGGATGTTGGGCGCCACTGGGGGTGATGTGGGATGGAGTCGGTGATGACTCGCCCCATCGCCAGATGCCCCGGAGCAAGACCAGTGGTGGTGTGAGGAGTCTGCCGATAATTCCGCAGGAACGTGAAGAGGGCTAGCTCCAGAGGCTGATGGCGTTCATGGGCTATGCGAATTACCTTATTTAAAGTCTGCATGAATCTCTCTACCTCTCCGTTGGCCTGCGGCCAGTGAGGGGTGATCCTCCGGTGTCTGATGCCCAGGGACGCCAGGTACGTGGCGATCTCTTGCCCTTGGAAGGGAGGTCCATTATCCGTTTTCAGTTCTTGAAAGATGCCATGAGTTGCTATTACTTTCTCCAACTTCGGGATTATTTCAGCGGCACTCAGCGTGTGGACGATCTCCACCTCCGGATATTTGGAGTAGTCATCGATGGCCACAAAGGTGTGTCTTCCATCCGGGAGACTTCCGAAATCAAGACTGACACTCGCCCAGGGACGTGGGGGCCACGGCTCCGTGATTATGGGAGCGGGCTTAGGAGCTTCACCAGTCACCTGGCACTCACGGACAGCGGCTTCCACGAGCTCATCCATTAGGGGAAACCATACCTTTGTTCGTAGTCTTGACTTGGTTTTGACCATTCCTTGGTGCCCACTGTGGGCAAGTTGAATTACTCGGGCAGTCAAGGAAGAAGGGATCACCAGCCGGTGTCCTCTCATTAGGCATCCTGTGGTGTCTTCGGTTAGTTCTTCACGGATGTGGTATAGGCTTTCCAGGATCCGTCGCGCATCCACCGTGAGTATCTTCCACTCTTCTCGGGCTCGGTGCCAGTTCCCATGCTTCACAGCTTGTTTGGCTCTCTGGAGACACTCATCTTTGTCCGTTTCATCCTTCAGGATATCCATGGAGAGAGGAAGAGGGCAGGATCTTGCTGTGATGCATCGTACATACTCTTCCGTATCCGCAGCGTCTTCCTCCTCTTGGGCTGTGGCCTTTCTCGGATGTCGAGATAGATAGTCTGCTGGATTGCGACTTCCTGGCTGGCATTCGACTCGACAGTTGTAGTTCTGGAGTTGCAGCATCCACTTCTCTATCCGAGGAGGGGGCTTCCACGATGTGCCCGAGAAGAGGGATAACAGGGGTTTGTGATCGGTGGCCACCACAAACGGTTTGCCGTACACGTAGAGGTGAAAGTGGCGACACCCCCAGTGTATGGCAATTGCCTCCTTTTCGATTTGTGAGTACCTCTGTTCCGTGTCGGTGAGCGAGCGGCTTGCAAAGGCCTCCGGAGCCCAATCTTCTTCAGCATTGCGGCGTTGCATTAGTACGGCCCCCAGTCTTTTCGGACCTGCGTCTACTGCGACCAGCGTCATCTTTAGTGGATCAAAGAATGCCAAGGTGGTGGCAGCTGATAAAGCCTCTTTAATATCCTGGAATGCCTTGGCCTGTGCGTCACCCCATGTCCAGGGAACGGAGTCCTTGGTGAGATCTCTCAGTGGTTGAGTGAGGGTCGTGAGGTCTCGGATAAAGCGCCCGCAATAATTAACCATGCCAAGAAAGCTGCGGACTTCGGTGACGTTGGCCGGTGCTGGGGCATTCTTGATGTCACGGACTTTGTGTGGGTCCGGATTCACCCCTTCTGCCGAGAAGGTGTAGCCGAAGAATTGCAGTTTAGTTTTGAGGAATTCACATTTTTCCCTGTGTAGGGTGAGGCCAGCGTCTCGGATTCTTTGGAGTACTTGAACTAGTCGGGAGTTGGGCTCAGAGATGGACTTGGCATGCACCATGATATCATCACTTACATTGATGACTCCTGGGATGTCCATGATTAGCTCGTGGATCACGTTTTGGAACACCTCGGCGGCACTACATCCCCCAAAACTCAAGGGTGTGTACCTTCGGAGTCTGACATGGGTGGAGAATGTCGTGATGTTCCGGGAGGCTTGATCCAGGACGAGCTGGTGGTATCCAGACCGCAAGTCGAGCTTCGAAAACCAGCACGCTCCGGCCATTTCTCCGATCAAGTCATCAATGGTCGGGGTGATGTGGCGCTCTCGTTTGATAGCGGCATTGGGCAATCTCATATCAACACATATTCTTACGGCCCCAGGCTGCTTGGGTTTGCGGGTGACGACGATTGGGGAGACCCATGGCGTGGGTCCCGTCACCTTTTCGATTATGCCAGCCTGATCAACTCTTGTTCAACCAACGGGCGTAGGTGAAAAGCCACTCGTCTATGCCGTAGGGCCACAGGTTGTACCGTGGGGTCTATGTGGAGATGTATTTCTTTTCCTTTGTATTTACCGATTCCCTCAAACACCGATGCAAACTCTGTGAGTATGTGCTGTACGGATTCCTGATGAATACCAAATGCAAAAGTCACGATGCCTATGTCTTCTGCTGCTCGGCATCCCAAGAGCATGCCCTGCCCGTCTTCAGTGACGTAGACCATGGTGGTGACTGATCTGGTCCCGTGTGTCACCGTCGTCTTGAATTTTCCTCTCATTTTCAGCGGTTTGTCCTGGCCATAGGCGAAGACTGTGATCATCGTGGATTGTAGTGTGGGCGCCGGGTGCATGGTTTCATATAGGACCGACGACATTATGTTTATGGTAGCTCCCGTGTCCACGACAGCCGTGACATCGTGTTGTCCGACGCAAATATGGCACTGAGGAAGCTGTCTGCGTCGACTTGTCGCCGCTCCGATCATGTGCACTTTGTGTACTGCTCGTTCCTCCTCCTCATCATCGTCCATGTCACTTGTTTCACCGCCCCCTTCGGGTACTAGGTTGACCGTGGGCTTGAGTTTTCTGTATCTCTTCGAGCGGCATACTTTTTCAAAGTGGTTGAACCTGCCACATCCGGTGCATCGCTTGCCTTTCGCCGGGCATTCAGCTGCCTTGTGAAGTGGTCCCCCGCAATAGCCGCAGTTTCGCTGGTTCCCCTGCGGGTTACTTGCTGGTTCCTTCTTGTTGGGTCGGTATGTGGGCCTTGTCGCAACTGCGTTTACCGGTTCCACCTTGACAGGCGACTGCAGCGCCGCCTCCATATGAGCCGCCCTGGCTTTGGACAATTCTTTGGTGCGCCCTAGGGTCAAGATGTCCGTCAACGGTTTGCCAGATTCTTCTAAGATCCGTTTGTGAAGTTTCGCTGAGGCACACCCCTGGATAATTTGCCCTCTAATCTCCTCCGTCTCGTCCCTGAAGCCACATGTAGATGCTAGGTTTTTGAGCCGGGCGTGGAATGGTGTCAAGCGATTCGTCGGGCAGTTGTCTAGCCTGGCGAAAAATGAAGCGCTCGTAATCCTGATTGGCCATCAGTTCAAAGTAGCCAGTGAGGGCATTGATGAGGGTGTCGTGCGTTTTGGGCGTGGCTTCCACGAGCGTCTTTGTGATGCGATGAATATCTTTGCCCCCTAGGTGGAGTAACATGGCTCACTTTTGGTCTTTGTGGACTTTCGTGGCCTCGAAGAATATGATGAGACGCTCCACCCACTCCTTCCATTTGGGTGCTTGAGCCGATGGGGGCCACTCGACCACGAAGGGCTCTATCGGCGGGATTGTGGACATGTTAGGCGTCTGGAGTGCTTAGCGCTGCGACGAGCCTGGGAGTTATGCCACCGTCACTCCCTGTGGGCTAGACTCGCTTCTACCCCTCAAATATGGCAGGGAACGCCTTGTCCCCCTCCTTTACCGGTGCAGCGAGAGCATGTGTTTGGGCCACAGCGGAGCCCATGATGCCTTGGAGGCCCCAAGAATTCTAACGCGAATGCGCGTCTTCCGCAGCCATGTGCGTGTTGCAGAGTGATGCGTAGGCTCCGACGGGAGCGGTCCGGCCGTCCCGATTGCACCGGGGACGTGGACTACAGATCCTGCAAGCGGGGCTGATCAGTTCGCAGCGCCGGGTCGCCGAAGCGGGAATGAGCGTGGCTGACCTGTACGTGGCGCTGGGCCGCCGATGCAGGAATTCCAGTGGCACGAGCACCGCGGGGCACGAGAGCACCGCACGCGGCCGCCACAGAGCAGGAGCACGGCGGGGACACGCCCGCTCTCGTCACCAATGTGGTGTCTTGAGGAGAGGCACCTCTGCTAATTAGGCCCGGGGTGCGGAGGGTAGACACAGCGCGCTTTGGAATAAATACACGGAGCCTGTGGTGCGTTACTTCTGGCTGCCGCGTACGCGCGTCACGTCCACGGCAGTCCCTTTATTAAACTGCCATCACGTGACCTGGGGCATACTATCTGGCCAGGTTCCAAAAGGGGCAAAGGCCCAAACACCCCTCCATTAGATTCAAGGTCGGGGCACCCTGTTAAGCGCATCCGTTGTGTCACGGGTGCGACATAACAAGGGTCCTCACATGCCAGTAGTAGTACTGAAGCAACTCTCAAAACTTGTGCCAGTGTTAAGGTCAAATTGACCTTGTAGGTAGGTGCGACCTTGCAAATTCCTGATTCATTTTCCTACACGTGACCTCTGTGCCCGGTGCCAAAACATACTCTATAAGGCGTGACTGCTATTGTGCGGCATCACATAGGTCCCGCTAGAGAAACGTAAATAACCCGATAGCTGGAATATCACGACACCCCAAGCTCAGACCCCTCATCTCTCTGCAGACTTTAACGCTGACTCACAAACAGGCGCGGAGGCTCGCCGCGCTTATATAAAAACAAACGAGGCTTGCCGTTTTGCTAATTGTCAGCTTCCTTACCCAACCAGGATTCAGGGTTGCGAATTTTCCTGCGACCGAACGTTTGAGCAGCAGCAGGTACAACCAATCGGCGCTTTTGTTGCTCAAGTGGGCTGTGCTGTGGATGTCAATGGACGCCATGGTGGGCGTGTCTCCAGGCCTCAGACAGAGTGCCCGGACTCCGGGGTACGAGAGGCGCTGGCACGGCGGTCGCGGGCCCGAGGCTAGGGGAGCGGTGCCCAGGGAAGCGGCCCGCGGACAGTGACATGGAGCTGGAGGCCGTGCTGAAGCAGCGAGCCTCCGCCGGGCCTGGAGAGCCGGGCCGCATGTTGGACGGTTGGGTTTGGCGGGGCGGCCGGACTGCAACGGGGCCTGGAGGGGTGGGGGAGGTCGGGCCCGCCGAGGGTCGCAGAGCCCGGGAGCTCCGCCAGGTACCAGCCCAGCCGGAGCAGGACGACCAGGAGGAGGAGGGGCTGGAGTACGAAGCGCTGCCCGAGGGATCCACCGTCACCACCCACATGCTGGCCGGGGCCGTGGCCGGCATCATGGAGCATTGCCTCATGTACCCCGTGGACTGCGTGAAGGTGAGAGGGGACTGCGGTACGAGGCACGTGCTGCTGGAGGAAGGGGATGTTGGCTGGAGGGTTGGGTGAAAGCAGGTTTCCACGCAGAAGGAACAGGTGTGTAGCTCTTGTGGCTTGTTCTGTGTGGTAAAGGACCTTCCTTGGCATTGCAGAGAGACAGGATTTTAAAGATTACAGAGTTAAGTTAGGAGTGTTTAGTCAGAGTTGCTAGATCTTTTATTTGTTTGTGCTCATGGCGTTCATAAATTTACTAAAGAAGCAGTGCGTGCGGGAGAGCTCTCCTGAAGCTGGGGTGACATTGAGATGACATGTTTTTGCGATTGAGACATTATTCTGTTAAACTGAGTTTTTTCTTCCCTGGTGCTGTTCTCGAAACCAACGGGAGTGGAAGTTGACTGAAGGACAGCAACTTGATTAGTCGATTGGCGGAAATGCAAACCGTATTTAACTCAAAACAGCGGACGAGCCTGTCCAGTCACTGTCATGCGCCGTATGAGTCTGTAGTGACCTTTGTGCTACATGACTTAAATGACATTCTGCTTGGCAATCGTGAGTAGAAAGTCTGCTTCTGGTGCCCTCACATACAGTAATGTGAATCTGGTTTAACTCCTCCTTTTCGCACGGTAGAGTGCAAAGATGGACATGATGATCAGTGACCCAACCCCTCAACGACCCTTGGTGCAAGTGTATTTCTTGCGTATAATTGCAGTTTCTTTTTCAGGGCATTGGTCTGCAGTGAAAGGGAGTGTAGGGTGCCCGAAGGAGGAACATTTCTTCTGTCTGTTGGGTATCGGTCTAAGCGTCCCTGAGACGGCCTTACGTTCCTAGGCTAAGCGTCAATGTCCCTGGTGGTCAAAATAATGTAGGAAACCAAGGCTCCTCCCAGGGACTCCCTAGAGGGGGCCCTTGTTTTGGAGGTACTTTATTTCGTACGGTCCACTGGAGACACTTACGAGTGATACACAAGTATCAAACTAAATTATAGACTTCACTGATAACATGCAAGTAAAATTTGGCCGCAGAGGTAAGGTGTTTTCTTTAGCACTACCCACCATTCTGCGCCCTCTAAACTGAAGCTAGCTTTATTTTGCAGTTCCTAAGTTTAAGGCATTGCATTATTCCAGCAATGAGTTGTCTGTAACCTAGTTGCTTCCTTTTGTCACAGATAATTACAGACAGACCAAATATGTTTTAGTCCTAAATTTGAAACTGCAACAAGCATAAATCTAATGCCCGCCTCCCTTATTTACATCAAGGCATTAGCAATGAGTTGAAAGTCATAGAAAAATAAACATTCGTGTGACGGTTACATTTTTTAACACTGCAAAAGGTGCTTTGCAGCTGTTTATAATGAATCACTTGTTTAAACATATGCATACATCGCTCCCCTGTCCGTTAGGATAGAGCGGTGTGCATTACAAAATCTCAAATGGCTTGCTACCTAAAAGTATAAGGGATCACAAAATCTATCCTATATTACATTACATCCAAAATATCAAGCAGTTTGTATTGGCAATAGTGTAAAAGATCATAAGATCAAAATCCAATCCAACATCAGTATAAATGTAAAAAAAAGTATTACAAAAATTCAAAATTTTTAAAACATCATTTCATTTTTTAGATTATATAAAAGTGAACGTGCTTTAATTGCAGTACGGATGCTATTGTGTATGAACATCGACTTAATGAACTTTAAGCAGGGCATGTGCTGCGGGGGGTAACCAAAGACCACATGATCGAAATCTCGGATTCTCCGAGTACATAAGTTACATATTTGCTAATTTCTACTAAATTCTTTACCAGTCTTCTATAGTACTCCTAGTGGTAGCATTTGGAATCTAACCAGAAATATCAGTTGTCTGATATTCTGTTCTATGTTACATTTCAGGTATGGTTGTATTCTCTTCATGCAAACTCACAGTGCAAACTACGTCCTATCTAGCGTTTGAGAGTCAAGAAGCCATATCTAATTCCATCCTGAGTGCCGGGCTTCAAGTTTTAAGAAATGGCTTAAGCTCCAACATGGACATAGATTCCAGTACCTCTTGTTTTAATTTAAAATGATCTAGGGCAGCATAAAATTCCTCCTAAAAATACTGTTTTATCTTTGCTCAATAAAAACATTCCTCCAAAGTAACCCCCTTAAACAATTGGCATTGGATTGAATCAACCGAAGGCACCAACGTAAAACTGCTGCCACACCGAACACAAAACTACTTAAGAGACCTTGTTCTAAATGGATAGCAGCAAGGGAGGCTAAGGTGTTCAAACTAGATAATCTCCGAATAACTTTTCTCTCGGTGGAGTCCATAACAGTCCAGCTATTAATTGGCATGACCTCCATCACATACAATATGTATTGAGAGATTTTTAGGCGGTATGGCTGAAATTTTAAAAAAAAGAGGAAAAGACCTCTTTGGACATTTTAGAAGGGTTGCTGCCCACTACCTTCTGCTTATAATTTATAGGTAGGTACATGTTGCCTGAGGTTAGGTTGGTTTCCAGTTCAGATGCAGGAAGGCTTCGTGAACTCTTTTTTGGCAAAACATGGTTACCCGGTTATGTCTTCTATTTGTGCGCATGTGGTTTAGGGCAGTGTTCTGCCATCTCACATTATGTTCTTAAGTGGATTGACCGTGGTACCTTTATTAAATACCTTTGTTGGTGTAGAAGAGAGCATGCATCCACAATAAGCGACAAGAAATGCCAATTCTCTTCATTGGCATGAGTCTATAGAACTCTTAAAACAATTGAAGAGAAACTTTGTTTTATCAGTACTTGGGTTTGTTATGTCAAACTCTTTTGTTTTGGGATTAATGTTGGCTTTAATATTTTTTCAGTGCTTTATACAAAGAATGGATTTGTCAGAATTTTAGATAAGTAAGCATAGGTAGGTTTGTATTAAAGATTGGAAAATGCTCATTTTTTTATTTTATTTTTAGAGTTTTCTATAGCGCGAACAAGACCCATTAAAGGGTATCAGAGCGCTTTACAAAGAAACATGGTAATTGTAGAAACATTTTGCACAGACAGAGCAGACAAGGTATCAAAATATTTGTAAAAACGTTTGGCAGGCAGCAGACACAAAAAGGGAGACGATTTGTTCTGAGTGGTATAACAAGTTCGGGCATGTGTAAGACAACGGGGTGACAATGTCATTAAGAGGCGTGGAGGGACAAATTTGGAGTCGTAGGCTGGTTCAGTTCCATGCAATTCAGTGAGAGCTGGTGTGGAGGTGAGGTCCCATATGGTGAGGAATGTGCCGAGTTAGGGGAGGAATTTGCACATCAGGAAAGATTTTGCTTCCCTTTTGAATAGTGGTGTGGAAGAGATTTTTCTGTTGTACGGCGGTAGCGAGTTCCATATTCTTTCTTACAAATGGAAAAGTGTGGGAATGAATTGACTAAGACTGTCAGTACAAGTCTTCTAAATACATTTCAAATCCGACACATGAGTTTCTGGCCGAATTTGGATACAGAGCTGTGAGGACATACTTCCCTTGTGTGGTTTTCGCCAGGCACATTTCGCTTGGTAAAAGCAGGTGGGATTTATCTGTGGGAACTTCCCCGTAATAGCGAGAAAATTGGTGGCACTTGCTAAGCAAACACTAGTTATTGTGGTTCTTCTCCTTGAGTGGGAAAACCTTTAATTGTATGATGATTCAGCATTTAGTAATTACAGTGCCCTTGTTGTCACTGCTTTAATTTCCCTTCTGAACTCGTAGTAGCACAATTTTGCTTCTTTCTCTAATTTTAAAATGCACAGTGCAAGAATTTTTATTATTATTTGGGGAGGGCGACTGCCCACTTAAAGGAATAATCATTACTCTTGTCAGGTGAACCCTCAAAGTCACTAAATGAACCTGAGATCAAACTCCTGGTAGCTATGGCACAAAGGAGAACAGCCTAATTTAAGGCAAAATGTAAAATATTAATGCATCAACAAAACTGTAAAAAATCCCAAACAGAATAAGAAAAATAGAGTACCATTTATTAACCAAAATGTCAAAAATCCAATAAGGGGAACGGGAAGTATGAATTTATAAAGGTTTAAGTATAAATAGTGCCAATGACAGTCTATGGTTGCAGTAGACAGCAACCTAGGTGCGACAAAGCGCTGGTCAGATACTCCAACAAGGTTGGTCCCTGTCAAAGATTTTATCTTCTGAATTAGTCTTTCAAGCTCCAGTCAACCACTGGAGTACACGTCAAAACCCCCCAGGACATCAGGGGAGACTCCCAGATACTATCACCAGCAAATTAGAGACACCAAGAAAAAGGCCCTAGTAGACCGCATCGAAAGAAGCCCCAACAGCTGCAAGGAGATAGATCTTCTTGATCGTCAAGGATTTCACCTCAGCCACTTTCAACAACCTTGCTGCCTTCCAATAACTCTGCAACTATCTATCCAACTTCTTTCACAGCAAAAATCACAAACATATACAGCAACTTCTCACACCAGCCCAACCCCAGCAAACTTATCGCTAACCTACCCACCACCAACCAAGAAGGCCATCTGACCGAATGGATAACCCTCACCAGAAACGACACTGCAGCAATTATGCAGACCATCCACTCGGGCCCCAATGGACCAATGCCCCCACCACATCTACAACTTAGGAACATCACCAATCATCACCACTCTGGCCCACATCATCATCAACTCCATCCCGTCCGCCACTTTCCCAGATGAATGGAAACTTGCAAAAATCAACACTCTGCTCAAGAAGCTCACAGCCGAACCAAATCGACTGAGCAACTTCTGACCGATCTCCCTGTTCCCCCATCCAGCAAAAGTGATTGGAAAAAAAGGCCATTAACAAGCAACTCACAACCCACTTCGAACTTCACCATCTTCTAGACAACACACAATCAGGATTCAGAAAGAACCACAGCACCGAACCAGCACTCATCACGGCCACTGACTACAATTGAAACATCCTGGACCGAGGAGAAACGGCGTCCCTTCTCCTGCTCAACCTCAACACTGTCTCTCACAACATCCTCATTAGAAGACTCCACGAGATTGGCATTCAAGGATCTGCTCTTAGATGGACCTGTTCCTTCCTCACAGAAAGAACCCAAAGGGTTAGGCTGCCACCCTTTACATCAAAGACAAAGAAACTGATATGCGGTGTCCCAGAGGGTTCGTCCCTCAGCCCCACTCTTTTCAACATATACATGACACTGCTCGCCAATATCATCAGATCACGACCTCACTGCAATTTCCTACGCCAATGACTCCCAACTCATCCTCCCTGACGGACAAGGCAACACCACCAGAACCAGCTTCACCAACTTCCTGACCATGGTAGCAAAGTGTATGCGAACCAACTGCCTGAAGCTCAACTCCGACAAGATGGTAGTACTGGGGCCAACACCCATGGACCACTCAAGAAATCTAGGGATCATCCTAGAAGACCAGCTCAGCATGAGAGCGCAAGTCAACACTGTGCACCACCTGCTTCTACATCTTATGCATGCTGCCAAAGATCTTCAAATAGTTTCCTCAGAACACCAGATGGCTTGTCACACAAGCACTCCTCAACAGCAGGCTGGACTACGACAACACGCTCTGCGCCCAAATCGCCAAACAACTCCTACACAGACTCCAAACCATCTAGATCACAGCCTTAAGACTCATACTTTACCTGCCACGCTGCACCCACATCATACCGTACATCAGGAAACTTCACTGACTTCCCATTCACAAGCGTAGCCAATTCATACTTTACATGCACACATACAAAGCCCTACACAACACAGGAGCAGAATACTTGAACATCCGCATATACTTTTACCAAACCATCAGACAAATACGCTCTGCCTCACTCACACACGCACCGCATCCACAAAAGCAAAACTGGAGGTTGCTCATTCTCCTACATTGCACCCAAGACATGGAACGACCTCCCTCAACACATCAGAGCTGCCTCCTCACCTGATTGAGTTCCACAAGAAGCTGAAGACCTGGCTCTTTATATAAGCATTTTGGGATCACCCACCTACACACCTTGCCCAAGAGCCTGGATACTCTCTCGGGTGATTAGTGCGCTATACAAATCAGCATACCATAACTTTCATACTCACAGGGTGTGAGGCAGTGGCCAACAGCAGGGTCCAGGTCGAGTTGCTACTGGTCAACAGGATACTTCCAGGAAAAGGCCTCTTGCAGCTTGTTGTCCCCCTGTATCCACAAAGGAAGTCACCCAACTGACCCTTGGAGTCAACTTATTTGTCCTGGGTACAAGAGGTAACAGTTCAAGCCCTTCAGGGCTCCTCAGTTCAGACAGTAGGTCCAGTCCTCTTCTGACCTCCCGCAGGTGCCTAGAAAGTGTTCTGAAGTGGGTGCCTGGAGATGCCACATTTATGTCTGGCACCATCTAATGGGTGGGATGATTCCTGGGCACGCCTGACCAATGGGCTAAAAGTTTGCGAGGACAACCCTGCACATTCTTTTTGGTCTTTTTTACCTTACTGCAAACATGCTCAAAATGCCATGCCGGGCCATTTTCAAGATGGCGAGTGTTCAGCCATTCTAAACTTGGGGTGTGTTGTATTGTAATTGGGAAATCACTGGTGTCCTCCCACTTCTAACACTAAAATCCAGTTTGAGACGGGCTTTGGTTTTCTACATAGGACAGTTAGACCGGCTACAGTGAAAATATCTTTTTGGGCCTTATTACTGTAGGGGCATAGTAATATTAATTTACTGCATGTCCCACTTTTAAATACCATGCACCCTACATTGTGGGTGACAATGCCTACATAGGCGTGACTTAATAATATTTTAAAGAGAGGTTTTCTTCTGTTGAAAAGCGTAATTTTGAAAAGTCATACTGCAGAGTTTACAGTGCAGCAATCGGGTTACACACGGAAATCCCAAATCCATGTTTGTCCTGCCACTGTAGGAGATGAATTAATTGGTGCTGCAGTCCACTAGTGTCATTTAACTTCCACGCTCTGCAAGCACTTTCTACACCATATGCTACAGAGTTGTATGAAAATAAATGTTGCCGATTGGGAGTAAGTCAATCAAGCCATGTTTGGGGGCGGGGGGCACAGACATTCTATTCCTGGTTGGCAGGGGTAAAGTAAAATTTAGGGTCCAGCAAAAGGTGAAAAATCTGGGTGATCACGCAGAAAAGGTGAATTTCCTACGCATAGCATTATGACCACTAAGGAAAGAATGAATGTGTGGACTGATTTGGTTAACGCTGTTAGGAAAAAAAAATACCTCTGAACGGCTCTTTGGGTGTTGTATGGTTTGTAAAATTTATTCCTTGCAAAGTTAAAATCTGTTCTCCCTTTTGCAGTGGGTAATGTACGTTTCAAAGTATAATTTTTAAGTAGTATATTTTCCTGCTTGCAACAGTCCTCTGGATACATTCTATGGAACTGATTATCTTTTTCGGTGATTTGCCCAAGAGGGAGGGGATGTGGCGTAACGGACAGAGCTGCCGACTTTGGAGCTGGGGATCCAGGTTTGGGTCTCTGCTTTGGCTCAACATCCTGTGATTCTGGGCAAACCACTTAATCTCCCTCTGCCTATGGACAGTGCCTGGATACCTTCATGGGTGATTAGCCGTGCCATACATATCTGAGTATTTAATTACGCCTCAGCGGTATCGGAGCACTGCACAGCAGGTTTTGATTCAGATATGATAGTCAAGGAAAATCATTGAAGGAGGAAGAAAAAAAGGATCCTAAAAAACAGTTAATGTAAACAATGTCATCGCACAGAAAGACAGTTAATGAGTCATAGAAATAAAAGGATGTGGTGGAGATTCGGGATGGTAAATGAAGCGCATATTAAACTGTCAGTTTTTGGGCGACTTTGAGGTGATTCTGTTTGGGAAAGCTGACATCTAGGGCAGTTGATGGCCCAGTACACTTAACCCAGCCCATATTCCAAAGAAATTGGTAAGGAATTTGGTTATTATAGTTAACAATATGCTTTCCATGAAAGATCAGGTCACCGCTGTTTGTGGGATTCGTTATGGAATCCTGCATCTACTTTGCAGGATGTTCAGCTATCTGCCGATACAGTGCCGTAAAATCATCTTTCAGGATATTGTCTCTACCCACCTAGATTATGGGACTGCCGTGCATGTTGGCATTGCAGACTACCTTTTCTCATGCTTCCAAACCTTCCAGAACATGGCTACCCATTTGGTCTGTAATCTGCAGGGCAGATCACCTTCTTCTCCCACTCAAAGTTCAGTCCCTGGGCTGCCAGTATGCAAACATGCCCTCTTTAAACTGCTTTATCATGTCCACAGAGCATCTATGCAAAAGGAACCTATTACTTCAGTGGTGTGGTATTCCTATAGCCCGACACCCAGGACATTTATTTAGAGTCGAGGACAAAAGATTTTCATGCTTATTTTGTCCTTGGGACAAGTAAGCCCATGCCTCTGCAGTACAAACCCTTTGGATGCCTATTTACACCACATTATAGATCTGTGACAGAGGCATTTCTGTAGTAAAGGTAAGATTTGTATCCATATGTTCGTGCTGTTCAAACTAGTATTTATGGTTCATTAATACATATCCTTTATTTTTAGGGTGAGCACTCTAAGGAAATGCCGGATTGCACTACTAAGTGTTTCCAGTATAAAAATGTGTACAGACGTTTGTAAACATAATGCTCCTAGATTATTCTCTGATTAGATGCGAATACCTGCAGAAGCTTGAAAGCAAGATTAATGATTTTTTTATTTCAAAATTAAATGTTCACAAAAAATATTCAACTAGAAAAAATAACTTTCTGCTAAACTACTGAAGTTTTCGGTATCAATTCTTTGAAGCATCATTTAGTAAAATGTGTTTGATAATTATTATTTCCCAAAAATATTCATAATGGAAAATCAGTGTAAAGCCAGTTTTGACTATTATGGTAAACCTGAAAATAAACAAACCTTGGCAAAGCCACTAGGTCTGGTGTTGGTGGTCAGCCTTTTGGTTTTTATCAATGCGTGTTTTGTTATGCCATCGGTTTTGAATAACTTTACTGTTGTGGGAGCTGCTGGTCACTCACCATTAAAACAAAAACATTGACTAAAAGCAAGAATTATGTTTTGGTCTCAAAGTGCACATTGCCACAGTAGTCCCTGGCACTGAAAAAGATGTTTTGTGCCACTATGCTCCTTGTGAAAGTGGAGTCAGCAGCTAGATAGATATTTAATAAAATCAAAAGGTCTTTGTTAACACCAGACCTAATTAGTGACCCAATTTTTAAAGGACACAAAAATGCACCCATGGTGTATGTCCTTCTGCAGTCTACTAGGGTCCCCTTTCATGTAAATGCTCTCCGACTCTCACCTGTTGTGCCAGGGAATCCCTCCGAGGATGAGTAGCCCCAGCTAAAAATTACATTAACATAACAGAAAATTATTAATATATGGTGGGTAGGAAGCAGCATACAAGTGGGAGAGCCTGTAACCAAATGCACTCTAATGAAGTGCTTAAATTAAAATAAAGTTCCCGAATGTGAGCAAGGGAGCAGTATGCAAGTTAATCAATCAAAAGGATGGCAAAGAGTCCATGTTCTGGGAGTGGGACAAACACAAGAAGAGGAAGGCTGTCCATCGAATAAATAGCAAGCAAATGTATGACAATCAAGCCAACCTATGGTAACCAGTGTGCCTGCTGCAATTCTTTTGCTTTGGCCACAGTAGGTTATTGCATCCCAGACAGCTGAAAGCTGCTTGGTGGGGAAGGTCTAAAAACTTTGTTACATGATTTTTTTTTTTTAAATCCATGTGTTTTCCTTTTCTAGTCACCTTTTTGTCCACTTTTCTTTATATATTTTTTATTTTTGTATATAGAGAGGCAGTAAATAACATCAACGAAAAGCACAAGATATGTCATCGATGTCTCGGTAGCAAAAAAAATACAATTGTGTAATACAGTTGGTCATTTAATTCATGCCCCAGCATAGACATGGGCTTTTCGTCCCTTTCTGCTTTCTTTAATCAACCGTTCCACACCTGGCGAGCACAATCTTTCCTCCTCTGGAGTAGGTTCCCTCGATCCCTAACCCTGAATGTCTACAAGTTTTCAGACTCTTTACGCTAATATTAACTGCCATTCTCTCCACCAGTTTATGTATGTTCTTATCTAATTTACTTTCCTTCTGAAATACTGCCTTTGACGGATATTTTATTATACCACTTAAGTATATTCCAGATAATTACTCAAATGTATAAAGCAGTCCTACATCCCAAAGTCTTCGCTAGGAAAAAAAACCCTTCGGCTATTTATCAAAATGTATTAACTGGCTGTCGCCTCCGTTCCCCAACAACATAACCCAGTCCATCCCAATATTCTGCTGTTGTTGGACACGTCTACAGTTCGTGAACTGAGTATTCTTTAAGTTTGTGAAAATCTATGGTAATCATTCAGGAGTGTGGCATTGAATTTACATAGTGTTAAGTGTAGTGATGTACACTCTATTCATGATCTTGAATTGTGGCATATTGTTTTAACAAGACATCAAAATCTCTGTTGTGCATCAAGCAATAGAAAGTGTACATCCAAATTTCACATTCAGGACCATTATGCCAGGTGTGGAGGTGGTATCCCTAATTGAGACAAATATTGGCAGCAGCCAGGGAATCTATCACTGCACCACCTGAAGTAATCACCAATTTTTCAAACCAAGTTGCCCACCTCCAAAATGACCAACTACCAATTGGCCATATATAAAATATTTTTGAACAAAGAATGAGGCAACAGCAGTCCAAAGTGTAACAAGCAATAACTTAAGCACAATACAGAAGGAGTCAAGACGAGTCAGTTACTGCTTGTGATTTTATTTTTTATTCCAATCCCTTTTCAGCAAGCGCAGCCAACGCGTTTCGCCTAAATATAGGCTTCCTCAGGGCAAAATCATGCAGATTATGGTCTATTTTCCTTGGCTGTATCAGTGCTCTAGTTTATCACTGCATTCCCATCAGTTTAACCAATGTATGTCGTCTAACTGAATCTAACCTCCACCACAGTCACTTTTCTATCTTGATGCGGTGTCAGCAGGTTGACAGAATATCATAGGGCAGAGAATATCCACTTAACGCCGTGTTCGTCGAAATTCAGTGTCTATTATAATGCGCGTAGTGATAAACTATGACGCTGTGATACAGCCAAGGAGACTAGACCATAATCTGCATGATTTTGCCCTGGCATCCCTAACTGCCTTGTAATTGATATTACATTGTTGAGATTGGAGACCTAATGTGACATTTACTGTGTGGCCCTGCAACAGAAATTAGTCCTTTTTTGTTTCTTTAAGCCATGTTGCACAGCATCCACCGCTGCTGTGCAACACCTTTTAGTAAATAAATGACGTTAATTGGTCCCGCATAGGCGACACCCATTCGCTTTGCTAATGCTTGTTTTAGATGTTACGTTTTATATTTGAGTGTTTTTTTGCAGTTTTTTTTTATAGTGCGAACTTGACCCGAAGGTATTGGAGCGCTTTTCATGAGCAACAATTGCATTACACAAGTACATGTTCATTTTATGTTTCAATAGCGGAGAGATGATGTGATTTGCCAAGAATCACAGGACAGTTAGCCGGTGGTGAGACTCAAACCTGGTTCTCCAGCCCCAATGTTGGAATCTCTACCCGTAACACCACATCCGTTCTGTGTGATACATTGTAGTGTGTATATATTAAGTTAAAAACAATTGTAAAACTGTGCAGTAAAACATCAGCGCAATGGCCATCCTTTAATTTTGACAAACGGAAGTGTTTACAATATCTCATCTGTGCTGATCAGGATAGCCTAAGTGGATTCTGAAACAGACTACAGACAAACAAGCACCTGTCCCACTGATTAGCCAGAGTGTTGAGAGCAAATCCCAAAGGGCACATAGAGGAGATCTTACCATACCACGTTCAATGTTCAAATGACCCTGCAAATGTGACAGGACGAGGAAATCACAGTTTAGAAGAGGGAAAACAAACAAGTCCTCTCTGAGGATAGAGTGTAAGGGAAGGTGTGGCGCTCATTGGAAGGCAACAACGGCAAAGCAAGCAGTAGAGAATCTTGACTGTGGTGGTGCACAACTTTCAAGATCTCTATTTGTTAAATATCAGTCGCCAAGATACACAAAAAGGAATTGTATTGAAAAACATCAAAGGTGATATGGCAGTCTATGATTTCATGTCTTGGTATTTACACGGCCACATTTTTCACCCATGCAGTAAAAACCATTTAATGTGAGAATTTGGACGTTTTTATAAGGAAAGAAAGTGCTATTTTATTTACTTTATTGGCTAATTGAAATAGAAATATGAGATTCTAGGTGGGTCAACCTCCCCTGTTCTGTCTTGAGCAACAAGGTGAACTGTATAGATAAGCACATATCTTCAAATTCAGTTGTGCGGGCTGTCATCTTGCATCTCTTCAATTTAGATTTGACTATGCTTTTTGGAGAAGCGTTTTAAAATAAATATAGAACAGTGTATTTTAGCGTGCGACCGTAGAAACCGAAGACAGACAAGCATTTCGCCCAGTATTTAGTAACAATGCAACTCCATAATGGCGGCACTTTTTTGTTTTCTCCAGAAGGCGGGCTCTATGGGATGCTTTGCATTGTGTGTACTTTATATTGTCGCTGGCCGTTATTATGGTGTGAGAAAACAGATGGCAGGGTGGGGAAGTGGACAGCAGGTGGGGATGTGTAAACGGTTGGCAACTGGGGTGGGGGAAAATGGACGGCGGAATGCGGGGGGGAGGCCCTACAGTGCCATGCATGGGCAAAAGTTTTTTTTAAAAAAGTACTTGGAGCAGAGCGCAGTCAGTGGAAGGACACTGGCCGCAAACAGGAAGCTGTGCTGGGTCCATGCTCCATGGTGTGGATAGAAGCCCTGAGAAGACTGCAGGAGGAGGTGAGCAGCTGGCAGGAAGTAGGAGGCGTGACCAATTAGGAGCAAGGAAAGCAGAGTGAAGTAGAAGCCAACCAATTGTAAGTAATGGGCTGCTCTAAACCCGTTCTAAGCTCTCAGGTTTCTCCTGCACAGCGCTTGCGCTGTGCTTGTAAAATCTCTTGTATTTAATATATCTTAAAAGGGGGCCCTTTATCAGTTCCCATAGCCGAATTACTGTGTTCGTTTGCTTTTGTGTGGAACTTTTTGTTATCTTCTCCTGGCTGCACGCATTTGCAATACGTCTACTAAAGCTGTTCACACTGTTTAAGCCCCATTCACTGTAACACTGTTTAAGCCCCATTCACTGTCAAGATAAGATCTCTTCCCACAGAAAAGGCAGACCGCTTTTAACAGTATGCTGGAATGCTTGCTTTTTATTACTAAGTTTTGTAAAGCAGATGGTTTAGCATTCGAACTTTTGTGGCATTTCCTGTTCATGTCCCAGTACCTTTCTTTGCAATTTGTAGGCATTATCGGAGTGATTTTTTTTCGACATCTATTTGGTCATTATGATAAAATTCTAAATGTTGTAATAAACATTGCACGTTTAAAATTAAGTTAATATACAAGAGCTATACTATAGATTATTACTGAACAGGCAGCCACAAGTGCAGTTAACTTGCAGACAACAGGGTCATGATTTGAATGGTGCAGTAGGTGCAGTAGCACCAGCCCAAAAGTTGTCAGAACTCCACTAAACTCATAATATTGCTATATTTGACTACTAAACAGGCAGTCACAATTGCAGTTACCTTGCAGTTAAAAGGGACTTGATTTGAACGGTGCAGCAGGTGTAGTGGCATTGGGGCCAGAAACTCCAGGGACCCCCCACTAAACCCAGATTATTGCTACATTTTACTACTAAACAAGTCAGTCACAAATGCATTTATCTAGAAGGCAAGAAGGGTCATGATTTGAATGGTGCAGCAGGTGCATAGTACCAGGACCAAAATCTCTTAAGCACCCCACTAAACACCTAATATTGCTATATTTTACTACTAAACAGGCACTACTCACAAGTGCAGCTACCTAGCAGGCACTAGGGCCATGATGTCAATGGTGCTGCAGGTGCAGTGGCACAGGGGCCAAAAGTTGTTAGAACTCCTCTAAACACCAAATATTGCTATATTTAACTACTAAGCAAGCAGTCACAAGTGAAGTTACCTTGCAGGCACTAGGGTCATGATTTCAGTGGTGCAGCAGGTGCCGTGACACCGGGGCCCAAAGCTCTAGGAACCCCGCTAAACACCAAGTATTGCATTAGTTTACCTCTAAACAGGCAGTCAAAAATGCAGTTGCCTTACAGGCAATAGGGTCCTGATTTAAATGGTGCAGCAGGTGCAGTGGAACTGGGGCAAAAAGTTGTCAGAACTCCTCTAAACATGTAATATTGCTATTACATCAATTCTATTTCCCTGTTTTGTTTCATTTTTCAAAATGTAGCTATTACTTACCTGCACTATACCACTAGTAACGGCCCAATATATTGCCTTTTTGTACATAAACAAGTCATAACACTTTAACAGACTTTCTGTAACTTATATTGTACAACTACTCACCAAGCTACAACTTGCAACAGCTTATTCATATAGGCGAAACCTAATGCATTTACCAATGCTTGTTTATTTCAATGGTTTTAGCTGACTTCATGCCTACTGTAGGTGAAACTTAAAGGGAAATAGTGGGATTAGATCACCAAAAATGATGCACTGCCTGCACTTCTCGCTGGTTTTAGGGGGAAAATATAGCACCTCATGTCAACGGTCTTTCTTCCTATCAATACTGAAACCTGCAAGAACCGGCCAGTAAGATGGCAAATGGGGTGAGTTTGTGACAAGTTAAAATGATGATATCCGGCATGTGAGCAGGGCATAGGTGTGCCTGCTGTGGCATACTGTGCTTTTTCTTTCATTGCCTAACAGAAATTCATTCAGATACTAACTAACGATAACACATCGTAAACTACATGTCCTTTCACTGCCTGCAAATACGCTCCGAGTACAACAGGTGGTCTCAGAGCTCCGGGTAACTTTGGAATGTCGAGTATTTTACTCTAGGAAATTGGGAGTGTAATTCTTTTAGAGAGTTAAAGTAATGCAGCACGGATGGGAATACGTACAAACTGGCAAAATAAAAAATATATTTTTTAATAAGGGATGTTTTATATAAGCCATACTTGACCTGGAATTTCATATGAATGAAACAATGTATTAGTCTTCATAATGCCCCTCTTCAGGTTGTATAGCAACAGTATCCGTATGTTGTCTTTTAATACGTTGCTGATGTCACTGATCTGAGCATATTGATAGGGCAGAGCAGGTAAAACGTACCTCGCAGCTCTCTGGGTGAAGTTCTCAGCACCGATTTATCCATGTTTTTCCTTTAAGAATCGTTACCCGAAAAGAGAACAAAATAGTCCAGTGCACCACTTAGTTCTTACTTGAGCTGTAGTTTCATGCAGCAGTCGATATCTTCTATGTATCCTCATGTTGTAATGCGACCTCGTGGCAAGTTGGTACTGAGGAATCCAGAGTCTTAATCTTGGTTTTACCCCCTGATCGTGTTTTATCATGGGTACATTCTTTTATCTTTTAGCGATTCCGATATAGGAGTGCCTTATAACTTTTTATTGATGTAAACAAAACATAAAAATACGTTCATCGTGGTTTAGATTGGGTGAGTGCTGTAAATGAGAATCCCTATATCTCCATTGTATAGGCAATAGAATGTGTATGTTGTGACATTCCTTCCATTCGCTTCTTCTTTAAATATTTGTTCGATACCGCCACTGCTTTCTCTGAGGTATGCATTCATTAGCACGACCTGCGCTGTTTGCTTTTTCTTTTATCGAGATAGTTTATTTTTTCTCTGGGTGTCGTGTTTAGAAAAATGTAACGCTGTTAAGTTTGCCGACAGTATACATTTCCAGTTCAGGGTGATATTTGAAGCTCTCTTTACATCACAGCCCGATTTTGACGAACTCTTTTTAAACTCGCAGAATCTAGTCTTGAAGCATATTGTAATTATGGTGTTAAGCAATTTGTTTGTGGTTATAGGATTTCAGTGCATCTACCCCTTTAAAACATCTTGGCAACAGGAGTGTGTGCAAAACCATCGAGACAAGGTAATTCAAGCCTTTCTCTTAATCTGGGACGATTTGAAAGATTTGTGGTAGCTTTGTACAGGCGAGACGAGGGTTGGCGAATACTCGCAGTGCTGAATTGGTTTGAAATACCAACGAGAGAGCACAGCAGCTTTCTGCACCACTTCTTGCTTTTTAA